>OX596075.1:126332582-126381290 GCA_951394005.1 Protophormia terraenovae | reverse complement strand
TAATGTAAAAGACTAAACTTTCGTCTTTTTTTAAAAATGTAGTTTTTATACTAAAAGATTTATTTGAATTTTTTTAATTATTAATAATTACAAATAGACAAAACGAAAACTATTTCTGTTCTCAATGACAATCAATCCAAAGTAAAGAAAATATATCTATATGAACGAAATATTACTACGTTATTTTAAATATATCAAATCACAAAGTATATTTCAATTTTATAAATTAGTGTTGCCAACAGTCGGCTATCCTGCATCTTAAGCGTCCTCGCTTTCATCATAGTCAGAATCACTATCAAATATAGGCGGCAATTCCCAACAAGGTTTTAACTTGTCTGAGGCATAAACAGAGGAATAATGACGAGACGTTCTTTTCGAACTTGGAAGGTCTTCGATGACATATCTGTCGTTATCCAGAACTTTGGTAATAATAAATGGGCCTTTGTAACGTGGTTCTAATTTTCGGGACATACCAGTACTTGAAGGTTCATTTTCAACAAGAACAAGTTCACCAACATTGTATTTATGAGGAGTAGAGTGTTCTTAATCAAAACGTTCTTTTGCTTGCTTTCGTTTTATATTAATATTTTCAGAAGCAGTTTGTCTAATTTCTTTCATATCGTCTTCATTAAGATGATAGTTGGTATGTACCGCTAATAGAATCTTGTTCTGCAAAATATCTCGTGGAGAATAACAAAATAGTAGTTCATGGGGACTTTTACCAGAAGTTTTATTTTTCATTGTATTTAAAGACCATTGAATATTCACCAAATGTTCATCCCAACGCTTATCATTGTTCGTAGTAGTTAAAAGCATTGAAAGTAACGTTCGATTTGTTCTTTCTGCATGACCATTAGCTCTTGGTGTTCTAACCGCATTTAGTACATGTTTAATATCATCAGAACAATACTTCTTAAATTCATTTGACGTAAACGAAGTTCCTCTATCCGTGATTATACGCCTAGGAACGCCAAAATAACTTGAAAACTCATTTAAAATACATATTACGTGTTTCGTAGCAGTACTTTTTACAGCTCTAATTAATGTAAATTTAGTGAATGAATCAACGACAACTAAAATGTGTTCATTACGTTTACTGCTTTTTGGAAATGGTCCTAAATGATCCAAATGAATTGTGTCAAACGGGACAGGTTCAATATCATTGAAATGGTATTCACCTTCAATACGACCACTTTTGTTTTTGTTGTAAGCACACTGAATACAGGATTTGATGTAAGACTTGACGAAATTTCTCATTCTAGGAAACCATACGTAACTCAAAAGCTTTTCAATAGTTTTATCGACAGCAAGGTGGCCATTTTTATCATGACAATCTTCAACTACTCTCCAGCGTAGAGATTTTGGAACAACCCACAATTTTCTATCATTGCATTTTCGAAATAATCTACCGTTATCTAAATAGTAATCTTTCAGATACATCTTCTCTTTGTTTTGGATTTTATTTACTATTTCTTGCATTGATTTGTCTTGAATTTGCATAACAGATAACCAATCATCATTATGAAGATTTAATTTATCAACTTTAAGAGTAGCGACATCTATATTGCTAGGAGGCTCATTTGGAGTTCAGCTTAGAGCATCAACATGTTCCATACATCTGTGACAATTTTTA
The DNA here is from genome assembly GCA_951394005.1 of Protophormia terraenovae. NCBI lineage: Eukaryota > Metazoa > Arthropoda > Insecta > Diptera > Calliphoridae > Protophormia > Protophormia terraenovae. The sequence goes on along the minus strand of OX596075.1, from coordinate 126,379,657 downwards.
CTTGTTTACCATAGATATAATAACGAAACCTTTCCAATGTTTCTACAACGGCTAACGTTTCCAGTTCATAATTTTTTTTTTTGAAAATCTCAATCAAAACTAAAATCCTTAATAACTCGGTAAATACTGCGTTTTTCGAGAAAATAAGCTTATTTCGTGATCACTTATGTTTCATACCAAAAATCAATTTTTTTTTTTTTTTTGAAAATCTCAATCATCTAAATCCTTAATAGCTCGGTAAATACTGCGTTTTTCGAGAAAATAAGCTTATTTCGTGATCACTTATGTTTCATACCAAAAATCGATTTTTTTGGTGAAAATCTCAAACAACACTAGAATCCTTAATAACTCGGTAAATACTGCGTTTTTCGAGAAAATAAGCTTATTTCGTGATCACTTATGTTTCATACCAAAAATCGATTTTTTTATGAAAATCTCAATCAAAACTAAAATCCTTAATAACTCGGTAAATACTGCGTTTTTCGAGAAAATAAGCTTATTTCGTGATCACTTATGTTTCATACCAAAAATCAATTTTTTTTTTTTTTTGAAAATCTCAATCATCTAAATCCTTAATAGCTCGGTAAATACTGCGTTTTTCGAGAAAATAAGCTTATTTCGTGATCACTTATGTTTCATACCAAAAATCGATTTTTTTGGTGAAAATCTCAAACAACACTAGAATCCTTAATAACTCGGTAAATACTGCGTTTTTCGAGAAAATAAGCTTATTTCGTGATCACTTATGTTTCATACCAAAAATCGATTTTTTTATGAAAATCTCAATCAAAACTAAAATCCTTAATAACTCGGTAAATACTGCGTTTTTCGAGAAAATAAGCTTATTTCGTGATCACTTATGTTTCATACCAAAAATAGATTTTTTTTATGAAAATCTCAGTCAAAACTAAAATCCTTAATAATTCGGTAAATACTGCGTTTTTCGAGAAAATAAGCTTATTTCGTGATCACTTATGTTTCATACCAAAATAACTCGGTAAATACTGCGTTTTTCGAGAAAATAAGCTTATTTCGTGATCACTTATGTTTCATACCAAAAATAGATTTTTTTTATGAAAATCTCAGTCAAAACTAAAATCCTTAATAATTCGGTAAATACTGCGTTTTTCGAGAAAATAAGCTTATTTCGTGATCACTTATGTTTCATACCAAAATAACTCGGTAAATACTGCGTTTTTCGAGAAAATAAGCTTATTTCGTGATCATTTATGTTTCATACCAAAAATCAATTTTTTTTTTTTTGTGAAAATCTCAAACAAAACTAAAATCCTTAATAACTCAGTAAATACTGTGTTTTTCGAGAAAATAAGCTTATTCTGTGATCACTTATGTTTCATACCAAAAATCGATTTTTTTTATGAAAATCTCAAACAAAACTAAAATCCTTAATAACTCGGTAAATACTGCGTTTTTCGAGAAAATAAGCTTATTTCGTGATCACTTATGTTTCATACCAAAAATCAATTTTTTTAATGAAAATCTCAGTCAGAACTAAAATCCTTAATAACTCGGTAAATACTGCGTTTTTCGAGAAAATACGCTTATTTCGTGATCACTTATGTTTCATACCAAAAATCGATTTTTTTTTATGAAAATCTCAAACAAAACTAAAATCCTTAATAACTCGGTAATTACTGCGTTTTTCGAGAAAATAAGCTTATTTCGTGATCACTTATGTTTCATACCAAAAATCGATTTTTTATGAAAATCTCAGTCAAAACTAAAATCCTTAATAACTCGGTAAATACTGCGTTTTTCGAGAAAATAAGCTTATTTCGTGATCACTTATGTTTCATACCAAAAATCGATTTTTTATGAAAATCTCAGTCAAAACTAAAATCCTTAATAATTCGGTAAATACTGCGTTTCTCGAGAAAATAAGCTTATTTCGTGATCACTTATGTTTCATACCAAAAATCGATTTTTTTTTTATGAAAATCTCAGTCAGAACTAAAATCCTTAATAACTCGGTAAATACTGCGTTTTTCGAGAAAATAAGCTTATTTCGTGATCACTTATGTTTCATACCAAAAATCGATTTTTTTTTTATGAAAATCTCAGTCAAAACTAAAATCCTTAATAACTCGGTAAATACTGTGTTTTTCGAGAAAATAAGCTTATTTCGTGATCACTTATGTTTCATACCAAAAATCGATTTTTTTTTTATGAAAATCTCAGTCAAAACTAAAATCCTTAATAACTCGGTAAATACTGCGTTTTTCGAGAAAATAAGCTTATTTCGTGATCACTTATGTTTCATACCAAAAATCGATTTTTTTTTTATGAAAATCTCAGTCAGAACTAAAATCCTTAATAACTCGGTAAATACTGCGTTTTTCGAGAAAATAAGCTTATTTCGTGATCACTTATGTTTCATACCAAAAATCGATTTTTTTTATGAAAATCTCAAACAAAACTAAAATCCTTAATAACTCGGTAAATACTGCGTTTTTCGAGAAAATAAGCTTATTTCGTGATCACTTATATTTCATACCAAAAATCGATTTTTTTATGAAAATCTCATTCAAAACTAAATTAAATTTATTTCGTGATCACTTATGTTTCATACCAAAAATCGATTTGTATATGAAAATCTCAATCAAAACCAGGCGCGAATCCAGCTCAAACTTTTGGGGGAGGAATATAAAATGATTTTCTTAACTTTTTCCTAAATTTGTATGATTTAGTACAGATTTTTATTTTGGGGAGGGAAATTTTATTTGTTCCCTCCCCGTTGATCCGCGCCTGTAATCATCAGTTGTCAACATTCCCTCCAACACATTCCTTAATCGATATACTTTTCGTTTGATGCTCCTTTTATTAGTGCTGGTCGATGATATTTTCAAATTAAGTATTTTCTTATGAAAATTGTACATAATAGTGTCCAACTTTCTTTTCAGTGTGCGGCATTTGAATAAGTGTTTTACCTGTGACGTAGTGTTTTTAGTATATGCCGGAGTTATACCGTATCTTCTACATTTTGCCAAAAAAGTCAATCTCTCTTGTTGTTGTGTCAATTTTTTCAACTAATTACAATATTCATTCATAGTCCTGCATACCTCCGTGTTATACTTGTATTTAATGTGTTTAATGTAATTTTACAATTAAAATGTTTTTTCTTTTTCTATTATGTGGTTGTTTTTGTTTCAAAATGAGTGTATAATGTGTTTGTGCTGATGTTTGTAACATCCAAAAATATTGGTCTAAGGCCCACCTTAATTTATACCAATCGGCTTAGAATCACTTTCTGAGCAGATTTAACGATGTCCGTCTGTCTGTCCTTCAATATAAACCTTGTAATAAAATTACAGCTCACAATTTTGAACGAAAATTAATGAGATTTGGCACATAGATTTCTTACAGTCCTGGGACAAGGCCTATTGAAATTGGTTATGATCGGTCCATTATTTCACCTAGCCCCCATACAAATGTTCTCCCGAAAAGGGTTTAACAACTATAAATTTCTTAAATAAAGCAATATTTTAATGAAATTTGGCACATATAATTCTCATGTAAGTTTAAATCTGTGTGCCGAATTTCAAGAAGATCCGTCCATAATTGACCATAGCTCCCATATAAACCACTTTGCAGATAATCACTTCAACGAGCATAAATCCCACTTAAATATTAGTATCAAGTTAATATTCGCCACAAATAAATTCTATAAAAATATAAATGTTAGTGCTAAATATTTCGAAGATCGGTCCATTTTTTACCATAGCTCGCATATAAGGTCCTCTTTCATATAAATGTTAGTATCGACGTAATATACTGTATTCATATGTTTTATTTTACAATTAATATGAGTATCGATCCACAATTGGCCCCAAGTCTAAATAAAGACCCCTCCCCGAATTTTAATACAAAAAAGTGTAGGGTATCATCATATTTTTTTTTTCTCGTTTTAAAACATATTTTCTTCTGCAAGCTTTCTGATAAGTGTCTAATGCATGTATGGCCAATAATTTAATAGTAAATTTTTTAACTTAACACACATAGCCCTCGAAGTATTTAAAGTTGTAAAAATCAGGAACTTCTCAATTAACACTCATTAAACCATGGAAAAATGTGGTGTAAGGTGTTACTGTGGAGGGGAAATTTGTATTTGATATAACTTATACAAGACAGCAGATCATAAAAAGATATAATGTTTCTATTTTAAACTTTATTAAACAATTTCGGCATATTCTTTTCTTAAATTAGGATTTAAGAACGTAGTATAGAATGGGGAGCATTTGCCATAGGGGCACATATAACTTTGCCAATTATCTTTAAAACGAAATGAAAATTTGTTGACTTATATACTTATAACAAAAATTTAAATTTAATTCACTAACTAAATATCCATATCTATGAGATTAATTCTCTTCAATTAAATTAAAAATTAAATATTAACTATTTATTTACTACTTCCTATAAATAAAAGTCAATTGTATGAAAACCAAAGTTATTTGTGGAATTAAATTAAATTTTTAATAATTCTTTTAATAATATTTATTAAATTCCCTATAGATTATAAAACCTTTTTTGTCTACATATTAAACATTTAAATATAAAAACCTCAATGTCAAAGTTAAATTTATTATTCATTTATTTACAAGATCATAAATGGTTCTTGTACATTTACTTGGAATTACATGGATCTCTTTATAATGATGGTCAGCAAGGGAATCGCTTATCGTTTTGAACAAATAACAAAACGTATAAATAAATTAACAGACAAGGTAAGAGGCTATCGTCTGCTGTATTTTTTTTTTCTTTTCTTAATAAATATCTTTATTTTCTTTTATAAAAAACAAATCATAAAAAAATACTATAAAATAATTTTTTTGTTTTCTTTTGTGTCTCCTCTTTTTTTTTTATTATCTGATTTATTTTAAAAGGAAATACCTGAAACAGTTTTCATTGAAATACGTGAACATTATGTTAAATTGTGTGAACTTTTAGAATTTATAGATGATAATTTATCTGGCATCATTCTATTGTCTTGTATAAATAATTTATATTTTGTTTGTTATCAATTGTTAAATATCTTTAAGTAAGTTTGAGTTTTGTTGTTGTTGTAAATGATTATTTTGTATCCTGATGGTAATAATGAGAAAATCTTATTTTATGTTTTGTTCTTATTATCTCTCTCTCTTTAGCAAACTAAGATGGCCTATTAATTATATTTATTTTTGGTATTCTTTATTGTATTTAATTGGTCGTACGGCTTTTGTTTTCTTGTCGGCTGCTTCGATTAACGATGAATCCAAAGGTGGTCTACCGGTCTTAAGAAAAGTCTCCTCTCGTACTTGGTGTGTTGAGGTAGGATTTTTTTTAATATAATTTATCTATTTAGTTGTTATTAAGTTAAAAATATTGTATTGTTTTGTGTTTTGTATTACTATCTAGGTGGAAAGATTAATATTTGAAATGACTACACAAACGGTGGCCTTGTCTGGCAAGAAATTCTACTTTTTAACAAGACGCCTTTTGTTTGGGGTAAATATTTTTATTTTGCAACTTAAACGTTTTTAAATGTTGGTGTTAAATTTGTAATCTTGGAAGGAATGTTAATGAGAAAATAATAATAAGTACTTAAAGTATTCTAACTTAAAAAGAAAAGAAAAAGCTAGGGTTTTGTAAAATTTTGTCTTTAATATTTTTCATTTCAACTAATTAAAATTATAGTAAGACTTTTATAAGCTATTAAAGATCCGATTTAAACCTAACTAGGTCCTATTTAGAAATTTAAAACTTAGGTTTAACTGAAGTTAATTTTATACCTTTGTTAGAGCCCTTTATAAAGGACTATTTATCAAACCTAATTTCGAATTATTAAAAGACTTAAACACAAATTACCTTAGCGCGTAGTCGGCAACAGTATCAGTAAAAATTATCAGCTGTTCATTGTCAGAATAACATGTTGCTGCCATTATAATTACATTTAAGCTTATGCAGCAATCATTTGCAACCATCATCTTCCTTTATTCTACTTGTGTATTTTAGCCTCTCATTTATTTGCTCACTCTCAATCTGAAAGCAGCGCAGTAAATTTAGAAACATTTGCTACTGATCAAATGTAATCAATTCCATAACAAACAGTGCGTTTTAAATTATCAGCTGATTATGGCAGCACACACTGCTGCTGACTACGCGCTATTGTAATTTGGGTTTTAAGATTTAATATATGTGGGGTTAATGACCTGTAAACCTATTCAATATAGTTGCATATTGAATTTCGAAGCTTTCTGATAACTTAAGATATAAAAAATAAAATTTTGTTATTTTTTTCTTAAAATTTCATAATATAATTTTAAAGGTTTGCAAACAATTTGTGGACGGACAGACTTTAGAATTTAGAATACATACTTAAAAACCGAGCAGGACTAAGATTTTTTTCGCTACTAATATTTCCATTGGTCTCTCAGATTTAGAATGTGATAATAGTTAAAAAAATATTGGTGAAAAGGATCTAGAAACTCTTATTTCTGCCGTAAGTCTAGTGAATTTACGGAAATTGAAATGATTTAATTTTTTGATCAGAATTTATTTTTTAAATGGTAGTTTTAAAACATTTTTACTTCACCAGTAGCATTATATTTTTTTCTCATTTATAAATTAATGTTTTCTTCTAAAAACTGTAATAAAAGTTTATTGACATTAATGTGTATTTTTATACCCAACACCACCATAGGTGGCGGGGGTATTATGCGTTTGTGCTGATATTTGTAATACCTAAAAAGTGTGACCTAAGACCCATTTAATTTATACCAATCGGCTTATAAACACTTCCTGAGTCGATTTAACGATGTCCGTCCGTCTGACCGTCTGTCCATGTAAACGTTGTAATGAAACTACAGGTCGCAATTTTGAACGTAAATTAATTAAATTTGGCACACAGGTTTCTTATAGTCCAAGGATGATTGGTCCATCATACAAATGTCCACCCAAAAAAATGGTTTAACGATCGTAAATCCTTTAAATATAGCAATATTTCAATGAAATTTAACATATATACATAAGTTTCATGTACGTTTAAATCTGACCATAGCTCCCATATAAACCCCTCTTCAGAAAATCATTCTAACTGTTATAAGTCCCACTAAAATATTAGTATCAGGTTAATATTGCTCACAAGTCTAGAAAAAAAGAAGACTCCTGCCCGAATTTTGATGCACACAATGGTCGTGCTTGGCCGACAATATCTTTTTTTCTCGTTTTATTTTTTTGGAAATTGTTTTTTTTTTCTTCGTCTTTGTTTTTTATCTTGAATATTGGTGTTTTTATGTTTTAAATTGGAACTTTTAATTTTTCAAAAGTGGTATTTATTTGGGGAAATTATAATTTTTTTTTTTTTAATTTGATTTTTAATTGGTATTTTTTTATACCCGCCGTCAAATATGAAGGGTGAGTTTGTCATTCAGTATGTAACATGTCGAAATAATCATCTAAGACCAAATAAACTATATATATTCTGTGTCCTCGTGAAAATCTAAGATGATCTAACGATGTCCGTCCATCTGTCTGTCTGTCTGTTGAAAGCAGGATAGAGCTAAGAGGGTTGTTTGGTATTAAAAATGAGCACAAGATGTTAAAGACTTGACTAGTACTACATGTAGCGACATTTCTTGACTATAAAACATGAATGACTAACTTCGTCTACCTTTTACCTAGGCAATTTTATAATCCTCAGGGAAGCAAATTTTCTTTGGTTCTCAATGTATTAAAAATGTGACGTGATGGAAAATTTTCATTTTATTAAGCCTAAAGAATAATAACTTTACAGAATTATTCATGATATAATTTTATTTTATTTTTTTTAAATTTGTTCACATGTGCTATTAATATTTTTTTTTAATTTATTTTTTTTTTTTTCTTGAAATTTTGAGCTTAAGTTTTTTGGAAATTTTAGCAGAATTTTTACTTTTTTGAAAATTTACTTCTTTTAAATTTTTTACTTATTTGGAAGTAAGTACATTTTTCCAATTTCATTGGAAAAATGTACTTACTCATTATTTTTTTTCAGTTGATAATTTATATTTAATGAAATTAAAAAAAGATCTTTGATGCCCTTCACCATCTTACCGGCAAATAATTAAATATTCGCCTTAACGTATGCTTTCATTATTTCACATTTATAAATTTAAATTTTTTTTCAAACTACGAAAATTTGAATACGAAAAAAAAAAAAAAAAAAACAATCACAGCAATCTTTGCTATGCTTTGCTTTTAAAAATAAACAACAACAATTCCATATTTATTTACTTTTGTATGTGTGTACAATAACAATGTTATTCATTAGATATGTTTTAGTTTTTGGCCTATAACTCTGTTGATTATGAGCGAATTTTGTTTATTAAAAAAGCCGAAATTTTATAAAAATATTTATGACCGATTTGTATAAAAATAAAAATCTATAGCTTAAACAAGGGCTTCAAAAAATCAAAAATGCGTTTTAACCGATATCTCAGTTATTATGAACCGATTTATTTCATTTTTTTTAGCAAAAAAAAAAAATTCAGAAAAAAATATCCGAGCCTTCTTTGCAAAAACGAAGTCCCTCGTATATACAGAGGCTTCAGAAACTGGAAAACCGGTTCAAAAAAGCATATTTTTAAAAGCATATTTTGAACCGATCTTGCTGAATTTCAATAACAAAAGTCTCTAAAGGATTTTTGATCGTTTGGTATATATATTATATATGTCAGTTATCGGTGGGCTTCATAAACGCCATTTCAACAGACACACCTGTGGTGAAGGGTATAAAAATAGTACTTTTTATAAAATTATACTTTTTTAATATGGTAACTTTTTACAATTTCATTTAAAATTTATTATTAGAAAAACATTTTTGAAAATATGTATTTTTTTTAATAATTAATGATTTTTCTGAAAATTTTTACGTTTTAGAAAATGATTTTACTATTTAAAATCCGTCTGTCTGTCTGTTGAAAGCAGGATAATAAACAAAAAGTTTATGGGCCAAATACTAGAAACACAGGGTGTCCGTTGTAGTTTCATTTCATGCTTTTCTGCTGATATCTCTTAAACAAAAGCCTGTACGACAATGAAATTTTGTACAGATAGTTCGACGGTCTATATAAACCTACCTCCCATATAACGTAAAATTGCGAAAAGTTGATGGTGGGTATATAGATTCGGACAAGCCGAATATAACATTCTCGTTTATTTTTGGAAAATGTGTACATTTTTATGAAAATTATTATTATTTTTTTATACTATGTCCTTTTTTGAAATGGGTAGTTTTTTATGAAACTCCCTGCTGTTATTGTCTGCAAGACAAACGTGTCAATATTATTCTATATTAAGACGCATTTACCTCCTAATGCATTCCTTCTAAAATCTAGTTTTGTCTTTCAATTTATTTATCTTTATTTTAAATTAATATTTCCCTCCTTTTCTAGATGGCTGGCACTATAGTTACTTATGAATTAGTGCTACTACAATTCGATGAACCTAATCGTGCTAAAGGTTTAACAGCCCTGTGTGATTAAAGCTAAATGGCAAATTAATTTAAACAACGACAACAAAATATTTTACTAAAATGTGTCTTGACACTTGACACTCCCATTTGAAATACATTTGTAAAACATGTTAATAATAAATTTAAAATAAAATGCATACTAACTACATTTAGTTTTGTTTGAATACATTTTAACAAATAAAATGCATGTCATGACATGTTTTTAGACTCTATAAATAAAATAAAACAAATTTATTTAATACCATAAACAGCCCTCGTAGCAGAAAAACTGGAAAAAAGGAAACACTAAAAACGAAAAGTCAATAACAGCAGACACTTAATTTACAACTGTCATACAAATTAAACAAAGACACGCAAAATACAGTTATTTTTACCAGCAACTGGGAACAAACAACAACCAACACACAACATCTCTAGTTTATTTGAGTTGATTTTATTCCTGTTGCTTTTAAACTTTGACAGAGATATTTTTATTATAGTTTTTTTTTTGTTTTATTTATATTTTTTCCTTTATTTCACTTAAGTTAATTTAATTTCGCTTTTTTTTTTATTAAATATAAGAAAATAATAGTTTTTTTAATATATATTTTACAACGTAAAGTGCATAAAATATTTAATTAAATGGAGAAACAAACATTTCATCAAAGTGTTAGAAAAGGTAAGATTTTATTACTCTATGTAAAGTGATGAATTTGAAATTAAAAAATTCCCATAAAAGTTCTTTTTATATCACAAATATTTGCTCTTATGCCAGTGACAAATATCTATAATCGAAATCAGTCCAAACTAAAATATGCTTGGTTTAGCCTACCCACCTGTTATGCTGCTACTATAATGATTTTAAATGTTTCTGAATTTTGTACGGTAATAAGGTATATTTTTAAAACTGGTCTTAGTTTTCATGCCTCAGGTAAATAATCATAAACTTCTTATGTGCATACATATATTTTTATAAACTTTTATACCAACATAATTGCTAATTCATGTGTTAATTTATGATAATTTATAATCAATTCAAGGTTCAATTTCATTGTTTTCTGTCTGCCTCCTCGAACATGTATATTTTTGGCGTCTGGCCATTAAATGGCCATGGCTAATGGGACAATGGCGTCAAGTGGAACAATTATTTCTCAAGGCTCCCTATCAATTGTATGTGAATTTTAATATGAAATTAAGAATATATTTTTGGTTTTCTATAATTATGTTGGGAAGTTTGGGTAGGTGGTTTGATTGTTTAGTTAACCATCATTATTTTTTTGTTTTAATAATATTCTATTATAAATTTCTAATTTAATTAATTTAATTTCTTAGTTGAACATTGTATACTGGTATATAATTCTTTTCATAAAAGTAATATGGAACGTATTCAATGTAAATTAAATATAAGCTTTTGGGAAGGTTTATATGCACGTGAAAGGCCTCATTTACCAGGTGTTTTACCATTCCAGTATTGGTTATTGCCTATATTAGAGGTTTGTTTTGTTGCTGATTAAGGGGAAATTGTAAAATAAATTAATGTTTTTTTTGTTATGTAATTTATTTTAGTGGATTAATTTAACTTTGGCCTATCCACGTTCATTCACCGATACATTTATTATAATTATCAGCATTGGTTTGGCCTCAAGGTTTCGTCAAATTTATTTGCGTATTGAGAGTGTTAGAGGAAAGGTAAGAATAAATTTTAATTGTCACCGCAAAAAAACAAATAAAAAAGTTCAACTGTACCGAATCGTTTATACCTTTCACCACTTTACCGACAAATAATAAAATTTACGCCCTAAAATATGCGTTCATATTTTTACATTTATACTTAAAAAAAATAATATAAATTATTTTCCAAACTCTAAAAATTTAAACACAAGCATATACAAAAACGAAATCTAATGCTATATTCGGCTGTGCCGAATCTTATATACCCTTCACCCAAGTTGGGATGTTATATAAAAATTTATATATTTCAAAGTTAATAAAACAACAACACCAAATGAAGACAACATTAATTTAAATAAAATTAAATAGAAAATGGGTATTTTGAAAAAATGTGGACCGATTAATGGACTTAAAAATTCGAAAAATTATTTGTGACAGATCTGTAGCAAATATTGGGGCTTCAAAAAGTTAAAAAATTTTTATGGACCTATTTGGTTGATTAAAAAAATCGAATTTTGAGAAAAATATTTGTGACCGTTAAATATAACTACAAAGTATGTAGCTTATATAGGAGCTTAAAAAAAATCTAAAAATGCGTTTTGGCCGATATCTCAGATACTAATGGACCGATTAAGTTTATTCCTTCAGCTCAAAAAAAAAAAAAAAAAAATAAAAATAAATTTTCTGTGAAAAAATAAAGGGTCTATCTTATACAGAGGCTTCAAAAAGTTAAAAAAAAAAACTGATTTGTTATAACTACCAATATTCCAAAATCGACTTTTTGCGAAAAATAACTTTTTTATTGTTGAAAATGGTTCTTTAAGGCTTCGGCAGCAACTTTTGTTCTGCGACTTTTACATAATTCCGTTACTTACAAAATTACCGTTATTTTTAGGTTATTGAAGAAAATCACAATTTTGACCTTCAAATTTCCAAAATTCGACCAAATGATGTCTGGCAACTTTGTACAAAATTCTTCGGCGAGTATTTTTACTGAACATATGAACTCATAATATTTGCAAATACAGGGTGTCTTGATGCATTTTTAATAAAAAAATGAATTTTGCGCCATCTAGCGGCAATAATTTGTACTAACTATGTTCAGCAATTAGAAAGTTGAAAATCGATTCGGCCCGGCCGAATCTATATACCCACAATCAACTTTTTCAAATTTTACGTTATGGGCGGACCACGCCCATTTTTTGTTTCCGAGTTTACATTGGTCCTTGAACTATTTGAACATAATTTCGTTGATTTTCACCTTATAAGGGAGGTTGGCGGTAAAGTGGGCGGACCACTTCCAATTTTAGTTTCCGAGTTTACATCGATCCCCGAACTATACGTACAAAATTTCGATGTCGTACATGCTTTTGTTGAAGAAATGTCAGCAGAAAAGTATAAAACGACACCCTGTGTTTCTAGTTTTTAGCCCATAACTTTTTTGTTTATTAACCGATTTTGCCCATTTTCAATCCCAAACAAACCTTATATAAGACAAACATTTGTGCCAAATTTCGTCCCCCTACGTTTTTCCGTTCGAGCCCTATCCTGCTCTCAACAGACGGACATACGGACGAATCTAACCAGGACCCAGAAAATATATACTTTGTGGGGTCTTAGATGATTCCTTCGACATGTTACACACGGAATGACAAAATCAATATACCCCCCATCTTTTTGATGGTGGGTATAACAATAAGTTTACAAATGTAAACAAGCGCGAATGTTGTATAAGAGGTGGGCGGTAAAGTGGGTGAACCACGCCTATTTTTGTTTCTGTGATTACATTTGTCCATGAAATATTTGTACAAAATTTCTTTGACCTTTCACCTTATATGGGAGGTGGGCGGACCACGCCCATTTTTTGTTTCCAAGTTTATATCGACCTATGAAATTTTTTTATAGTGCATGCTTTTATTTAAGAGTGATATAGCAGAAAAGTATGAAGCTACAACGGACACACTGTGTTTCTAGTATTTTGCTCATAACTTTTTTGTTTATTTACCGATTTTGCTCATTTTCAATATCAAACAGACCTTATGTAAGATAAATATTTGGGCCAAATTTCGTCCCCCCTCGTTATGCTGTTCGAGCCCTATCCTGCTTTCAATAGACGGACATAGCTAGATCGACTCAGAATCTAACCAGAACCTGGAAAACATATGTATACTTTATGGGGTTTTAAATTAAAAACAGTGTGTATGGTCTTAATTACTAATGCATAATTCATTTCAGTTTTCAATTCATATTTTTTAAATGAATGAGTAAAATTTGCCGAAAATATGCTTTATTGTTTTCCATACGGCACAAATTGGACTGAATGTTATGGCTTGAAAGTCAACATAGTTATTGATGACAATAATACTAAAATTCTGCGGTGGTGCTTGATGATTACATTCCTACTTCAAAAGTTATATATGAATGAAGGTAAAAAAAAAACACATTTTTTTCAGATTTTTTTACATTTTCCAAATTTTCTCGTAAACGAAAAATGCAATCTTCACGCACCACCGCAGAATTTTAGACTTTGAAGTCATTAATAATTGTGTTGAATGACAAGACATAATATTCAGCCCAATTTGTGCCGCGTTAAATGTTAGCAGTAGTATTTTCTCACTTCCATGTTTTGTTGTTACCATTTTGTTTTTCTCAGTGTATTATTGCAACAATATCCGAAAATGGAAGATTACTACCCAGACTAACTATCCAACTAATAAAAACATTGAGTTTGTAGCTGTTTACATAAATAATGTGTTAAATTCATAAAAAGTTTAAAAATCCATGTTTTAAAGGTCACCCTATATTTCCGTTTTAGGACAAGTGAGGGACACCCTAACTGTTCATTAGAGCCAAGGAATATTGGTACTAAATATCGTTGATGTGGCGTAAAAAATTTTTCGACATTTTTTTGAACACCAAAAGTAAACGAGTCTGAAGAATTTCCCATATATATTTTTTTAAATTAACACTTTCTTTGTAAGTTGTTAAATTTTTTGCATAATAGTAGGTTTTGAAATTGTTATTTGGTAGTTCTTACTACTTTTTTTGAAAAAAATATGAAGTACCTACATATATTAAATTGTTACTTTTTTGAAAATTTATACTTTTAAAAAATTAGTACTTTTTGGAAAATAAGTACTTTTGGAGTGAAATTTTTGTAAAAATTGGCAATTTGAAATATTTCCTTTTATTTAAAAATATTTTTTTTTAATTTATATACCTTTTTTTGGAAAATCAAAAATTTTGCCCCTTTTTTATAAAAATTATAAATTTTAAAAAGTTGAAACTTTTCTGAAAATTTTTTTATTTTTTAAATTAAATGGTAATAAAATAAAATTAACTTTTTTTCATTTGAAAATTGATTCCTCTTTTTTTTTAAATTTTGTACTTTTTAAATAGCTTTTTTTATCTCAAAACTTATTGCTTATAATCATAATTTGGATCTTCTTATTTTTTATTTTTTAATCCAGTTTTTAAGAAGTCTTCATATTTTAATTTTTTTAAACCCACCATCAAAAAGATGGGGGTATATTGATTTTGTCATTCCATGTGTAACATGTCGAAGGAATCATTTAAGACCCCACAAAGTATATATTTTCTGGGTCCTGGTTAGATTCTGAGTCGATCTAGCTACGTCCGGCCGTCAGTCCGTCTGTTGAAAGCAGGATAGGGCTCGAACGGAACAACGTAGGGTATGTTTGGGATTGAAAATGGGCAAAAACGTTATGGGCTAAAAACTTGAAACACAGGGTGTCCGTTTCATACTTTTCTGCTGATATTTCTTAAAATTTTGTATGATTAGTTTGGGGTTCGATATAAACTCGGAAACCAAAAATGGGCGTGGTCCGCCCACTTTACCGCCCACCTCCCGTATAAGGTGAAATTGTGTTCAAATAGTTCAAGGACCAATTTAAACTCTGAAACAAAAAATGGGCATCGGCCGCCCACTTTACCGCCCACCTCTCATATAATGTAAAATTTTAAAAAGTTGATGGTTGTTATATTTAAAATTTTTTGTTTTATTTTTTTTTTATATTCTCCAGGCTATGCCCTCCATATTTTGGACAGAAACTCGAGAACATTTCTTAGTTCTCAAGCGTCTAATGCGTCTAATTAATAATGAAATATCAGCTTTAATATTATTGGCCTTAGCCAATAATATGTATTTTATATGTTTTCAACTATTTAACAGTTTCAAGTAAGTTTTCAAATACAAAACTTTAACACATCATCATTATTATTTCAAATTCTTTTAGCAATATTGGTGTTGATTCGGTGGCTGAAATTGGTTTTTGGTATTCATTAATTTTCAATATAATACGCACCATTTTAACACTCTACCTATCTACAGCAGTTAATGAGTATACGAAAAAAATTATATCCTGTTTGCGTGATATACCATCAAAATCCTGGTGTATGGAGGTATGTTTAGTTATTCTTATCATGTGTATGTGTTGAAGTGTATTGACTTTTCATCATCATCATGAAGTTTATTTGGATTTTTATTATTGTTGTTATTACATTTAATATTTGTCCTTACTTTTTCTGTTTTATTTTGGTTCTCTTTTTTTTTTTATTTATTTACTTTCGTTTCAATGGATTTTGTGGTGTGTAACGTTTCATCTGTCATTTATTGACAGACTCAACGTTTTAGTGAACAACTTTCAGTTGATTTAACTGCTTTTACTGGCGGCGGTTTTTTCTTTATGACCCGTAAACTTATATTGGCGGTAAATATAGATATAAATTACAAAAAACAAAAAAAGTATTTGAACTTTTTGTTTTTATTGACGATAGTGAGAGGAAATACAAAAATAACTTAAATAAAATATTCATCAATTGAAAGCAAAAAGTTAAATTTAGAAAAATAGGCTATGGCTGTAATAGTTTATAGTTAATTTAAAATGATTTTGTTATAATCTAATATTGCCTCTCGCTAAGTATATAAATATTGCTATACAGTCACCAAAGATGACGTTAATATATTTTTTGGCTAAAATTCTTTAAAATTTATTTACCAAAATATTTAATTTGTTTCCACTGTGTTAAATAGCTTTTTGTATAATATTATGTTTGGTGATAGATTTTAATAGAAATATTATTCCTTATTGTTCTTCATATTTGATTTTGATTAATAACAGTTATATGAAATAATGTTTGTATTTATTTTTTATTTATTGTAAAAAAACAACACAGATGGCCAGCACAATTGTCACTTATGAATTAATGGTCTCTGATGTCATTAATCAGGGTTCTATTAAACAAGTTACCGATTATTGTTCCCATTACTATGATGAGCCCAGTGATAATTATGAACAATATTCTTAAAGTTAATAAAAAACAATATTGAATTACAATAATTTATATTATAATCATAAAGTACATACATAAATATAAATAAATATTGATATAAACACAAAAATGTTATTGAATTGTTTTACTTATTTGTTAGAAATGTTTTGTTAAAATAGTAAAGTTTTCTAATTTATATGAAAATGTTATGTAACATTTATTAATTATAATAAAAATATTAGGATGTTACTAACGTATTTTTTTAATTAATAATATAGGTTTATAAAATGAAAAAAAGAAGAAAAAAACAAAAAAAAAATCTGCGACACGGGGTTTTTTATTCAATTCCGATACAGGGTATTAACAGGTACTAAGCCTCTAATATACTTTTTATGAATTGACCCTAGTTCTCGCGATTAGTAAAATTAAGGAGTTTGCAATATTGAAGCATATCTGTATGCAGAGAAAAAATATGGTTCAGGTGACCATAAACTAAGAGCAACATACATAGTACATTGCAATGTATGATTACAGTTAAAAATTAGTATATTTGTACATAATTTATATTTTCCATTTTATAATTTTTTCAACATTTAATGATATGGTTTAATAATATTTATAACTTTTTTTTTATAATATTGCTTCCAATTTCACAATGTTTTTATCATTTAATAATCCCATTTTATCATATATATAAACTAATTTTATCATGCTTTTATCATAACGTAATTTAATTATATCATATTATAATTCCATTGAAATATATTTTGATTCCATTTTGTCGTAATTTGATTCCATGTAATCGTATTATAATTCCATTTTGTCATGTTATAATTCCATATTGGCATGTTATAATTCCATTTTATCATATATATCATATATATTATCCCCGAGTTTCTAATTCTGAATATAATATTTTAAAATAAAACACATTTATTCGAAATCATTATTTTCATCATTTGTTTATTGAGAATATTGCAAAATAAAATATTTCAGATATACAAATTTATTAAGATATTAATTACACTGGTCGACAAAAAAATGTTTTTTCGTGCTAGATGGAATTCCTTATGCTAAACTCGAATCTGCTTTAGGTTTTCTCCCATCAGGTCGAGATTTTTTTTTATGGGCGTGTCTAATATTGCGCCCTAAATAAGCCGATTACTCGAGTATATTTCACTATAACTCGAGATTTATATAAATAATACATCAAAATATGTGGAATAAAACTGGCTTTAAATAGTTCTACTAAGAAATTTTTATCCGCTCAATAGTTTTGGAGATATTTCGAAATAAGTGTCCGAAAAATATTTTTTTCATGCTAAATTCAAGATTTCTTCAACTTCTTTTTAAAAGTGAAATCATCAAAAATGTTTTAGTTAATCATCTTTATCTCAAAGCTGGTAAAACTACTTATAAACAAAGCCAAGTATCATAAAAATTGATGCACAAATCATGATTGCATTCACAGTTAAGTTAGGATACCCATGCATAATACCTACAGTTAAGCGGAGATGCACTAGTGGGCAAAAAAATTTTTTTTTTCGTCTTAAATAAAAAAAAATATATAGGTGGATTAGATGGAATTAAACGTGCTAAATAAGAATCAGCTTTTACTCTATCGCGTATCGATTTTTTTATGGCCCCGCCTTTAGGCAGTCACACTTGTATAACTCGAGAACAGTTTGTTCTATTACAATAAATTAAACTCCAATATATAGCCACTTAAATTGTCTTTAAACTGAATTTACATAATTTTTTGTTCAGCTAATATTTCCGTAGTTATTTGGTAATTAGTAGCAAACAAATTTTTTTTTGAAAAATCATGAAAATTTTTGCGTCTTTTGGTGTATCATTTATCAAAATCTTGTAAACGGTTCTTGAGTTATAGCCCAAATTTGACAAACCATTCTCGAATTTTATAGTGTGACCGCTGAATAAGATGATGATAATAGTCATGCCCATTAAACGAAATCAGTACGTGATAGAAAACAAGTGAATGCAGATCCTTGTTTAACTCGTCAATATCACCTATTTATGTTTCAAGAAAAAATAAAAAAAAATATATATTTTTTTTTTGCCTACCACTGTATTTCTATACAATTGTACGTAACATGGGTATTTTTACTTAACTGTGAATAATATCAAGATTTATGCATCAATTTTAAAGACACATGCCTTGTTTGATTTGCAGCATTACCAGCTTTGAGATAAAGATGATGAACTGAAACATTTTTGATATTTTCATTTATTAAAAAAAAAAAACATTAGTTAACAAAAAAAATCAAAAATTTACCACGAAAAGTTTTTTTAACACTTATTTTAATAATATTTGAAATTAGACGAGAAACAAAAATTTGGCAAGCGATTAAAAAATTTGTATATCGAAGGTACCCAACTTTGGGCCCCTTTAGCTCCGTCCCTGAGGGATCTGTACGGTCCCTCTTCCAAACTTAACATTGTACACTCCTCTGCACTCCTCCCTATTCCCAATTTCATGCAAATCCAATCAGCCGATCAGAAGATACAGATTTATTTCCAAAAAATTCTTAAGTTATAAGGAAATATACTAGAGTAAGGGCTTGACTATGGGCGAAATATTAGACATGCCCATAAAAAAAATCCCGACCTGGTGGAAAAAAACTGAAAGCAGATTCGAGTTTAGCACATCAAAATGCATTAAGTCCAACTATTCGTATATGCTGTTGTATTTTTTTTTTATCGACCAGTGTTATTAAATTATTAGTTATTAATAAGTCTACCAGAAAAAAAACTTTGTGAGGAAAATTTTTTAATTTTTTTCTGCCAAAATTAGCTTTTTACAAACATATAATTCTTTTTATACCCTACAAAAAGTGGTTGGGGTATTATGTGTTTGTGCAGAAGTTGTAACGCAGAGAAAAAATCGTCGGACCCCCACCTTAAAGTATACCGTTCGGCTCAGAATCACTTTCTGAGTCGATTTAACGATGTCCGTCCGTCCGTCCGTCGGGTCGGCTGGCTGGCTGGCTGGCTGGCTGGCTGTCCATGTAAAGCTTGTGCGCAAAGTACAGGTCGCAATTTTGAAGATAATTTGATGAAATTTGGTACATATGTTTTTTTCAACACAAGGACGAAGCCTATATGATCGGCCCATTATTTCACCTAGCCCCCATACAAATGTCCTCCCGGAATATAGTTTTAACACTTATAGATGGCTTAAAAATAGGAATATTTTAATGAAATTTAGTACAAATAAGTTTTATATTTGGCAAAAATCTGTCTGCCAAATTTCATGAAGATCGGTCCATAACTGACCATAGCTCCCATATAAACTCCTCTCCCGAAAATCACTAACGTGCATAAATCCCATACAAATGTTGGTATTATGTTAATATTTAATACAAGTAAGTTGTATATAAGTAAAATCAAAATTATATGGATCGAAATGGTGTAGGGTATCATATAGTTGGGCTTGACCGACTATATCTTCTTCTCTCGTTTATTTTGTTGTTTTGTTTCACTATTTTTTGCAAATAGTATTTTTGGAACGTTTAATACATTTATCAAAAATATTACCCTTAAAACACAAAGAAATTAAATACTTTTTCAAACTTTTTTTTAACGAAACTTGCTTTTTTACATTTGAAAGTCCTTTGATCTCAGAGTTTTTAAGCAATTTTTGAAATTACCAAAAGTTTTTACCAAAATTCTATTATCCAAGCAAATTCAGGCATTTTATTATAAATCAATTTCTTCAAAATAAAATGTTTATTTATTTATAAAGTCCTTGAGGCGAACACAACAAAGATACTATTAACAACTACAATACGGTCTACATTACACGTAAATGAATAGATGACATCAATGACAACAGATGCAATAGAGTTCTCAATGAACTCGAATAGTGTGAGACAGCCCTCCAAGTAATTTGGAGAGCTGCCTCCATGTTAGCACATTTTGGGAAGACATTTGTATTGCGATTTCAACCAGTCTCAATAGATTTTGTTTTTGGATCACTAAAAAAAGTGGGTGGGATACAGAAAAAATATGGTTCTAGTGACCATAAACTAAGAGCAACATACCATGATTGTAATATATGATTACAGGTAAAAATAAGTATATTTGTACGTAATCATTGTTATGATTCCATTTTATAATTTATTAGTAAGGTTTATAACCTTAATTTTTAGTAAGTTTTATAACCTTTTCTTAAATATTGCCTTAAATTTCATCATGTTTTTATCATTTAATAATACCATGTTATCATACATATAAATATTTTTCATCATATATATGATTCCATTTTATCATATATATAATTCCATTTTATCATATATATAATTTAATTTTATCATACATATGAACTAATTTCATCATATATATAATCCCATGTTTTCATATTTATATTAATTTGTACCACGATATGTAGAAATTACAGTCCCAAAATTTATGAGGATCGACCCATAATAGACCATAACACCCATATTAGTCCCATTTCCGGGAATCACCTTAAAGTGTATAAATTCATAATATAATGCATACGTATATTTCATAGAAATTTACACTACGCTTATTACAAGTATAGATCAACAATTGGTCACATGTCCCAAATAAAACCCCTCTTGAATTTTAATGCATATTTACAATAGTGTATGGTAACATAGGGTCGGGCTTGATCGATTATATCTTTCTAAATTGTATTTCACTTACGTATATAACGAACTAAAGTTGTCACATACCCACAACAGGGTTAATGCCAACTGTTGAGGTTTTTTGTTTTAGATTTATATCTCATTTGCATACTTAAATACAATTGTTATTTATTTCATGTTTCTATCATACAGTAAATTTAAACATGTCATGCAACAACGTATATTGTGACACTTCATTTGTTTTGAAATAAATAGTAAAAGAACGTTAAGTATCACATCGAATATAAAAAACAAACTAAAATATATTATTCTAAACTTTTGCCAACTAACACTCTATTCTAAAATGAGGGGGAACAAAAACTCGAGGAAATTTTTAAATTTTTTTTGTTTTCACTTGTTTGTTAAATTTGTAAAAAAGACAGACGAACATTGTTGAAATATTAAACCAATGTTTATTTAGTTTAACAAATGCACTCTTAAAAAACTGTTCGTTCAACACGTAGATAGAAGAAATTGCAGTCAGCAAACATATGTAATGTCTCCAGTAGCTGCAACTTCAACGACTACTTTTGATGTTGTAAGAACAACTTCAGTTGCACGTTTAACTCGAAGTCGACAGATGTTGCAAGATAAAGTGCAGTCAAGTGATGAGAGTAAAAGTGTTGAAAATACTTTACATCATGCTCTGGGACCATGTAAGTGCTAAAGTCATTAACAAACATTTACGATTTGCACTAATACATGCATATATTACACACACTAAATGTCACGTTTATTGAATACTTAAACGGAAATGAATAGTTGTGGGCAAGTAAAAAGGGAATTATACTAATTTAATTTAAGGATATTATTTTGATATAATTATCACCAGAATAGTTTGCCAGTTTTTAACCCATTGTTTTTTCATAATGTAACATATATTGGCATTTTACTGTCCTTAAGTATTCAAACATGTAGTTAGTTTTAAGCTTCGTTATTGTTTTCTTTTTTGTATATAGTATATTTTGTATACTACTTAATTATATTCTTAAACAAGTTAAAGAATATAATTAAGTAGTATAGTACTAGCAAAGTAAATTTTTTATGGTAGTGCTTTTTACTAGCTCATGGCTGTTACTTTTCGTTTCTTAAATTGTTTTTTTTTTGTTTTAAGAACTATAAAGTATTAGTTTATGTTAAAATATATTACATCCCTTGCGGTTTGAAAATTGAAAATACCAGTACATTTTCAATATAAATTGGCATACAAATGAAAATAAATCAATTTAAATGAAATTTATATCATTAAGACTTTTTTTTGGCAAATTTTTATAACATTAGGCAAAAGAGAAAAAAATCTAAAATAAGGCACTATTATCGGTTCTCAACAGAACATGAGTTATATTGGTAGACTGTAATCAATAGTTTACTTGATTTAATAAATATTTTGTTCAATGTTCATGTGGCATGAGATTTCTCAGCCAATTTGGATAAACAGTGTTAATAAGTAGTAATCCACTTTTTTTGAATTGCCTCTACTTCTCGCGATAAAATATAAGAAAATTATAATTAAAATTGTCTTCAAGTCATCCTAAGATTACTTTTTAATACGATCAACAGTTATAGAGTTACAGTGCATTTTATATTTTAACATTTTTAATGAAATTGGAGATTTCGAGTTGCCTTTTTGGCAGATTATTTTTTAAAATAACAGCTGAATAACGTAGTTCATATAGTGTTTTTGTCAGCTTATCATTTTCCAAAGCTCATTGTATGCATATGTTTATCGATGTTATACAATCGTCAACTTTAATTTTGTTTTCTTTATGACCACTATAGAATAAATCCTCCGATTCCGTATCTGATAATTCCATTTGCTCCTCATTACTTTCCAGCGTTCGTGAAAGGATGTTCCGTACCAATTCACTACCGAATTCGAGGAAAGCGTTCCAAGATTTTTGAATATTGGACACTGATATTTTACGTAGCTAGAATCTGAACTGCATTTTTGAGACTGCATTGAGAGATTTGTTTGTTTATTTCAAATGCTACAATTAAATAAAGTAAACGATGGAAAAAGATATAGTCGTTCAAGCCCGACCATATGATGCCCTACACCATTGTGTACATTATAATTCGGAGAGGGGTCTTTAAGTTCCTGGACTTAAAGAAACCTGTGTACCAAATTTCATTAATTTTGATTCAAAATTGCGACCTGTAGTTTGATTACAAGGTTTACATGGACGGACAGACGGACGGACGGACATCGTTAAATCGACTCAGAAAGTGATTCTAAGCCGATTGGTATAAATTAAGGTGGGTTTTAGACCAATATTTTTGGTTGTTACAAACATCAGCACAAACGCATAATACCCTCCCCACCTATGGTGGTGTAGGGTATAAAAAGCAAAAAAAACTTTTTGGTTTTGATTAATGACAACTAATTATTAAGGTAGTTTCTTAGTAATGAGGTGTCATTATTCAATTACTCAATAGTATAATAACATAGTAATTTACAATCACGTGGATCAGTTGGCTAAAGAGCTGGATTAGTAACCAGAAGATTGATGATTCAACCCCATTCTGATGCTGTTAATATATGTATTTTTTTTTTAACAAAATTAAAAAAAAATGTCTAAAAATATACTTTATACTAAAACAAGTTTTTGTCAAGTTTCAGTGCGAGATTTGGTCCCAAGTTCAAATCTCTGCAAAATTGTTTCGTTGTTTTTTTTTTTTATTTATTCCCATAGGATAGGGTAGTTTCGATGATATTGGTCACTTCACAAATTCATAATAAAAATTAACTTAACATAGAAATGGTCAGGACGAAAAGGGCTTAAACATAAGCCAGCATATTAAGGTTTTTATTACAAAAGAAAGTTTATTGATATCGTGAACCGTTTTGAAAATACAGCTTTTTAAACAAGAAAGTGGCGCATGTTCCCCCGTCTGCCCTATCTTCATTAACCCTAGGATTAATATCTTGGTCTAGGCAGACCAAATTTGAATTTGGAGTTCAAAATCTCTTATTTTAAGTAAAAAAAGATGAACCTGATATATATATAACCTAACAAAAAAGGAATTGAAAAAGCCATGATTTTAACATTATGTTGTAATTGGAAGCAAGTACTTAGTGGTGAAAAAGAGCTGTAGAAGTTCTTTTTTAAAACATGGTTGTCATTGGTAGGATGTTATTCTATTATACTTCTTGTTCATTGCTTTTGAAGCACTCCTCTTAAAACTGTGTTTGTACAATTTTTTAATAAAAATTCAGTTTTTCCCTATTAAATAATAATAAAAATACTTTAAAATTTGTAGAATTAAAATTTTGTTAGAAATTACTACCATTTTTTCTAGCTAAAAATTCATTTATTTTCATTTTTTTTAGAAGTAATTATAAAGAACTTTCAAAAAAGTTTAAAACATGCACTTTGTTCCACTTTTGAAGTTGTGAGAATGATCTTTTTGTGGAACAACTCCATCGTTTTTTTTTTGCTGGGAACTGATGTCTACTGAATCGAATGAAATCAATTTTGAGTCTATTGGATTATGAAACTGGGAAAAGTCGATCTCTTGGTCTGGATAGACCACAACGTGTTTTTTCTTCGTAAAGATGTTTCCTTTTGTTCGTCTATGTACAATCATATTAAAAACAATCATGATATGTTGTTGAAAGTATGAGATGTCAGAATAAAACAGAATTTTACCAAATTTATGATTAAATGATCTGCATCCAGGAACATAAATTAAGTTATGGAAAAATTTTAAATTTGTTTAAAAAATTACTTCTTCATGCAAAAATATGTGCGGGTGGACACTTTAAATGCTATAAAATAGAGTTTCCAGATTTTAACACATTACAGCAACTAAAAAGAAAGAGGATGAATAGATGTCTTGTCTTTGAAATCAAGATAATGAACAACTGTCATTTCCATACAATGACAATGAGGGTGATGTAACGTTAGGTTCGGTAAATAATAGAAATCTTATGTACAAATGTACTTACTTGGAACCACTTAAAACTCTCATCAAAATATAACGACAAATTACCAACCCGTCAATTTCCACCGAGTACTTTGAACTTTTTTAAAATAATGTGTACTCCAAAAGTGCTTAATATTATTTTTCAAGATATTAAAAATAAATTGCAATAGGTACCTTGAATAATAAACAACCAATGGAATAGGCTTAGTCGATCAAATATTATATCATAATATCAATAAGATGCTTCACTACACTTCTATTTTTTCCGATCTGACACCTCAAACACTTATCCTAATTTAGAAAATTAGAAATTAGGCTTATTATCTCCATAACTGTTGACCGCATCAAAATTCGGGGAGGGGTCATACGAATACAGATACTAACATTTATATGAAGTTATTCACTTTTGGATGATTCCCGAAAGAGGGCCTTGTATGGGAGCTATGGTAAATTATGAACCGATCTTCGTAAAATTTATCACTATCATTTATGTTTATGTAAAACTTATTTGTGTCGAGTATTAACTTGATACTAACAGTTAAATAGAATTTATATCCGTTAAAGTGAATTTCTGAAAAGAGGTTTATATGGGAGCTATGGTCAATTATGTACCCATTCCTGAAATTCTGTACACAGATTTATAGTTATATGGAACTTTATGGGCCAAATTTCATTAAAATATTTCTGTATTTAAGGGATTTATGATCGTAACCCTTTTTCCATTTGTATGGTGGGCAGGTGAAATAATGGGCCGACTATTACCAATTTCAGTAGACTTCGTCCTTGGACTATAAGAAACCTGTGTGCCAAATTTCATAAATTTATGTTCAAAATTCCGATCAGACGGACAGACGGACGGACATCGTTAAATTTACTCCTAGATCAATATGTTTGGAGGTTACAAACACCAGAACAAACGCATAATATCTATGGTAGTGTGGGGTATAAAAAAGTAGATTAGAGGCCTAGTACTTATTAATACCTTGTATCCGTATTAGCTTAGAAACACCGTGCCGCATAATCAGTGTTTCCCTAGTAATTTTTGATAATAACTTGAAAAAACGTTTTTTTAGCAATTACACTTCTTCATATTTTACACCATACACCCCATTTATTCATGCAAAAAAATCTATTAAACATATCATTAAAACAATTCTCCTACAGTTTTAGTACTTTCACATTTTTTTGGCATTCTACCGGTAATGGGTATTTGGCCCAGTGCTGATATTAAACAAGTACATTTTAAATGGATAACATTACCTGTAATGGTGACCACTATAATGATAGGATTTGCCACAATGGATTGTTCTCTAACGTTTAAAGTTATGGCCGAACAGGGTTTAAAGTTAACAACAACAGGTGTGTGGTAAACGAGACATAAAAAAAAACTGAAGTTACAAAAAGGAATTTTATTTAATAAAATAATTTGTTTTATTTTAATATTATCTTTTTCTCCTATCTTTTGTATTGTCCTTTCATTTTAATATTGTTGTTGTTGTTGTTTAAGCTCCCTTAAGCTTTAGCATTGAATGTTTAAGTGCCTTTATTGTTTTTCTATGTCTTGCACGTAATTGGCCAAATTTGATTAAGTCAACGCGTCGTTTGGAAAATGTATTCTTCCAACATCTTTACACCTGCAAGGATTCACAAAAGTTTAGCCAACGTATACGTTACATAGGTTGGTTATTTCTTTTGGGTTCTGTAAGTAAGTAATTTGTGTGTGTGTGTGTGTGGGGCTAAAGGAATTTCTTTTGTATTTACTTTCTTTATTGAATGTTTTTTTGCGTTTTAGTTGAACATTCATTTTATGTTGGCAGCGGTATCTATAGTAATCATTTGCAAATTACACAATGTAATTTAACAGTGGATTTTTGGCATAACTATTATGTGAGAGAACGTTTACAAATCTTTTCTATAGTGGATTATACGGTATGGTTGATACCTTTGTTGCAGGTGAGTTTTAAAGTGGGATAAGTTCAATTAACCGTTCTTTTCATACCCATTACCACCAAAGGTGAGAAGGTTATTATTTTTAATTGGAAAATACTTAACTTTTAGCTAAATATTTTCAATTAAATGAATTAGATCTTTAAAATTAAACTATTTAGAAGCTCTTATATATTTTTTTTTTAAATAGTTTACACATTTAAAACGTATGAATTTTTTACAAAGTAAGTAAATACCAAAAAGTGTTTAAACAAAATTACCACCATTTTTTTAAAAAAAGTACTAATTCTCAAGAAAAGCATTTACCAATTTACAAAGAAAAAAAGTGTCAATATTGAAATATGTATTTTTCTCAAAAATGATGTATTTTCAAATATAGGAGAAAATAGTTTGTTTCACTATTTTTCATAGTTTTTAATTGGTAGCACAACATGAGGACGAGAATTGCCATGATGAAAAGTTATGAAATCGTTTCATTCAATAATCCCTTTAAATGGATCAAATATTTTCGGCTGATTTGGTAGTATCCTTTCGACACTTCCAAATATTTTTGTAGTAAAATGATTTTTATAAAAATAATAAAATTTATTTTGTGATTGTAATTCTTTTTTAGTAATTTAAAAGTAATTTTCTGATTTTCCTTAAATGTAAAAAAAAGAAATTACAAAAATGAAAAACTTGCAAAAATAAAAAACGACAAATACAAATAAATCTAAACGAGAACAAATCTTAAAAACGCTAATATGAAAAATTTGAATTTTAATAATAACCGGAATAACGTTAAAAAATCGCTAAATAAAAAAAATATATCCCAAAGTAACAAAGAGATTACCAAAACAAAAAATAAAACGAGCTCTAAAGCGCCGAATCTATACCCTTCACCTAAGTTGGTATGTTATATAAAAACGAGAGAGACTATAGTCGGTTAAGACTGGCCATATGATATCCTACACCATTGTGTATGAGCCAAAAATTAGACCTGTGGCCATTTGTAGA
Organism: Protophormia terraenovae; assembly: GCA_951394005.1. Classification (NCBI taxonomy): domain Eukaryota; kingdom Metazoa; phylum Arthropoda; class Insecta; order Diptera; family Calliphoridae; genus Protophormia; species Protophormia terraenovae. The sequence continues at coordinate 126,351,661 of OX596075.1, read as the reverse complement.
CCAACACTTTTACTAAATGTAAAATAAAATATACAAATACAGAACAATGCATTGACTTCTATATGATCTTATGGACTTTAGCGCGATTCCCGGAAGTGGGTTTATATAGGACCTATGGTAAATTATGAACCGATTCGATTGAAATTTAGCAATGTAGTTTCTAGTTATATAATACTTATTTGTGTCGAATATTAAATTGATACTATCATTCGTACGGGATTTATGCACGTTAATGTAATTTCCGAAAGAGAGATTTATATAAGAACTATGGTCAGTTATTGGCCGATCTTGATGAAATTTGGCGCTAAGATTAACACTTATACAAATCTTCTTTGTGCCGAATTTCATTAAAAAATTGCTATATTTAGGGCATTTATGGCCACTAAACCCATATTCCAGGAGGGCATTTGTATGGGGGCTAGGTGAAATAATGGACCGATCAAAACCAATTTTAATAGGCTTTGTCCTTGTGTCAAAATAACTGTTCGTGTCAAATTTTATCAAGATATATTTAAAATTGCGATCTGTACTTTGTTCACAAGGTTTACATGGAAAGCCAGCCAGACGGACGGACATCGTTGAATCGACTCAGAAAGTGATTCTGAGTCGAACGTTATACTTTAAGGTGGGGGGTATATGGGATATTTTTTTCTATGCGTTACAAACAGCAGCGCAAACGCATAATACCCCAACCACCTATGGTGATGTAATTAATATATTTTAATGTTAACGAAACAACAACAACACCAGATATATATAAATATAGTCGGTCAAGCCCGACACCTTGATACCCTACACCAATGCGTTTGTGCACTAAAAAGATTTCCGAAATTTTAGGAAATGGACAACATGAGGACATGTGGCAATGGGCTGATCATTATGAAATTAGTTAATATGATTTCTGCTTATACTATACTTATTTGTGTCAAATATTATCATTATACTGTCTTTTATGTGCGATTTTTGCGAGTTAAATTGTGTCAAATTTCATTAAATTATTTTCAAAATTACAACCTGTACTTTATGCACAAGGTTTACATGGATTTATACACCACTTTTGATGGTATAGGCTATACAAATATTTCTAAGAACGAAGGCCGTGGCTTATATTGAGGCTTCAAAAAGTTCAAAAACGCGTTTTGGATAATACCCGCCAATATATCGGTTCTTTGTGGATTTTAGAAACCGAAATTTTAGAAAAATATTTATGATAAATTTGTACAAGAACTAAAACCTACCCTTAGCTTATACCGGAGCTTCAAAAAGTCTAAAAAAGCATTTTGACTGACATCTCGCTTAGTAACGATTCTGAGTTTTCCCTGAAAGAACGAAGTCGCTTGCTTGTATAGGCTTGAAGGTATCTTCGGTTTTTTAACGATATCATGACTATTTATAAACCGGGTTTCCTGATTTTTTATTAGTGTTATTCTAAGGAATATTCTCTACAACGTGATGTAGAGAACATATATTTCCGATAACTGTAGCTTTCTAAAAACTGATTTCAACAGACAGGCGGTCATCGTTTTATCGACTTCCCTATAAACAAGGGTACAGAATATATATTCTTTTTGGGGTCTTAGTTGAATATTGTACAAATTACAAACGGAATGACAAATTTATATATACCCTTTGCAACTGTGGTGAAGGGTATAAAAACCGGCACGAAAAAAAAAAAGGAAATGAAATGAAATAAACTTTATTTATGTGATTTCCGAGAGATATTCATGTATGAGAGCTATTGTAATTTATCATAATAAAATTTGGCAGTTATTTTTATTTATATAAAATTTATTGGCGTCGAATATTAACTTGAAATTTGTATGGGTTTTATACACGTTTTAAAAATATGTTCTTATATGTTCGCTATGGTCAATTATGGACCGACAAGAAATTTGACATAAAGATTGGTACTTATACATAACTTTTTATTTTAACATTCCTTAGTGGCTTACAATCTCCATGACATTTGCTTGGAATTTCATAGATATTTTTATCATTCTTATATGTTATGGCTTGGCGGCAAGATTTCGTCAATTTGACTGGTGCATACAAACACATGTTAAAAAGGTTATATTTCACTTATTTACTTATAAGTTAAAATATTTTATTAAAATTTTTACGCAGAATATGCCCAACGAATTTTGGTTTAAAATACGACAAGACTTCTTAGCACTCACCGATCTTTTGTGGCAATATGATGACAAATTATCCGCTCTAGTTCTATTGTCTTCAGCTCAAAATTTGTATTTTTTGGCTGTACAAATTTTTCATAGTTTTCTGTAAGTTACTCAGCTAATTATTAAGATTTGTAAGTCTCAAGGAAAAACTTTTATAAATTTCTTTCTAATAAATAAACAGATACCGTGAAAACTTTATGATGGAAATATATTTTTGGTTCTCTTTGGCATTTGTGGCATTTCGTACATTTTATATGATGTTGACTGCTGCTAATATTAATGAAACAACAAATGAAATTGCAGCATCAATGTATGAAATTCCTACAGCACATTGGTGTTTGGAGGTAAGTTTCGCCAGGAAAATATTTTCTTTTTTTTTAGTTTTTTTATAACGATTTGTTTAAAATCATTGAAGTGGAATTGCAAGAAAACTTTTTATTGATTTTTTATTTATTTTTTTATTTTTTTTAGCTTAAAAGACTTAATGAAGTCATTGTGTCTGATTTGTTTGCTTTAAGTGGCAGAGGATTCTTTTTTCTTACCAAGCGTTTAATGTTTGCTGTAAGTATGTTTTCGTTTTTCGCGTGCTTTAGGATAACCCAGCAAAAAATAGAGAAAAAAAATTATAAAAACTATTTAGTTTTCTTTCTTTAATAAATAATAACAATTTTAGCCGAAGTGGTACACAATATATATATATATATATATATATATATATATATATATATATATATATATATATATATATATATATATATATATATATATATATATATATATATATATATATATATATATATATATATATATATATATATATATATATATATATATATATATATACTTTTTGTTCAAGTGCTTTATATTTATATCCATAAACGTTATTTGTAAAATTGATTTTGTTTTAAAATCTTGGATAAATCGACTTTATTTCAAGCCATTTTTCATGAATTTCGATAGTGATCTAAAACGTATATATTACCCCAAATATATAAAATAAGATAAATGTGGCAGAAAGATGTTACTTCGAAATGGGTAATGGCCGATGTGCCCCAAAGGCGCTGGTCCCCCTTTTCCTTTATTAAAAAAAAAAAAATTATATTTTCATAGGAGGTCACTTATTTATATGAAATATTATAAGAAATTAATGCTATTTATTTAAACCCACCAATTTGTTTGCTGGGTTACCAAATTTAAATTTATTTCTCAACCTAAAATTCTTTTACAACATTTTATCACTTTCTCTGTTTCATATTTTATATGAGTGTTTGGATAATTTCTTTATGACTTTAACAGATGGCTGGCACTTTGGTCATATACGAACTGGTACTTTTGGATCAAATTGATGGTTCTGATGTTACTACTCCTCTCTGCAATCAACGAAAGAGTTAAGTGAATAAACATGCTGCCAGTCAGTCAGCTAGCTACTGCTGATATTTTATTTATTTACTCAAATGATTTTTATAGAGTGATAAAAAAAAGAATAACAATTTTACAACCATGTTCCGTAAATACTTAAAATAAATTTTTTAAGGACATCTTTTAAGAGCTTAAATAAATAAAGAAGCAAAGAAAAATAATAATAAAATTATATACAAGTTATTTTAAAGCTAATTTTTATGGGCAATAAAATATCAATTTAATAAATCTATTAAAAAAAGATGATAAAGACTTTAATGCAAGTGTGTAAATATAATTTTTAATATTTTTGCTAACAATATAAATTGTATTTTATTGACTTATAACTTATATTTATGATAAGGATTATAAAATTTGTATTATAAATTAAATTACTTTAATAATAATCCTTCTTTTAGGGGTATTCGATTTTGTCTATAAAAAAACGATTCTTAAAAATTCATAAGAAAACTAAAATGGGCTGTAGTTTCTTAAATAGAGCTCCAATTGAAAGTCTAACGTTAATCTGTGATCACTAATATTTTTCATCAAAAGTGGATTTTTATCAAAAATTCATAAGAAAACTAAAATGGATTGTAGTTTCTTAAATAGAGCTCCAATTAATAATCTAACCTGTGATCACTCATATTTTTCTTCAAAAGTGGATTTTTATCAAAAATTCATAGGAAAACTAAAATGGGCTGTAGTTTCTTAAATAGAGCTCCAATTGAAAATCTAACGTTATCACTTATATTTTTAATCAAAATTCGATTTTTATTAAAATTCATAAGAAAACTAAAATGGGCTGTAGTTTCTTAAATAGAGCTCCAATTAAGAATCTAACGTTAATCTGTGATCACTTATATTTTTCATCAAAATTCGATTTTTACCTAAAATTTATAAGAAAACTAAAATGGGCTGTAGTTTCTTAAAGTGAGCACCAATTAAAAATCTAACGTTGATCTGCGATCATTTATATTTGTCATCAAAATTCGATTTTTACTTAAAATTCATAAGAAAACTAAAATGTTCTGTAGTTTCTTAAAAAGAGCTCCAATTAAGAATCTAACGTTAATCTGTGATCAGTCATATTTTTCATAAAATTTTATTTTTACTTAAAATTCATAAGAAAACTAAAATGTTCTGTAGTTTCTAAAATAGAGCTCCAATTGAAAATCTAACGTTAATCTGTGATCACTTATATTTTTCATGAAAATTCGATTTTTATTAAAAATTCATAAGAAAACTAAAATGGGCTGTAGTTTCTTAAACAGAGCTCTAATTGAAAATCTAACGTCAATCTGTGATCACTTATATTTTTCATAAAATTCGATTTTTATTAAATAATTATAAAGAAATTGAAATTGGCTATAGTTTCTTAAATAGAGCTCTAATTGAAAATCTAACGTCAATCTGTGATCACTTATATTTTTTATGAAAAATCTATTTTTATCTAAAATTCATAAGAAAGTTAAAATGGGCTGTAGTTTCTTAAATAGAGCTCTAATTGAAAATCTAACGTTAATCTGTGATCACTTTTATTTTTTTTTATCAAATTTCAATTTGTTATAAATGTTCTGAAATCAATAAATTTTTCTGTAGCATTTACTTCAACAAAGTAATTCTGTTTTATATTTTTTTTTTGCCACAATTGTTCCAGAACACAATTGAAGCTGTTTACATAAATTTTAGAATATAAATTTAAAGTACAAACCACAATAGGATTGTGTTTTATTTCATGTGTTGTTTTTATCCTTGTATGATGTATGTGTGTGTGTGTGTTGTTTAAAACTCCTTGATTTTGTTCGACACTAAATCAATATCAGATTGTGGCCATTTTAAATTCAATTATTTGTTGGGTTTTATTTCTCTAGCCATTATCTTTATGTTTATTTGAATGTATGTATGTTGAAAAATGTAAATTATCGTAAACTAGTCGACTATTTTTGAATGCTGCTATCTGGTACTTAAATAACTTTTTATTTAATTAATATTTTTAGCAGAATAATATTTTTCAGATTATAGAATCAGAAATAATTGTCCCGTTGAAAAAAAAAAAAAAAAAAAAAACATTAATCTCTGATAATTTTTATTTTTCATTAAGAAGTTTTTGGTTTTTAATCATAAGAAATTTTAAATGAGCAGTTGTTTCTTATGATCTTTCTATGATAATTTTTATAAATTTTTTACTTTTTTAAAGTTTCTTTAATAAAACTCCAATAGAGAAAATGATTTTAGTCCGTGATCATTTTTATTTTTCATCAAAATTCGATTTTTATTAAATAATTATAAAGAAATTGAAATGGGCTATAGTTTTTTAAATAGAGCAGCAATTAAAAATCTAACATTAATCTATGGCCACCTATATTTTTAATAAAAAATAGATTTTTATTAAAAAAATCATAAGAAAACTAAAATGTTATAAATAAGTTCCAAGACAGAAGGTTTTTTTCTAAATGAAACTCGGTTCAACTGAATGTAGCAATCTAACTTATTTTTCCTCCCTTTGTCTCTCTTCTTTCTCTATCAATATGTGTTTGATGGACTAATTGATATTTGTTGGCTTTGTAATTTATTGAAATTGTTTTTCATTATTATTGTAGTTTTTGTTATATTAAATATGTACATTGTTTAATTTAAAAAGTTGACAAATATTATTAAGAAGAATTCTGAATAAAATGTTTTATTACCATTGCTATGAAAAGTCAATTCGAATACACGGTATTAATAAGTATTAGGCCTATAATCCACTTTTTATACCTTACACCACCATAATTTAATGATTATAAATCCCTTAAATATAGCAATATTTTAATGAAATTTGGCACATATAAGTCTAAATCCTAATTCAGGAAGATCGTTCCATAATAGCTCCCAAATAAACTCCTTTTCAGAAAATTACTTTAATGGGCATAAATCCCATTAAAATGTTAGTATGAAGTAATTATTCAACACAAATAAGTTTTATACAAAAATATAAATTATAGTTTTAAATTTTACGAGATCGGTCCACAATTTACCATAGCTCCCATATAAGTCCCTCTTTCGGGAATCACCCATAAGTGAATAAATTCATACAAATGTTAGTATTGACGTAATATTGGGTATTCGTATGTTTTATTTTACACTTTATATGAGTATCGGTCCTTAATTGACCTCTTCCCGAATTTTGATGTACACAATGGTGTAGGGAATAATATGGTCGGGCTTGATCGACTATATCTTTTTTTCTCGTTTTGAATTGACTCTAGTTTGTTGAATTTTGTATAAAATTTTATTTTTTTTACAAAATAGCCTTAATATCTCCATAACTGTTGACCGTATTAAAAAGTAATTTAAGAATGACTTGAAGACAATTTTTTTTAGAATTTTTTTATATATATATTTTTTTTTTTTTATGAAATCAGACAAGTCGCTTTCGAGATATGCTTCAATATATGGTGCAACCTCCTTAATTTCACAAATAGCGATTTATCGCGAGAACTGGAGTCAATTCAAAAAATGTGAATTAGAGGCTTAGTACTTAATAATACAGTGTATCCGAATTGACTGAGATATGCCGTGCCGTAGATTTTTTTCATTCTGTAAATTGTAAATTAAATTGCTTTAAAGGTAAAAAATTTATTTTAAGTGAATAATAGAAATAAAAAACACATAAAATTAAGCCAAAAAAATCACAGAAAATCACAGAAATATTTATTTCTGCTTTAGGAACATTTTTAGTTAAAATAAATTGTATTTTTAAATTTTTTTACAATTTTTTTTTTTTTTTTTTTTTGGCGTAAAAATAATCCTTAAATATTTTTAAACAAAAACATTTTACTGATGATGGTAATTATTATTATTTTTTTATATTGAAATAAATTAAAAGTGTCAACTTCTATTATTTTTTGTATTTTAATTTTTTTAATGTCATTTATTGTTTTTAAACTAAATTAATGATCTGTATGTGCGAATAATTACACTTTTTTTTTGAGAATGATTGATTGTTATAAAAATTTAATTTTATGGAAAATAATTAATTGGTCTTGTACAATGTACATATGTTTTCTTTTTTTTTTTTTTTAGAGTTTAAACCTAAAAAAAAAAACATTTATTTAATTGATAAATTACATAAAAAAGGTCAAATATCCCAGTAAAAAACTTAATTAAAATTTCAACTCTAATTATTCTAAAAGTCTTTCCAAAACTATTTTTTTTTAATTTTATTCAACCAAACTAAATTTGCTATAAAGAGGTACGTACATATTTTTATAAAACACTTGAGTTTGTATACAAATTCCAAAACAAATCCTGTTGCCTATTTTCAAAGTGGTCATTAAAGTACTTAAAAATATGTAGGTAGATTTTGTTTTTTATTTTATTTTTTTTAATAAACCAAACTAAAATGTGCAAATTCATGTTTTCAATGAAAATAACTGAATGATTGTATGCAAATTTTAAATTGTTGCCATTTTGCTGCCTCTAAACACATAAATGACAAGTAAAAAAAATATATAATAACAATGCACAGTAGAGCAGAAAAAAAAAAAATTACCATGAATATGTTAGAAGAGTATTTTAGTTTAAGTTTGGAGGTAAGGAGCAAAAAAATTACACAAACTCCAAATATGTCTTAGTACTTTTTTTAGTTTTACAAGCGATTTTAAAGAAGCCCATCTCCTCTGCTAATATAATATGAATTTTTATATAAATTCCCAGCAAAAAAAGAACATCAAAAGAAGTTAATAAGATACTGAACTTGTGATCCAGAAGTAGTGATTTTTATTGAAAATAGACATAATTTTTTTATGGTCAACAAGGTAAATATTTGCGATTACAGAAACCGTTCATCAACCCAGCAAAAAACGATAAAGTTCTTCCAAAAAAGGAACATTTTTACAACTTCAAAAGTGGAACAAAGTGCATATTTTAAACTTTTTTGGAAGTTCTTAATAATTACTTCCACAAAAGTGTAAATAAATAAATTTAATAAAATGAATTTAAATAAAAAAGTATTTTTTATTATACTTAATAGGGCAAAAACACAATTTTTATTAAAAAAATTTACAAACATAGTTTTAAGAGAAGAGCTTCAAAAGTAATAAACAAGAAGTTTAAAAGAATAACATACTATCAATGACAACCATGGGTTAAAAAAATAACTTCTGCAGCTCTTTTTCACCACTAAGTACTTCCTTCTAATGACAACATAATGTTAAAATCAGGACATTTTCAGTTCTTTTTTTGTTGGGAATGTTTTGCAACAGTAAACTTTATTTGTACACACAGTAATAAAAAAGTACTTCCTCAAAAATGACTTCCATTTATTTTTACTGGGTTGTAGCAGGCGTTTGCAAGTAATATATTTATTTCCAAAATATTTTGATTATGGCTCACTGTGTAATATTATTCAACAAATGACATGAATGAGAGCTCTCGTGAAAAAATGAAAAACACAAAAAATATATTTACAAAATATAAAATAGAACATGCAAATTAATACTTTACAATTTTGTATTTAAATTGAAACTACTCCAATTTTTGCTAAAGTACTCTACATACATATATTTACTAGCTGAAAACTATTTTACAGTCTATATATACTGTCTGTATATCTATATACAACATTTAGTTTCAGGGCTAAAACGGAGAAATGGAAAAATTTTGTATACCTATAGTATAAATAAAAACAAGAAAATTTTTATGTTAAAATGCAAATTTGATTTACTAAAGCAACGTTTTATTTAGTCAAATAAAGTGAAAGCAAAAAAAATAAAAAATAATGAAAATCGCAAAAAGTGTTATACATTTAAATACGCCAAAACGACGTTTAGTGGAAATTAAATTTTGGAAAACACGTAAAGTGAATACAACAGAAAATGAGTTGGTATTCGCAAAATATATAAAACAAAACATAAAAAATAAAGCATATTTTTAGGCTGTTAAATAGAGAATAGAGTTTTATTTAAAAATCGAATTTTAAAATATTTTTTCAAGAATTAAAGCACAAAATAAAGCGTACTGTCAAATAATAAAAACAAATATCTACGTAATTTTTTATTAAACAAAATTTTATCAAAATATAAAATAACACATAAAATTATGCTTTAACATAAAATAAATAATGAAATTAGTTATTTATCACTTAACTTAAATAGTTTGTGTTTATATTAGACCTTAATTTGAAAAGCTATGTAATAATATAAATGACAACAAACGACACCTAAAAATATACTTCAATACATTAAATAAAATATACAAAATAAAGCATAATTTTAGGAATATTTTTGCAGAAAATAAATATTTGTGTATGAATATTGTGTGCTTATTAGGGATGCCAATCCCGGGATTTTTCGGGATTAAAAAATCCCGAATCCCGGGATTGGCCGAAATAAATCCCGGGATTTCATTTTCGGAATTTACTGACATAAATACAATCTAAAAATTAAAGATAGAAGATTAAAATATTTACAGATAATTTTTTAAAATATTTTAGAAATCGATTAGAACATCTGTTCGTTTGTATGCTATTCTTACTAGTTTTACTCTTTTTGCAAGTATTTTACTCGAAAAGAGTTTCTGTGCACATAAAAGTAGTAAACATTTCAAGAGAAAATAATTTTTTATTATGCTATATTTTACTTGAATATTTTGTACGAGCAAAGCTTGTAAAATATTTTATTTTCAAATTCCTATTGAATTTTAATTAGAAACATAATAATAAGAAAATATTTTTAGTTTTTTTAACATTTTTTGTTGCAACCTGTGGTCAATTTTTAACGAAGTCTTGCAAATTTTGGATTTATGATTTATACTTTTATAAAATTTACATATACTTAATTGTATTGTGATACTAATTTATGCACCTTTAAATGATCTTTGGAAATTACTTGTTTATTTGAGATGTGGTCAATTATGCACTGAGCATTTTAAAAATTGATACATTGATTTGTATTTTTCGTTTACACATTGATATTTTTGCCTAATTAATACACGTTTAAGTAAATTAGGTGAGGTCTTTGTATGAGGCTTATGGTTAATTATGGTCCAATATTAAACAAATTTATTTGGTAGTTTAAGGTTACAAACGATTTTATTTGTGTTGAATTTTACCACATTTAGGAGATTTAAAAGGGTCAAACTCTATTCTGGGAAGACAATTATATGGAATCTAGATGAAATAATGGACAAATGTTGGATTATACAAGTATTAGGTACCAAATTGCGTTAAATCATCTTCCAAATCAACCTGTAGTTTGCATGAATGGTCACTAACTATTGATGATATTCTTAGATAAAAGAAATTTTATAAGAAAATATGTGAAAAATTATGTGCAAGGAAAAAAAAAAACATTCCCGTATTTAAAAAAAAAAATATTTTTTATTGACACTATAATTTATTTTACTATTTTCAAACGAACAAACTTTATGTCTTGTTTTTAAGAATACGAATGAATTTCATTAATTGAAATATGTATACAAAGTGTATTTTTTCCTTACATTTAAAATGTGTTTTCATATAAAATATCAATCCAGAAAAATACCGAAATCACGAAAAATCCCGGGGATCCGAAAAATGCCGGAATCCCGGGATTTGAAATTATGAAATCCCGAATCCCGAGATTTGCAAAATCCAGTCCCATTTGGCATTCTTAGTGCTTATGAATACAAGGTCATTTAAGTTAATTTAATAAAATAAACAAATTTTTTAACACTTAAAAATGTTAGTAAAAACGACTTGTAAAAAAAAGAAAGCATAATTTTATGCCAACTTTTAAGGTTATATAAACAATTTTTATAAAATAAAAAAAAAGATGAAAAAAAAAAAAAAAAAAAAATAAGTAAACAACGCCTTAATATATGCAAATAAAAAACATATGATTACCATAAAGTATAATTTTAGGCGACATTATGCATAATTCATGATATTGTGACTAACAACTTTATTTCGTACTAGTTACATAAATATTTAATTTATTTATTTTTTTGCTATTTTTAATTTAGTGTATTTTTTAGCTATAAAGGTCAGACGACATTTTTTTAAAATTTAACCAGATAAATAGCGATTCAATCACTCATGAATAAATTTAATAATTATTAAAATTTAATTTAGTGAAAATATAATTTAAATAGTATAAAGTATATATATATTTTTTTTTTATTTACTAAATTTTTTTTTACCCACATTATATTTAATAGAGATTTAATGAATCAATAGTAAAATTATATATTAAAAAATGTTTATATTTTTCAGCTCATTATATTATAGAATTAAATCAGCACATTTAACACAAAATCAAAGGAAATTTAATATATATAAATGTAAGTTTTAATTTTATTGTTTAATACATACAAATGTAATAATAAAAGTTATTTATAATAATTACAATAAGGTTGTACTAAATGTAGTGTTCTATCCGATTTACATAAAATATGACATTGGCGTAGTAGAGCAGTATTTGTGTTACCAAAGTGTTTTTTTTTTAAATTATTCTGTAACTTGTGAACTTTTGGAAATAGTTGGCCAGAGACAAGGTGTTTTCGAGTTGTCTTGGAGGAGCACAGATTCCTAGTGGATCAGAGATGGAGTGGGTAGACCTCAAAGTTGGTCATCTAGTTGGGCGATTAATTGAATTTTGAAAATTAAATTTTCGTAATAAAATTGGTTACCTACTGAAAATAGACAAAAAACGAGGAAAAAATGTGATAGTAAAGCTCGAACATATGATACCCTAGATCATTGTTTATGAGTATAAAAATTCAATAAGGGGACTTATATTAGACCTTTGGCCAATTGTGGACCAATACTTTAACTAAGTGTAAAATAAAATGTACGAATACAAAATAATGCTTTGATACTAACAACTATATGAGTTTATGCACTCTAGGGCGATTACCGGAAGTAGGTTTATATAGTAGCTATGGTAAATTATAGACCGATTCTCATAAAATTTGTTACTGTTGTTTCTAATTATATAAAACATTTTTGTGTCGAATATTAACTCGATACTAATATTTGTATGGTATTTATGCTCGTTAAAGTGATTAAATTATTTGTTATATTAAAGGTATTTGTGAGCGTTAAGCCCTATTCCGGGATGACATTTGTATAGGGGCTAGGTGAAATAATAATAAGCAATTTCAATAGGCTTCGTCCTTATGCCAAAATAATTTTTCGCGGCAAATTTCATCAAGATCTCCTATCATTAAAATTACGACTTGTACTTTGTTCACAAATTGACTCAGAAAGTGATTATGAGTCGAGTGGTATACTTTAAGGTGGGGTCCGATGATTTTTTCTGTACGTTATAAACATCAGCACAAACGTATAATACCCCAACCAACTATGTTGGTGTATGGTATAATTATATGAAGGGTAGGATGGGGAGCATTTGCCATAGGGGCACATATACTTTTCCAATTATCTTAAAAATGAAGTAAAAATGTATGTGTCACTAAATGATTTTCATTTTCTTTATCGCTGATTTTTCATCTATTAAATTTTGATACTCTCCCAAAAAATTTCACTGTGGATATTTTCTATGATTGATTAAAGTTTTTTTCAGTATTGTAAACTTAATAGTAATGAACAAGCAAAAAAATAATAACTACTCCTGGAGAGCATTCGTCAAACTGCTGGTAGGCCGATCTAACTTGTTTTCCAGGAACATTTTAATCAGCTACGATGTGTTTACTACCCAGCAAAATCTTTGCTTTCCTGGTAAGCTAGCAGGTATAATTGGAAATAAAAATAAACTACTTATTTTTTGTCTCAATAATTAGTTACTTCTGTTCGAGTTGTCCACGAATTCATGTAGTTATTTTTAGACTCTAGGGATACTCAAAAATATGTACCTAAACAAAAATAAAAACAAAAAAAAATAAAAAAAATTGCCGTCAGCGAGATTTGAACTTGGGACCACATTAACTATTCGTTTTTAATGACTAACATCTTACTCAGTACACCATCTTGTACTTTATCTTTTAAGAGACAAAAACTTATTTTAGCATAAAATGTATTTTTAGACATTTTGTTCAAAAAAACTAATAGCTTCAGAATGGGGTTGAACCAGCAACTTATTTATGTAATGTAGAGAAGGCAAATATGATGATGACTTTCCTGGAATGACGCCTCATTTCCAGGAAAGTACTTTAATAAGTAGTTGTCATTACCGAAAACCAAAAAGTTTTTGCTGGGTAGCTGTAGATTCTGTAGTGTACATATATATTCTTTAGTGTTAATGGAATTTAAACAAAAATCATTTAGTGATTTTCTCATGCATAGATTTTGGGTCGCCATTGTTAATTGAATTTTTATTTGTTTTACATAAAATTTAATTAAACATATTAATTTGGTCCGTCAATATAGAAAAACGATTCTGTCCGCATCACTTCAGAAATTCATAAAAAAATAAAGCAACAGGGATATAGTCAGAATCAAAAGAGCTTAAATATAAGCCAACATATCTAGGTTTTTTTTTTTACTAAAAAAAGCTTGCTGATATCTTTTACGGTTTTGAAAATACAGCACTTTAAACCAAAAAAAAAAAAAAAAAAAAAAAAAAAAATGGCGAATGCTACCCCTTCTTTCCTAAATAGCTATAAAATAATTTATCTAGCTTTTATTGTTTTCTTGTACGGAGCTTTCAAAGTTAAACATTTTTTTTTTTGGAAAAGAGAGAAAGAAAAAAAATAAAAAAATAATAATAATAATAAATAAATAAATTTTGATTAACTTTCAGTGATTTTTTTTCAATTAAGCAAAAATTTTTTATAGAACCATCAACTTCAAGTATTTAAGTTCCTAAATTTTTTTGTCATATTTTTGAAAATTTACAACTATACAAATATATTACAGTATGTAACTATATATATATATATATATATATATATATATATATATATATATATATATATATATATATATATATATATATATATATATATATATATATATATATATATATATATATATATATATATATATATATATATATATATATATATATATATATATATATATTTTTTCGAAAAACTCCACTAGTTCTGGAGGCTGGGAGAGTAACATTATAAGCTGGGAAAGAGGATCCTACATACATTTCTGAAGCGGATAGGGGCTCAAAATAAAGTACTAATGACATAGAAATGAAAATTTAACCACTATCGAATTTATATCCCTTACCCGATTTCAAAGATTTTTATATCACCTTGAATGTACTATTTATCTTATATATTTTTCGAGTTATATGCATTTGAAGTTAATTAAAGAATAAAATTATCTATCGAATAAAGAAAATTTAAAGACGATATCTTTATAGAGTTCAAAAATAAATGATATTGGAATTGGAAAATTTGCAAAAATTAACAAACAGACGGACGGAAGGACGGACATGAGATTTCTCTTAAAAAAAAAAAAAAAAAAAATTAAAATCTAAAAATACTTTTCAATCAATATGAAAGCTAAATGTAAATATTAAACTATTGTTATTACCTGTTCCTTGAAAAAAGCGCCATTTTCGATCCTTTTAAATCCAATGTATAGACGGAAGTGCGGACATTACCATTCTGCCAAATAAATTTAGAACTACAAAAATTCATCTTTTACTTACTTATAAATAAAACGAGAGAAGAAGATATAGTCGGTCAAGCCCGACTATATGATACCCTACACCATTTTGATCCAGATAATTACGTATATATGGGAGCTATGGTTAGTTATGAACCGATCTTCATGAAATTTGGCAGACAGATTTCTGCTGATATAAAACTTATTTGTACTAAATTTCATTAAAATATTCCTATTTTTAAGCCATCTATAAGTGTTAAAACTCTATTCCGGGGGGACATTTATATGGGGGGTAGGTGAAATAATGACTCGATCATAACCAAATTCAATAGGCTTCGTCCTTGTATTGAAGAAAGTATATGTACAAAATTTCATCAAATTATCTTCAAAATTGCGACCTGTACTTTGCGTACAAGCTTTACATGGACAGCCAGCCAGCCAGCCGACCAGACGGACGGACGGACATCGTTAAATCGACTCAGAAAGTGATTCTGAGTCGAACGGGTCCGATGATTTTTTCTCTGCGTTACAATTTCTGCACAAACACATAATACCCCAACCACCTTTGGTGGTGTAGGGTATAAAAATAAAACGTGATCATTTAAACACTGATATCACCTTTCCCCGAATTAAGCATCATTTTCGTTCCATTTAACCCTAATATATGGACAGACGGATAGACATTGCCATTCTGTAAAAGAAGATTTTATAATTCTAAAACTGCATTTTTTTCTTACTTATAAATGGATAAATCAAATGCGATCATTAAAGTGTAGATATCACCTTTCCTTGAATTAAGTATCCTTTTCGACCCATTTAATCCCAATGTATAGACAGACGGACGGACATTACCATTCTGCAAAAAAAAAAAAAACGAGAGAAGAAGATATAGTCGGTCAAGCCCGACTATATGATACCCTACACCATTTCGATCCACATAATTTTGTTTTTACGTATATACAACTTACTCGTGTTAAATATTAACGTTAGTTAGTGATTTTCGGGAGAGGAGTATATATGGGAGCTATGGTCAATTATGGACCGATCTTCATGAAATTTGGCAGACATATTTTTGCTGATATAAAACTTATTTGTACTAAATTTTATTAAAATATTCCTATTTTTAAGGCATCTATAAGTGTTAAAACTCTATTCCTGGAGGACATTTGTATGGGGGCTAGGTGAAATAATGGGCCGATCATAACCAAATTCAATAGGCTTCGTCCTTGTGTTGAAAAAAGCATATGTACCAAATTTCATCAAATTATCTTTAAAATTGCGACCTGTACTTTGCGCACAAGCTTTACATGGACAGCCAGCCAGCCAGCCGTCCAGCCAGCCAGCCAGCCGACCAGACGGACGGACGGACGGACGGACATCGTTAAATCGACTCAGAAAGGGATTCTGAGTCGAACGGTATACTTTAAGGTGGGTGTCCGAAGATTTTTTCTCTGCGTTACAATTTCTGCACAAACACATAATACCCCAACCACCTTTGGTGGTGTAGGGTATAAAAATAATAATAATAATAAAATAAAATTCTAGAAATGCTTTTTTTACCTAATAATCAACAAAAAAATAAAAAGTTATCATTAAAATATTTTTTATCACCTTTACCTGAATTAAGCGCAATTTTCGACCCCTTTTACCCCAATGTGGAACGCTTCTTTTAAGGACATTAGTCACTCTGAAATTATGAAAAAAGTAAATTTTTAAAACACGTTTTTTCCAGGTTGGGATTTTTGGTCTCTTAGTGCAACACAGTGGGTGTGTTTTTAATTTCTTGATTTTAAGGCAAGTCTATCCATTGTCTTTGCTCAAGTGAAATTTTATTGAGTTATTTTCAATGGTTCACAAGTTACAGAATTAATTAAAATGCGTTTTAGAACCTCTGTGCGAATGGCGATTTAAATGCTTAAATCACTAAATTATCTTTTATAGTTTTAAGGATATTTTTGTTTAAATATTGATTTACTTTTTTGTCTTGACTTTATGTAGCTTTTCGCCAATAATTTTGGTTATACAGGAATAAAAATGTTTTTAAAGATACCCTGTTATTCCGTATAATTACATTCGAACAAATTATCTTTATTCACCTAGCCATATTAAATTGTCAAAGTTAAGAGTTTGAAATTAATTAAAAATATGTAGTGCTAATTAAAAAAAAGAGAGATTTTTAATATCGAAATTTGAGGTAATTTGTAATATTAACAAATAAAAATCTCTTTAAATAGTTGAAATTTAGTGAATCTTTTAAAAGTCATATTTTCCAATACACAAATTTGTTGTTTGTTCTAATTTTTTTTCTTGAAAATTCTTTTATTTCTCGTTTCATTTAAAAAGAAATAGTCATAATAATAATATTTGTCTATTTGCTTTTTTTTCTTTATTTCTTTTTATAATTTCCCCAGTAAAACATAAATTGCTACGTAAAGGTATCAAAAAGGATTATACTCATACAGGTTCCTTTCAGGAAGCCATACGACCAGGTGTTTAAATATACAATTAAAATAAAAAAATAAATATTTAAATATTATTGCTTTAATTAATTAACATTATTGCTCTTTTTCTTTATTCCTTTTTTCTCTCTCATTTACATAAACATAAACAAACAATACAGTTATGCTTTTAGCTCAAATGTTCGCCATAATGCCTTTGGCGGGCATAACTTCAAGCTCTTCGTATGATTTAAGATTTTCTTGGCGTTTAATACGTACTTGGTATTCAGTGCTGGTCATTTTAGCGTTTGGATTTTTTATGTCTATAACAATTTCATATGCTTTTCGTGGTGCCTTTAATTTTGATTCAGTGGGTAAATTTAAATTCTCTATGCGATTTTTGTGGTTTAACTTTTTATATATGTATTTTTTGTGTATTTTAAAAATGTTTTATTTTTTTTTCTCTCGTTTCTTTTTTTTTTTTTTTTCTTTGACTTGTTATTCATGATGCTTTTCTTTAGAGGGTGTAATTTTTTATGCATCGATTTTTTTTATTGCCTTAACATTTTTTCAAATGACACCCAAGTGGCCGGTATTAATGCAACAATGGCAACAAGTTGAACATAGTTTACCACAACAGCGTACGATAATGGAAAGATCTTGGTTGCCGCATAAAATCAAAATGATTATGTTGGTAGCAACAATGTGCTCATTGTGTATGTATTAGAGAGATTAAAAGTATTTAAGAGAGTAAAAGTTTATAAAAGATAAGAAGCAAGAGAAGAAATTGTAGAATATGAAAAAATTTAACATAACCAGGGTAAAAGTGTTGCAAATCAGTATATCGGTTTAAAACTACATATTGTAATTATTATAACGATTATATTTCATTAGAAACAAGTACAAAATATACAGTCGCCCAAGTCCGACTATATGATACCCCATTGTGTTTGTGTACCAAAATTCGGGAAAGGGTCTTATATTGGACCTGTGGTCAATTGCAGGCCGAATATTTGTGTTAAGTGTAAAATAAAATATTACTTTGATCCTAACATTTATATGAATTTATGCACATTTGGAAGATTTTCGAAAGTGAGCCTATGGGGTATTATGGACCGATTTTAATAAAATTTCGCATTATCATTTATACTTATATAAAACTTCTATGTCGAATATTAACTTGTTACTAACATGTTAATGGGATTTATGCCCGTTAAAGTGATTTTCTGTGAAGGGGTTTATATGGGAGCTATGGTCAATTATGAACCGATTTTCTTGAAATTCGGCACAGAAATTTAGACATGTATAGGACTTACATATGCTTAATTCTATTAAAGTATTACAATCGATTTAATATTAATCAATTTATTATCGTTAGGGATTATCAGGGAGGAAATTTTTATGGGGGCTAGGTGAAATAATAGACCGATCATAACCAATTTTAATAGGCTTCGCCCCTTTGTTATAAGAAACCTGTGCACCATATTTCATCAATTTATGTTCAAAATTGCGTTGATT
>OX596075.1:125952582-126330082 GCA_951394005.1 Protophormia terraenovae | reverse complement strand
TTGATTTTGAAAATTAGTGAAGGTCTTGAATGAGATCAATTGTCATTTTTAGGGGAGACTAAATACTTCCTTTCCCTAAAGGACACAAGTATTTTAAATGTTCTCGTTAGTACCTAAAGAACATTCTTTTTCAGCATTCAGAACTTTAGGGATTTGACCCGACACTAATAAATTTGTTTTATATTTGTGATACAGTTTTTCAATTGAGCCAAATATTTCCGTGGCATATCTCTCATGACCAGATACTCCAAGTTCATTAAGAGTTATTAAAATAGTCATTATAGATACTCGACCTTATCACCTAGGAATAAAAAGAAAGTTTGCAACAGCCTGGAAATCTGGTCATACATCTCGAAGATCACCTCGAACAATCTCATCATAATAGATGTGTAAAACTAATTTAATTTTAATTTAAATTATCGAACAAATAAAGGAGGAAATTTATATGTATTTACAGTTGTTGATCTTTTTAACGTAACGCATACACATTTATAGAAAATAGCTAAAAATAAAAACTAAGAGTATTAAAATCTAAATAATATAATAATTTCAAAAACTCGGTAATAAAAGCAAACATTGAATGATTATAAAAAACGGATATAACGAACTAAATTTGTCACTTCGAGTTCGTAATAACCGTGTTCGACTGTATAAATCTTTTAAAATTTAAAGCCCTGTTGGGAATAACTTGGGTATTGATTTCACTCTGTTTAAAAACTCAAAAGTTGATTTTTAAAATCGGCTCCTTTCGAGTTTTAGAACTTCTAGACTGATAAATAGTAAAACCATGGTTTTATGGAGCTTATAGTCAGCACTCGAATAAATTATTTGCAAAATATCTTTATTGAATTTGTTTATGTATAAACAAAAGCAACACTTTTCATTACTTAAACTATTTTTACCCAGCTCTAATCTAAAAGGGTTTTAAATAATGTAGCAAAAACTTAAGACCAAAAGAAAATAAAAAAAGATTATTTATATTCTAAATTTAGAGACAATTCTCAGTATATTTTATCTTTTGTCCTATGTATAGATACAAAGTATATTATTGGCTTAAAGTATTAAGTCTCTATAGTGAAGCAACATATTGTTGCATATCTAATGGAAATGCATTAAAATAATGATAATAATAGTAGCAAACTATTTGCAAAAAAAGAAAATCTAAAGGAATGAAAATAATTTCAACATGATGGTATTTAAGGATAAGGTAAAATATAACATAGTTTACCATTGCTTTTACAAAATCTTAAATTTTTTTTAATGAATTTTTAAGGATTAATAATATCTCTTTGTTTATTTTTCAAGGTGAACATACTCTTAGTATGTTAAACATCATCTACTATGTTAATCGTTGTCCCACCTTCAATAATCGTCCTATAGACAGTTTTTTATTTTCAACTAGTTCACAATATTTTTACTTCTTTGAATACAACACCCTGGCTGGCATTATAGGGAAAATAATAAATTTATTATCAACATTTGCCTGGAATTTCAATGACATTTTCTTAATGTGTGTTTGTGTGGCTTTATCTTCGAAATTTCGTCAACTAAATGTTTATATGGCTGAACATATAAAAAAGGTTGGCTCTTGACATGTTTATGTGTATTTCGGTTTGTGGCAATTAAAAAACAAAATGAATCTATTTTTAGCCTACTACAGCAGCATTTTGGATGGAGCGTCGTAAAAACTATCGTATGTTGTGTAGGCTGAGTGAAACAGTGGATGATACCATAGCAACTATTACCCTATTGTGTTTCTCCAATAATTTGTATTTTATTTGTAATAAAATCTTAAAAAGTATACAGTAAGTTTAAGTTTAAATTTAACTTTAAACTTAAAGTTTGTGTATTTATTTGAATATTTTTTTAAAAAGTTATTCTTATTTATTTCTTTTTAATTGTTTTGTTTTTGTTTATTTAGAAAGAAGCCCTCATTTACTCATACTATGTACTTTTGGTATACATTGATTTTTCTATTGGGACGCACCTTTATTTTGGCTATATATGCAGCCGAAATCAATGAAGAATCTAAAAAACCTTTAGTTATATTTCGTAAAGTTAAAAGGGAATTTTGGTGTCCTGAGGTTAGTATAAAATAAACAAACTAAACTAAACATTAAATAGGTATAAATTTTATAATAAATTAAAGGTTGGTTAAAAAGTTACAAATAAAAAATAAATTAATTAATTCACTTAAATGAAAATGAAACTTTCAGAAAACCATGAATATTAAATTTAACAATTTATAAATTTAAAAGGTTTTTATTCTATGATTTTAATCAATTTCTTTGTAAATTGTTTTGTTTTTGTTTAACCCTTTTCTTCCAATTAACAAAAAACTAATTTGTCAACAATTTTGTGTATTTTTTTTTTTTTTCTTTCATAAATTTTTAATTTCTCTTTAGCTTTATATTCAGGGGTTTCCTTTATAAATTAGTTCTTTTTATGTTAAAAACAGTTTCAATTTATAAACTTTAAAGGTTTACCTTAAAAAATCTTTTATAGAAAGTGTTTACAACAAATAGTTTTTAAATAATAGACTATTGTTTAAGTTTAGACCGTAATTAATATTAATCATACGCCATGAGGTACCTTGAAATTGTTACGTGTGTATTTGTGATTTTTTAGGGTTATTATTATTATTATTTTTTTTTTTGCTTTCAGAGCATTAATGTCGAATTAATAAAAGGATTAGGAAGGGTTTTTAAATAAATTTAAATTCGAAAAATTTAAGAAATATTTGAAATATTACACAGATTTATAAAATGAAAAAAAAAAAAAACGGGGTTTCTAAGTTAATTTGGATACACGGTATTAATAAGTACTAATTTACTTTTTTTTTAACTGACAACAGTACAGATAGCAGCCTAAGTGTCAATGCAAGAAAAACGGATCTTGTTTTCTTTTCAAAGAGATACAAGATTCTATCTTTCCCACTTTCTTGCCTAAGCGGGATTGAATTAAATGTGTAAGATAGTGCGAAGTACCTTGGACTCCAAACTATCCTGGCTCCAGAACAACCAAACTAGGGCATCGCATGTTGGGGTAAAATGTGTCGAAAGTGGAGCTTCATTGAATTTTAAGATTTAAAGTTTTGTAATAATGTTGGGTAACGAATAAAAATAGACAAAATTATGTATCAATATCAACTAAAATCTTTAAACTAGGTTGTGTTGTTTTCTTATAAGGAGCCGTCAAGGTTAAGAATTTTTTTAAATTTTTGAAAAATAGTCAAAAATTAAATTTTCATCAGATTTCAGTGTATTTATTTTAAACCATCAACTTCAGATATTTAAGTGTACTTTTCTTCAAGTATTTGTAAATTATATTTTGTCCTACTATTTTTGTTATTTTTTTGAAAATTGTCCTAAAATACACTAATTTTTAAATTTCATGGTATGCAACTTAAAAATTTACAGGATGTTTGTTCTGAAAATTTTCTGAAAAATAGTTATATTGTCCACTTTAATATTGTGAAAAAAAAAGTCCTTGATAAATCCTTTAGAAAACATACTTATATGTACTACATATCTTATATATTTTTCGAATTATATACATTTGAAATTTCAAAAATCTCAATTTTACAAGATCTTGGTTAAGATTTTTCCATATATAGCTAAATATTTTGAACCGATTTTATTACATTTTATATAGTTGGTTAGAAAACAAAATTATCTATTGAACAAAGAAAGTTTTGAGTCGTTATCTTTATTAAGTAAAAAGTTAAACGATTTTGAATTGAAAAGTTTGCAAAAATTAAAAAACAGATGGACAGATGGACGGACATTATAATTTTTTCTAAAAAAATCGAAAAAATTTTTTTTCTCACTTCTTGATTAATTTAAAAACCAAGTGAAAGTATTAAAATTTTGATATCACCTTTCCCTGGCATTTTCGACCCATTTAACCTAAATGTATAGACGGATGGACGGACATTGTCATGCTGCCAAAAAATACTTTAGAATTCTAAAAATGCATTTTTTTTACTAACTAATATATACAAAAAATATAACGTGATCATCAAAAGTTTGGTATCACCTTTTCCTGAATTAAGCCTCATTTTCGTCCCATTTAACCCAAATGTATAGACGGACGGACAGACATTACCCTTCCGCCAAAAAACATCATATAATTCTAAAAAAGAAAAATTAAACGTGATCATTAAAGTGTTGATACCACCCTTTTCTGAATTACGCATAATTTTCGATCCATTTTACTCTAATGTATAGACGGACGGACAGACATTGCCGTTCTGCTAAAAAACTTTAAAACAGAATTCTTTTTTAAACTAATAATCAATAAAAACTAAAACGTGATCATTAAAATATTGATATCACCTTTCCCTGAATTAATCGCCATTTTTTTTAATTAATCGCCATTTTACCCTAATGTTCTTCGAAGGCCCTTTATATGTGTAGGAAAGCCATTGGGAAGTCAGGAATACAAAGTAGCTCTTCGACATGATTATCAGGTCTATATTTATGTATGGTGCGTTAGTATGGTGGATGTCAATGAAAAAATTCACCTACTGCTGGATCTTTGACAAGGTTCTGTACTACTGATAATAGGTGCACTTCGTACAACACTATCCAGGTCATTATTCGTTCTTTTGACCTGGCTGCCATTTGACTTAATGGCCAAACAGATCGCAATGATGCCCGTGACTATGTTCAATTCTACAGGTGTTTCGTACAATAGGATAGCTCGGCATAGATGGATAAGATTTTCAGTAATGAGGAAGATGAGAAGATGAAGAGTTGATCATCTTCTTTGTCACTTTCCTGGTCTTACGAACATTAGGATGTCCGGCTTAGGCAGTCCGAACATTCATATATTATCCGATTTGTCTGGGATTGATATTTTTAAAAAAAGGAAAATTTTTTATAAAATTTAATTTTTTCACAAAATAGGTTTAATATGTCCATAACTGTACACCATATTAAAAAGTAATGTAAGACTGACTTGAAGACAATTTTAATTAGAGTTTTTTCATATTTTTTTTTAAATAAAATCAAAGTTGATGTCGAGATATGCTTCTATATATGGTGCAGCCTCCTAAACTTTACAAATCGAGAGAACTAAAATCAATTAAGAAAAAGTGGATTAGAGGCCTAGTACTTATTAACACCGTGTATCCAAATTGACTGAGAAATGCTTTGCAGCAGAATCAGTGTTTCTCTGTGTTATTAAGGAAATATATCGTTGGTGAGCTGACTAAAAGTCCTTTGTGTAATTTTCCGAAATTTGTTTTATTTTTTTTTTATAAATATTTTATTAAACGCACACTTTAAACTTGAATCTTCTTAAAATAGCTGGATTGGTTTCGAAATTATAAAAAATAATAATTTGTATTTTATATCAATTTCATAAAAAATAGTATATTTTTTTTTTGCTCTCCTGAAAATTTGTTAAATAACATATAGGACTTTTCGTCAGCGCAGCATCAATATTTAATTTTTTTGTTCTAAATTATATATTTTTTTACATTACTAGCTTAAACGTTTCTCTGAAGAAGTCAATGCCGATCTTATCGCTTTAAGTGGTTTAAAATTTTTTCATTTAACTCGCAACATGGTGTTGTCTGTAAGTACAAAGATTAATATCTAAATTTCTCTCAAAACCTTTTTGTTTTTGGTTTTTATTTTGAAACTCTTTTACTTTTTTCCTATTTTATTTTTGTTACACTCCATAGAGATAATAGTATTTTAAGTTAAACTTAAATAAAAAATATATTTTTTCCTTTGTTTATACCAATTTGGCCTTTTTTTTAAAGATGACTTATTTTTGCTACTTTCTATTTTTAAATGCTTTTTTGTTTTTTTTTTGTTTGTTTTTAAAATCTTATTGTTTGACAAACATTGTTCTTTTTTTTGTCTAATTTTATTTGTAGGTGGCTGGTACAATTTTCACTTATGAACTGGTGCTTTTGCAATTTACCAAACAAAATGTCGTAAGTGACTGTGGCTGAAGGATAAATAAGGTTGAAAAGACTAAAAAAAAAAATATTAACTTTGTTTAAAAAATCCTTTTGTTAAAATGTTTTTGTTTTAAAACACCACAATCGCTTTAAATTTATCAAAATAAATATGGAAATTTTTGTTGTTTAATGTTTAATTAGTGCTTTGTTTGGTGAAAAGTAATAAGTTGTTTTTTTTATGATCTTAGTGCTGTGCAAGAAGATTCATTTGATTTAATAAGTTTTTACAAGTTTTTGTTTAATTTAGAATTCTTTTGAAAAAATTTAGATTTTTTAGAGTACTTTTCTAACTCATTATTTTTTGAAAATAATAATAATAATAATAAAATAATAAAAATAATAATAAAAAATTCACGTGGCCAGAGCTGAGGTGTTTTCGAGTTGATTTGACTGAGTATAAGTTCCTAGGGAGTCAGGGGAGTAGTGGGTGGACCTCCAAAGTATGATATATATTATATTATATATATATTTTTTTTTTTTTTTTTTTGTAAAATCGCCAAATATTAATTTATGATATGACAGAAAAGAAATTGTATATAAAATGTTCCTTGCAAATCTCTACAAAAAAAAAACGCTTGTAGGTTATCTCTTTTAGTTTGAGAGATATTCATTTCGAAATAAATTTTTACCTCATTTTTAGTCTGGTTTTTTAAGTTTTTTTTATTTTTTTTTAACTTGGAGGGCATACATTTTTTTTAATATTCGCTAGATTCTTTACAAAATTCTAAATAATATTGCTGCGAGATTCATATAAATATGTGAATCCCTTAAAAAGTTTTATATTAATCTAAAGTTGGAACTTTAAAAAATAATTGTATTTTTTTGAGTTTTTTGTTCTGGGCTTTACATATTTTTTTTTTTATGTTTTCAAAAGAAATCTTAATGCAAATTAAGAAATCTTAATGCAAAGTAAATTCGGAGGAGTTTAGAGCAAAGGTCTGCCCACAAGCCCTATCCAAACTTTGTCAATTTTGAAAAATAGTATATATCAACATAACTCAAGAAAGGTGTGTACGATTGACATAAATGATACATCAAAAGATATGGACTTAAAATACTTCAATAGTTTCGGAATGATTTCATTATTTCAGTTATTTTTTTGTTTGTTTTTTACTAAAATTTCTTTTCATAAATGAAAACATCAAAAAGATTTCAGACATAAACAATTTTTAATCGCTTGGAAAATTTCCGATTTTAAATATTTTTATATATTATTGTAGACCCTGGTAAGACCTATGTCCTAAAATTACGATTTTTTATTATTTAATTTATTTATTTTTTTTTGCCAAAAAATATCTGCAATCTATTTTCTTTTAAAATAAAATCTTCTTTAACAACATATAATAATTGTATACTTTTCTGAAAGGTATTTTCACAGAGATGACTCTAAATTAGAAGACAAGCCCAATAACCCAAGCGATCAGGGTACACTCCCTCCCGAATTTTACCCATTTTATATCAAAATTTTCACTTTAGTCAATATTTTATAAAATCCCAAAGCATGAATCTGCAAACGAAATGCAGCTAAGGAATCTATAATAAGTTGTTAAAAGTTTTCAATCAAAATCTACGGGACTTCGAAAAAATGTGGATTTTATAGCCGAAAATGTAAAAAATAAAAATTTTTGGGATTTTCGGATTTCTTTTCTGGGATTTATGGTATTTCTTTTACAGAAATCATGAAGTTTTTTTCACTTTTTAATTTTTTACGATAAAATCTACATTTACCAAAAATTTCGTTGATATCTTTACTAAAAAAGATTTTATTACATATAAAATATTTATAGTTTCTCTCAAAAAAAAAAAAAAAAAAAAAATTTACAAAAATTTTACTTTAATTGCAAAAAATCAGAAAAAGTATAAACTCGACTTTTTTATTTAAATTACATTGCATAGCTGACATAATTCTTCATTACATAGAAGAAGATTGAAATCAATATCTTTTATAAAATCGAAACTACGCCACTTTAAAGTTTAAGAAGTCACGGAAAAGAAATTGTTTATGTTAGAGATACCATTCATTTTTTCATATTGTTTTTTTTTTTTTATTTTTTTAATTCTAATTTCTGAATAACTACGGAAATATTAACTGAACAAAAATTAAGATAATTTGAGTTGCTACTCGAGTAATCGGCTTATTTAAGGCGAAATGTTAGACACGGCCATAACAAAATCTCGACCTGATGTGAAAAAACTTAAAGCAGATTCGTGTTAAGAATGTCGAATTCCTCCATTTTTGAAGGAAGATGAAGAAATTTTTTTTGGCCGACCAGTGTTATTCATCATTGTTTACAGGGACCGTAATGATTATGAGTTTTAAAATAAAACTCAACAAATAGTCATTATTTTTTATTTTTATTTTTTCGTTCAACTCATAATGATTATTTTTGATTTTTACTTTTTTTGCTCAAAATATAAAACCTAACATGAGATATGAAACTATTATCTAGTAAAAAATTATTTTTTTATTTTAATTCTTTTAGTAAAAACTGATTTATTGCAAATAATTTTATTTTTAGTAAAAAAAATCGGATTTTTCGTAAAAAATTTGATGAAAAATATATCATTACATTTGCCTTTTAGTAAATAAATCTAATTTACGATGAGAAATATTTTTTATTAAAAATTATTCATTTCTCATGTTAAGTTTTATATTGTGAGCAAAAAAAGTAAAAATCAAAAATAATCATTATGAGTTGAGCAAAAAAAATAAAAATAAAAAAATAATAATTAATACTGATTTTTTTAATAAAAATAAAAAAAAAAAAATAAAAATCATTCCGCATTCCGATAGAACCTGTTCTGAAGATTACATTTCTATATTTAACACTTTTATCCAGTTGTTCCTTGTATCTGATTTTTTTGTTTAAAATTTCAAGAATAATGATTATTTTCTGTCCTTGATTGTTTATCATCGTTTCTAAAAATGAATCGCACACTGTGCGATGCTAACCGTGTTCGTCTGTTGATTTTTATGTAAATATGCCAGTAAAAAGTTTTTATCCAAATTTCTATTTATACCCTACACCAGCAAAGGTGGTTGGGATATAATGCTGATGTTTGTAACGCACAAAAAAAAGTATTCCAACACCCACCCCAAAGTATACAAATCGACTCAGAATCATTTTCTGAGTTGATTTAATGATGTCTGTCCGTCCGTCTGGCTGGCTGAACGGCTGACTGGTTGTATGTCTATGTAAATCTTGTGCACAAAATACAGATCGAAATTTGGAATATATGTTTATTTCTAGGGTTGTAACGTTAACAAATGCCTTATTTATGTCACTATTTTAATAAAATTTGAAATAAGTTCTATACAAAGATAAATCGGAGGGCAAAATTTCAGGAAGATCGATCCACAATTAGGCATAGCTCCTATATAAGTCCCACTTTCGAAAATTACTTTAACTCGAAAAAATCGCACATAAATAACAGTATCATGGTAATATTTGACACAAATAAGTTTAATATAAGCAGAAATCATATTAAATAACTTCATTAGAATTCGTTCCTAAACTGCCATAAGTCTAATATTAGGTAAATATCCTTAAATTTGGGAAATCATTTTAGTGCACAAACGCAATGGTGTAGGGTATCAAATTGTCGGGTTTGACCGACTATATTTTTCTCGTTTTTTTATAAATTCCAAAAAAAAAAAAAAATAAAAATTATAATTTTCTGGCAAATACAAAAAAATGGTTCGTATCTTATAAAGTACAAACAATTTTTTTTTTTTGATTATTCCTCAAACATTTATAGAACAGTTTTGATAATCTTCCATAGCAATTTAAAATTTTACCTGCCAGTTATCGAGGATCTCCAAAGAGCAGATTTCAAAAGGCAGACGGAAGAACAGACAATATTATTTCCCTACCCCAAATATACACACATATCTTATTGGTTCGCTGGTAAATATTATGGTCCTTTGTAGCTAAATGCATTTTTTCCTACCAAATCTTTCCACATTTTCTACTTTTAAATCAGATCTCCTATTGTTGATCAGACCTCCTCTAATTATATTTTATTTATAAACAAAATGTAAACAGTTCGTGTCACTTGTGTTTAATATAAAATATTAGTTTTGTTTTAATGATAATTATAGTCATAAATAAAAAACAAAATTAAATACAACTTAAGCAAAAGAGCACAAAAAATAACATTTTATTATACGACCTTTGCAAAAAAATCATTTACCACAAAACACTTTATAAAATAACATTAAAATAACTATAAAACAAAATGAAAATTTTTAAGAAATTTAATAAAAAGTTCTTAAAACTACGTAAAATTACCAAAAATAATAAACAATTAACCACAAATAATAACAGGTAAAATGAAAATACTTAGTCTTAGCATAAAATAAATTATTACCTACTTTAATAATTTCTATTAATTGAGGCAATTAAATTTGTTATACTTATGATTTACTTACTTTGTTAAAATTCTTTTAAAACCTCAAGCATTTCTTCTGATGATGAAATAAAACTGAAGAAATTTCTATTAAACATGCCAGTGACTACATTTCGCATGCAATTAATTAATGATCAGGAGAATTTTTATTCAAGTCTTCATGCTGGCAGCCAACGACATCAACTTAATATTGAACAAGAAATTTTAGATAAACCACCAAGTATGTAGGTTTCTTTCTTTTGTTTTCGTTTCTTTTTAAGGATAATTAGATTATACTTTGCAATTTTTCTTGCGTGTGCATGTGTGCTTAAATTTTCTTAAATTTTATTTTATAGAAATATTACGTAAAGGCACAAAAGAAAATTTTATGTACGATGGCAGTTTTCATGAAGCAGTGGGAAAGGGTAAGTGTTTTTTAAAAAAAAAAGAAAAATGAATATACTTATAGAAAGAGATTAAATACTAGCATATGAATAACATTTGATCGAACTAAATAATTCACTTCATTAAATGTCCGAAAATTTGTTTTGAAATTATTACTGTAAAACAAATACATATGTTTAAATAATTTGCAAAATTCACACAAAATTTATAAACTTTGAAGTATAAAAGAAAAACCACAAATTGACTTTTGAACAATACTTCAAATTTAAAACCACACACTTGCTTATTCATAAAATTAAATCTACATAGCTTTGAGTTTTAAAAGAAAAGCCTTATTTTTTTTTTTACCAGTAAAAGTTGTTGACTGTCAATTTTGACTATAAATAATACACAAATGTACATATTACGTATGACAATCATATTCTTGTAAATTTCCACAAAACTACAAAATGATATCGAAATCTAATGCAAGAATCCTTTATAAACAGTTGATACAATAGAGATTTATATTGAAAAGTGTATTTTAATATTTATGTGGGTGTAACCACGCACATATTTTCAGAAAATGTGTTTAAAATAAAACATGTAGACAGGAGGACAGACAAAACAAAATGATAAATATTTTATAAAATGACATATTTTAAGGAAATTATTAAAATTTTTTTCCAAATAAATAAATGTACAGAAATACATACATTCATATGTCGTATATATAATAAGTGCAAATGAAATATTCGGATATGCCGAATATAATATGCCCTTCACAATTTGTTGAAAATTCAGTGTTTTAAATTTTTATTTTATCAAAATATTAGGTTTTTGTAAATTTTTTGTAATTTCTAAAATTTATGAAAATTAAAAAATGCAAAAAATATTAAGTTTTCATAAAAGGTACTAAATTTTTTAAAAAATGTATTTTAAATTTTTACGCCCTGTCACACGATGCATAGTGGTCCCAAATCGATTTTTTTTTTTTTAATATTTCTGTAACTTGTAAACCATTGAAGATATCTGTTTCCGAGTTGATTTAGTGGTGTATAGGCTACTAGCGGGTGACGGGGGTAGAGGGTAGACCTCCAAAGTTGGTCACTTTCGGTATATATTTTTTTATTTATTGGGGCCTTAATTTGGGCCCTAAAATTTTTTGAATATAATCACTATATTTTTTACAAAATTCTAAACATTGTAACTGTAAGAATCATATAAATATATCAATTCAATAAAATGTTTTCGCCGGATTGAAATATTGGGTGTTTTCGTACAAGAAAGTTTTTATAATTCCCTGATTTAGGAACAAGTCAATCTATATTGTGCCAAAAATTCATTGGAATACCTTTACCTGGTAAGATCCAAATTTAAAGTTTTATTTAAAAAAAATCGATTTGGGACCACTGTTTGAAAAACAACAACAAAATTTTAAATTTATTTTTTGTTTTCCATGATACAATAAATAATATGGTACAAACAATTACACTGGTCAACAAAAAAATCTTCCCCCATAGACGAATAGTTGGACTTGATGTATTTTGATGCGCTAAACACGAATCTGCTTTCAGTTTTTTCCCATCAGTTCTGGATTTTTTTTTTTTTTATGGGCGTGTCTAATATTTCGCCCATAGTAAGGTCATTACTCTAGTATATTTCCTCATAATTCAAGAACGGTGTGTACGATTGATCAAAGTGATACACCAAAAGATGCGTACTAAAAATATCTTCAAATTCCCTTTAATTAGTTTTTTTATGTGCTCAATAGTTTTGGAGTTATTTCGAAAAAAGTGTCCGAAAAAAATCATTTTCATGCAAAATTTTAGATTTTTTTGTTACTTAAATTTCGTTTAATAAATTAAATCATCTAAAATGTTACAGTTTATCATCTTTGTCATAAAGCTAATAATGCTGCGGAAAAAATAAGGCATGTATCTTCAAAATTGATGCAGAAATCTAAATTTTATTCAGAGTTAATTAAAAATACCCATATTGAGTAGAAATACAGTGGTGACCAAAAAAAAATAATTTTTATTTTTTTCTTGAAACAAAAATAGGTGGACTAGGTCGATACTGACAAGTTAAACAAGAGTCTGCATTCACTTTTTTCTATCGGGTACTCATTTTTTTTTTTTATGTGCATGACTAATATCATCACGTTATTCAGCGGTCACACTATAAAATTCGAGAATGGTTTGTCAAACTTAGGCTATAACTCAAGAACCCTTTACACGATTTTGATAAGTGATACATCAAAAGATGCATTCGAAAATTGTAAGTATGTCAAGGTATGTCAACAATATTTTTCATTCACTCAAGCATTTCAGTGTTATGGATCAAAAATTTCACCACTTTTCAAAAAAATAAATTTTAAAATTTTCTGTACTAATTAACGAATAACTACGGAAATATTAACTGGACAAAAAATTATATAAATTCAGCTCGAAGAAAATTTAGGTCGCTATATATTAAAGTTCAATTTGTCTAAATTGGACAAACTGTTCTCGAGTTATACAAGTGTGACTGCCTAAAGGCGTGGTCATAGTAGTCATGCCCATAAAAAAAAATCAATGCGTGATAGAAAAAAACTAAAAGCTGATTCTTATTTAGCACGTTAAATTACATCTAATCCAATTATTTTTTTTATTTAAGACGAAAAAATTTTTTTTTTTGTCCACTAGTGTATTTCAACTATAGGTAGAGATATGCATGGGTATCCAAACTTAACTGTGAATCCATTCAAGATTTGTACATCAATTTTTATGATGCGTGACTTTATTTACTCGTAATTTTGCCAGCTTTGAGATAAAGGAGATAAACTTAAATATTTTTGATGTTTTCACTTTTAAAAAGAAGTTTTAGTAAAAAAAGAAATCTTGAATTTTGCATGAAAAAAAAAACACTTTTTTCGAAGTATCTCCTAAACTATTGGGCGGATAAAAATTTGATAGTAAAGCGACTTAAAGCCAATGTTTTTTCACATATTTTGGTATATCATTTATATAAATCATGTATACCGTTCTCGAGTTATAGTGAAATATATACGAGTAATCGGTTTATTTATGGCGCAATATTAGACACGCCCATAAAAAATCCCGACCTAATGGAAAAAAACTGAAAGCAGATTCGAGTTTGGCATGCAGAATTACATCTAGTCTACATATTTTTTTTTTTCGAAGGAGTTAAAAAAAAAAAATTTTGTCGACCAGTGTTATTAGAGAGAGTTATCATTTTCAAGTCTTGTAAAGTCAAATAATTGAAAAATTTAAACAAAAATACAAATGAAAAATTTAAATATGTTTTGTTTACATTTGAAATGTGGAAATATTTGTTGGATATTTTGCGAAATTTAACACGTCCATTTATTTTGCTGTTTTCTTCACTAAAAATTTTTTAAAATGTTTTTAATAAGTCGAATCATTAATTTAAAGTTTAAATTTTTGTCATAAAAGCACAAATTTTGTTTTGTATACAAATCGCTAAAATATAAATCAATAAATTTAGCGATTTTTAAACTGATTGAGACTTACTAAAAATATGTGGAATTGACATCACTGATGTTGATGTGTACAAAACAACAAAGTACTGGCTACATTTACTTTTTTTTGAATAATCATTCACTTACGTTCCATTTACATTTACGGTAGAGTAACAGAGCCTTAATTTGATTAGGTTACTACGTTACATTTACGTTTTTGAGTACACATACACACATAACTATCATAAGCAAAACATGTCAGCTGATTTGCTACGCATTTACATTTACGGTAGAGTAACGGAGCATTTAAGTGTAATTTTAAACTTTTATATATGTTCGAAAAATTCTAAATTATGTTCGAAAAATTCCAAAACATGTAATATTTTCATGTTTTTATTAACATTACAAAATAATTTCTATACCTTTTAAATGTTATTATTAGCTTTATGAAACATATTCGAAAATAATTTCGAAAATTTAAAATTTTTAAAAGAAGCTTATAAAAAATTTTTAATAATAAAAATTATATTTCTAACTCTTTGAAATATAATTATAAGTTTTTTTTTCAGTTATTTTTCAAAAATTCGAAATTAATTTCACTAACATAAAAATTCGAAAAACTTAAAATGATTTTGAACTCTTGAAAAAAATACGAACATATTATAAAGTTAAAATTATATTTAATATTTTTCTGACATTTTCGAGAATTTCCAAATTAATTTTAATAATATAAAAATTTTAAAATTCTTAACTTTTGAAATATAATTTTAAGTTCTTCGATAAATTCGAAATTAGTTTCAATCCATCATAAATTTTGCTTTCCTGGTAAGCTTGCAGGTATAATTGGAAACAAAAATAGAAAAAAAGAGAAAAAATTTTGAGATTTGAACTTGGGACCGATTTAAATATTCGTTTTTAATGACTAACGTTTTATCCAGTACACCATTAAATACATTTTGAGATAATCCTGCCCTCTAGCCAACTGATCCACGTGATTGTAAATTACTCTGCTATTATACTATTGAGTACTTATTTATGAAATGTAGAGAAAGCAAATAATATTGAAGCTTCATTACCAAGAAACTACTAAGTTGTTGTCATTACCTAAAACCAAAAAGTTTTTGCTGGGAATAATATACAAATTAAACAAGCGCGATTATATTCGGCGCGGCCGAATCTATATACCCACCATCAACTTTTTAAAATTTTACGTTATATGGAAGGGGGCGGTAAAGTGGGCAGTAAAGTGGGCGGACCACGCCCATTTTTTGTTTCCGACTTTACATTGGTCCTTGAACTATTTAAACACAATTTCGTTGATTTTCACCTTATATGGGAGGTGGGAGGTAAAGTGGGCGGACCACGACCATTTTTGGTTTCCGAGTTTATATCAATCCCCGAACTATACGTACAAAATTTCGTTATCGTACGTGCTTTTATTGAAGAAATATCAGCAGAAAAGTATTTAACGGACACCCTGTGTTTCTAGTTTTGAGCCCATAACTTTGTTTACTAACCGATTTTGCCCATTTTCAATATCAAACAAACCTAATTTTTTTGATGATGGGTATAAAAAACTTAAAATATTTTGATGATGTTTGAAAAATTCAAAACCGTAAATTTAATATCCGACGATTTTTTTTTTAATTTTCGACCGCTTTTGGCATTTTCGAAAATTTCTAATTTAATTATATTTAATATGAAAATTTTAATGATTCATAATAAATGTTTATTAAAAATTTTAAATTTTAATATTTCGAAATTACATTTATAATGATTTTTAAACATTTCGAATTAAATTTTAAGTAAAGTTCAAAATAGTCTATAAAAAGTATTTTTTTTAAGACGGAAAATTAGTATTCGAAGAATTTTTTTTTTTCGAATATAATATAAAATATAATTAAATTATATTTTATATGAAAATTATAAAAAAAATTAGAAGTTTAATAATAAATAATACATTTTAATTTTTTTTAACATTTCGAGTTAAATTTTATATTAATTTTATTTAATTTAAATTTTGAAATTGGAAAAATTAAATAAAAAATCCAAATTCCCTTATGTATGTTTGAAAAAATCGAAATTATTGTCTTAAAAATGTCTATGTTTTTAGGCATGTTCGAAAAGTTTAAAATTATATTTAAAAATGTAAAAATATATTTTTTTAGCTGTAAAAATATTAATAATAATAAAATTTGGAAATATTTTATTATTAATCCTAAAACTTGTGCTTTTAACTATAAAAGAGTAGATTTTTAGACTGTTCGACAATTATCCAAAAATTCGAAGCAAAGTTTGAAAAAATTTTATCTCTAAAATGTTTTGAAATTGTATTTTTATGTGTAGAAATTTTATCTAAGAAATTAATTTAATTTTCTTTTCTTTGCAGTTTTTCTGTTAGCTGAATTTTTTGCCATAATGCCAGTCAAAGGTATCACTATGCCTCATCCCAAATATTTTAGTTTCTCTTGGTCCAATTATCGTACATGGTATTGTCTAATTTTTATATGCATTATGCTTTTTGATACTTCGCTGACCATGAATATGGTATTAAATGGATCTATTACTTTTAACAATATTGGTAAGTTTAATAATTTATCATATTTGATATAAATATTTGAGAACAATTAAATAAATGTTTTCGTATATAAACTTTAATTTTTAATGAATTTTAAATTATTTTGGATTTAAATGTTTTTGTAGTTTTTACAGTTTATTAAAAATTAATTTATCTTCTTACAGTGGTAATAGTTAACATGAACTTTTAAAAATTTAATTAAGACTTATTTCTAATTATATTTCTTATTCAATTTGTTTAACTTTGGGTGCCAAGTTTTCATCAGGAATAAATAAAAAATAAATATATATAAATATTTTATAATGTATATAATTTAGTTTTGTTATATTTGGCCTCATATTATTTAAAGCATATTTTTGGTTAAACTATAAATGTAAAGTATACTTTCAGGATTTATAATATTCATTGTCACAATGACATTAAAAACCATTTAAAATTGTTTTAATAAATTTCAGGAGGGATCTTTAAAATTTAATGCCAAAAACCCTTTAAGTTTTAATTTAATTTTATATTATTTTATTATCTAAATTTAATTTCTTTTTTGCTAGGGCCTCTTTAAATGGTTAAAAGTATGCATATTGGAATATAATTTATTTTCTTAAATATTTTGTAACACTCTAAAAAATATTTTTCAAATTTTTGGCTTTATAAAAATATAAAGCATACTTTGAGGCCTAATAAAAGTTAGCAATTTAGCCTAGGATAAAAATATTAAAGGATTTGACATTGCCAACAAAAGCACACAATTTTATGACTTGGAAAAATATTAATATAACAAAACTATTCTTAGAATATTTATAAAAGTGTTATGAACAATCTCTGACATTTTCCACAGCATATTTTAGGGCTATTTAGCAAAATTAAGAAACATCAATATATTAAGCATACTTTTGTGTTAGCAAACAAAATCCTACACAAAGACATATTTTTTTTTATTTTAACAACACATTTGCAAATGTTTATAAATATTCATTCAAATGTTATATTAAATTCTTCTTAAGCCGATTATAATACTTTTACTTACATCTTTAAGATTATATACTTAAAACTATATTTTCATTTTTATTTCACTGCTGCTCTCTAATACTCTACTTATAAACCCACATACTAATCCCACATTACTCTCTTGTACTTACAGAGCCGATGATGTTTCGTATATCCATTATAACTTTCATCATTTGTTCTTTAAGTTTGGCTCGCAAGTGGCCAGATTTAATGGTCTATTGGTATGAGATTGAACAAAAATTACCGCCATATACATCACAATTGGAAAAGTGTCGTATGGCGTATAAAATACGTATGGTGACATTTGTGGGAATAATGTTGTCATTGAGTAAGTTTCAAAATTCAAAATACATTAATACCATAGTGAATTGAAATAAAAACAAAAGTGATAAATGATGTGAAATTTAGATAAATTAATAGTAAAAATGAAAACAAACATACATACTTCTATGAATTCTTAGAAAAAAATAAATGTAATTGATGTATTTGTCTTAAGAAATAGACATTTTGGGGTTTTGTTTCTTTTAATTTCTAGGATTTTTCTTTTATCACTATTTTTGTTTTCTATTTTTTATTTTGTAAGTTTTCCTGCTTTGTTTTTGTTTTGGAATTTTTTACAAATGATTTTTAGGTCATTTTAAAAATTTGCGAACATTTATCATTTTCAATTGTCACATAATTGTAATTAAAATAATTTGAAAATAGCCACAAATATTGTACTACAAGAAAAGAATATTGTACTATTAGAAAATTTGGCCTTGGACATTCTAAGTAATTCTTACATAGAAAATACAAATTTAAAAATTATAAATTTTATTAGAATTCAATTTTATTTCAAATGAAAAATTATTTTATTTTAAATTATTTTAGTGTAATTTAGATAATAAAATATAAAAAGTGAGCACGAGAAATGGATACCTATGGGAGAATATTGCTGAAATTTTGTATTTATTAAGGACTTATATTCAAGTTTTGACTTAAAAAAATGTTAATTTTGAATTAATTTTTAATAAAATATATAATATTTTCTGGAATATCTTCCATAAGAGCAAACTTTAATTGTGTTACCGGTTATTATACCCTTCACAACCATATGTGGTTGGGGTATACTGCGTTTGTGCTGATTTTTGTAACTCACAGAAAAAATCATAGGATCCCCACTTTAAAGCTGGCTGTCTGTCCATGTAAACTTTATCAACAAACTACTGGTCGGAATTTTGAAGATATCTTGATGAAACATGGTACGAATAGTTATTTTGATACAAGGACCTAGGTTAGGTTCTTCAGGTTGCCGCCAATGAAACTGGATTACGGCTCACTTGGGTCCTGAGAGGTCCCTTTGTGTTACCTGTAAGAAGAAGAGAAAAAGAAAGATAGACAGGGGATGTGGAAGGATGCAGGAGAAGGGAGAAGAAAGGGGGTAGGATTGAAAAGTTTAGAGTTAGAGAAAAAGAGTAAACAGTAGTTCAAAAGATAATGCATAGAGTAGTCTAGCGAGATAATAGTATTAGTATTAGTAGTTGCATAACAGAAAAAGTAGAAGAATCTGTCGCTGTATAGACATCAAAAGAGTCCACGTGTTGGAGTTCTATTCCCGGAACCATCCGCATTCCCTCACGAAAGAGTTAATGCCATTAATGCTGCTAATCGATAAATCGGTGAGGCTATCGAGAAAACCTTGTCCCAGATAACGCGATCGAAGGTTTTCCAGGGCAGGGCATGAACAGAAGAGATGGAAGATAGATTCCTCCTCGTCCTCGTTGTTACAGCTTCTGCAAAAATCATATGACTGGATTCCCAGTCTGTTGGCATGAATACCAAATCTGCAGTGTCCTGAGACTGCTGATACTACATTTCTCAGATGTGATCTCGAGAGACGCAAAAGGAAAGATGATCTAGCTGCGTCAAGCCTGGGCCATATCATCCTTGTAATATGACATGTGGGTTCGATTTCCCATCTGTGTTGTGCCATGTCATAAAATGCGATTTCAATACGCTTCTTACAGGCATTCAGGGGTAGACCACAGAACCAATCTATGTCAGCGTCCTGTAGGGTAGTACCGTGCCTTGCTAACTCATCGGCAGTGTTATTGCCCTGGTTGACCCCGTGTCCACGCACCCAATTGAGTGCAATTCTCGAATGTGACGCCATCTCATTTAGGGATGTCCGGCATTCATGGACTAGATTTGATGTAGTATATACACCTGTCAGGGTTCTGATTGCAGCTTGACTGTCGGTAAAAATTACGATATCCCTACCGTATATCCTATAATACCTTAGCCAATTTACCGCTCTTTAATACAAGGACCTACCTCTCAAACAAATGTCTTCCCGGAATAGGGGTTTACATACGGCAATATTTTAATGACCTTCGACGCAAAGAAGTTTAATGTTTTTTTATTTATTTTTTATTTTTTTTGTAGTAATTAATTCATGAAGATCGGTTCATAATTGACGATAGCTCTTATATAAAACCTTCTTCCGGAAATCACATTAACCTGCATAAATCCCAACCAAATGTTAGTATTAAGTTAATATTCGAAACAAATCAGTTTTATATAAGCAAAAAAAAAAAAAAAAAAACATTGCCAAATTTTATGAGAATTGGTCCATAATTTACCATAGCTCCCATATAAACCCACTTTTGGGAGTCCCCCTAAAGGTCATAAAGTCATATAGATGTTAGTATCAATGCATTGTTCTGTATTTGTATATTTTACATTTAGTAAAAGTGTTGGTCTACTATTCGCCACAGGTATAATATAAGTCCCCTTCCCGAATTTTTATGCTCCTACACAATGATTTAGGGTACCACATGGTCGGTTTTGACCGACTATAGTTTCTTTCACGTTTTTTGTATGAAATTTCTTTTTATCAAAATTTTCCGATCAAATGTCTATTTAAAGAAAATTTCTTTATTAAGATTTCTTTTTATAGAAAATCTCTTCGATAATTTTGTTATATAAAAAATTATCGAAATTTTCAATAAATTTAATTTTTATAGAAAATTCTCGATCAATTTCTTTTTTATAGGAAATTTCCGATAAGTTTTCTTTTTATGGGAAATTTTCAATAAATTTTCTTTTTATAGGAAATTTTCGTTAAATTGTCTTTTTATAGGCAATTTTCGATAAATTTTCTTTTTATAAGAATTTTTTAATAAATTTTCTTTTTATAGTAAAATTTCGATTAAATTTTCTTTTTAGGGAAATTTCCGACAAATTTTCTTTTTATAGAAAATTTTTGATTTTTTTTTTTTTCGTTAAAATATTCGATGAATTTTCTTTTTCGATAAATTTTCTTTTCGAATTTTTTTTTTCGATAAAATATTCGATAAATTTTCGCTTTCTATAAAACATTCGATAAGTTTTCTCTTTCGATAAAATATTCGATAAATAATCTTTTCGTTTTGGATAAAACATTTGATAAGTATTCTCTATCGGTAAAATATTCGATACATTTTTTTTTTTTTGATAAGATATTCGATAAATTTTCCTTTTCGATAAAATATTCGATAAGTTTTCTCTTTCGGTAAAATATTCGATAAATTTTCGTTTTAGATGAAACATTCTATAAGTTTTCTCTTTCGATAAAATATTCGATAAGTTTTCTCTTTCGATAAAATATTCGATAAGTTTTCTCTTTCGGTAAAATATTTGATAAATTTTCGTTTTGGATAAAACATTCGATAAGTTTTCTCTTTCGATAAAATATTCAATATGTTTTCTTTTTCGATAAAATATTCGATAAGTTTTCTCTTTCGATAAAATATTCGATAAGTTTTCTCTTTCGGTAAAATATTCGATAAATTTTCGTTTTGGATAAAACATTCGATAAGTTTTCTCTTTCGATAAAATATTCAATATGTTTTCTTTTTCTATAAAATATTCGATAAGTTTTCTCTTTCGATAAAATATTCGATAAGTTTTCTCTTTTGGTAAAATATTCGATAAATTTTCTTTTTCGATAAAACATTCGATAAGTTTTCTCTTTCGATAAAATATTCGATAAATTTTCTTTTTCGATAAAAAATTCAATAAGTTTTCTTTTTCGATAAAATATTCGATAAGTTTTCTCTATCGGTAAAATATTCGATAAATTTTCTTTTTCGATAAAATATTCGATTTATTTTATTTTTCTATAAAATCTTCGATATATCTTCTTTTCCAATAAATTTTCCTTTTCGATAAGTTTTCTTTTTCTATAAATTTTCTTTTTGGTTAAAATGTTCGATAAAATTTTTTTTTTCGATAAATTTTCTTTTTCGATAAAATTTTCGAAAAAGTTTTTATAGAAATTTTTCAATATTTTTTTATTTTTTTTTTTATTTTTTTATTGAAAAATTAAAAAAGGAATTCCTTTAAAAAAATAATGAAATTAAATTATTTTCCTTATAAATTTTTTTCCAGCTGAACACTTACTCAGCTGCATATCTGTCATACACTATTCCAATTTTTGTCCCATAACCGATGATCCCATTGAGAATTTCTTTCGTTTATCCAATGAACATATTTTCAAAATTTTCCCCTATTCATTTTGGTGGGGTTGGTATGGTAAGATATCGAATTTTATTTCCACATTCACCTGGAATTACATGGATGTATTTGTCATGATTATAAGTATTGGTTTATCAGCGAAATTTCAACAGCTCAATGAAAATTTAATGCAATATAAAAATAAGGTAACTAAAGAAAAAAAAAACTCTTCAAAAAAATTAAAACTTTTTCTTATCCATATCCATTTATTTATATGACTTTCCTGCAGCACATGTCACCAGCCTTTTGGTCAGAACGCAGAATTATATATCGCAACTTATGTAGTTTGTGTGAAAAAATCGATAATGCCATTTCAATGATAACAATGATTTCGTTTTCCAACAATTTGTATTTTATATGTGTACAACTTCTACGTAGTCTCAAGTGAGTTGCAATAGAAATGTTTAAAGAATTTTTAGCTTTAACAAGATTTCATTATGACTACATGTATTTTGATTTTTCTACAATAGTAAAATGCCTTCAATTGCACATGCTGCATACTTTTATTTTTCCTTATTCTTTTTATTGGGTCGTACATTGGCTGTATCCTTGTACTCCTCAACTGTGCACGATGAATCTCGTAAACCCTTGCGTATTTTGAGATGTGTACCCAAGGAATCATGGTGTTTGGAGGTGAGACGTTTTGAAGAGGAAATTAGCAACGATTTAGTAGCATTGAGTGGCATGAAATTTTTTCATTTAACACGAAAGTTGGTACTAAGCGTAAGTTTTTTCTAATGTTCACAGATTTTAACAACAATAAAAACAAAGTTTTTGTTAGATTCATTGGATTGGATTTGTCACAAAGATTTACACACACACACAAACACATACCCATAAATTTCATAGAAAACATTCCTCTCATGTAGAGCATCATCAATACAACTTCATTAAATTCTGTACATGTTTTCAATTGTATTGATTTTATATTAGGGAAATACTAATAAATATTTGGACTTGGCCATTTTATTTTTTATGAAACATAAAAATTTGGTTTTATATCTAGATATTAAAAATTGTTATTTTAGCCTTTTAATAAATTTATATTTTTTTAATTTTCCAACAAATAAAAAGTTTTTACTTATTTAATATCTCCCTAATGTCCACAAGTTCTACCCACTGTCTATTTCCTTATCAATGTTCAATTTGATCGAAATAAATAAGAAAAATTTCCTCTTTCAATTGTGAAAATTCTATTGTTTAAAAATTTACTGCACATCCACTAGCATCTTCATCATTCACATCCTTATCCTGAGAGTAGTCTTGGGGATTTAATAGAAAAACAATTTATGGTTTTGTTTTGTCAGTTGTTTGCTGTAAATTGAATGAGATTTACAAATAGATTTTATTTATTTCTTTTACATTTTTCTTTATTTCTTCATTGCTTTCATCCTTTTGTGATTGTTTAGGTGGCCGGGACAATTGTCACTTATGAATTAGTCTTAATACAATTTCATGAGGATACTAATTTGTGGGATTGTGAAAATGATCGAAATCAACAATTGGACTTTCAGAACAACGAGCCAAATGTTTTATTAAGATGAACTAATTTTTTTTTTTATTGAAATTATTTTTTTTTTGTTTATTTATTTTTTGCTGAAGCTGTAAATAAACGATTAAAATAATAACAAAAGCAAATATATGAATAAATCATTTTTAAATTTAATACTCACTGAGCGAACAATTTCAGTTAGGAATTGAACCCTCAATCGAGGGTTCAAAATCATTTTTTCAGCATCAAAAAGATGGAGGGTATATTGAGTTTGTTATTCCATGTGTAACATGTCGAAAAAATCATTTAAGACTCTATAAAGTATAAGTTTTCGGGGTCCTGGTAAGATTCTGAGTCGATCTAGCTATCCGTTTGTCTGTGTGTTCAAAGCAGGATATGGCTCGAAGGAGACCGCCTATGGGGACGATATTTGCTTAAAATATTTATCTTATGTAAAACCGTATATTATTTGTTATTATTAATA
Organism: Protophormia terraenovae; assembly: GCA_951394005.1. Lineage (NCBI taxonomy): Eukaryota > Metazoa > Arthropoda > Insecta > Diptera > Calliphoridae > Protophormia > Protophormia terraenovae. The sequence continues at coordinate 126,305,753 of OX596075.1, read as the reverse complement.
AGTTATGGGCCAAATGCTAGAAACACAGGGTGTCCATTGTAGCTTCATTTCATACTTTTCTGCTAATATCTCTTAAACAAAAGCATGTATGACAACAAACTTTTGTACAGATAGTTTGAGGATTGATATAAACTCGGAAATCAATGGGCGTGGTCCGCCCACTTTACCGTCCACCTCCCATATAAGGTGAAACATTAACGAATTTTGTACAAATAGTTCAAGGGCCAATGTAAACTGGGAAACAAAAAATGGTCGTGGTCCGCCCACTTTACTGCCTACCTCCCATATAAGGTAAAATTTTTAAAAGTTGATTGTGGGTATATAGATTCGACCAAGCCGAATATAACATTCTAGCTTGTTTGAAGTATCAGTTTTAAATGAACGTATAGACAGAAGGACAGACGTTGGTGTAAGAAGAAACAAATTCCTAAAATTCCAAAATCTACTTCATTTAATTGTTTATGTTTAAATGAATGAAACAAAATATACTTATTATTTTTACCATTGTTATTTTATCATGTTAGCTAGAAAGAGAAGTTTATTTGAAAATTATTTAGTGCAAAGTTTTTCTGGTTTTTAAACTTAAGTGAATTTCTTGCAAAAAAAAATGGTTTTAGGAGATTGCAGGTTTTGAAAAAAACATTGGCAAACTTTTTGGAACACATTAAAATTTTTGAAACTGCATTCGGTTTGCAGAACTAGCCTTTGAGATTTTAGAATATATGTATAGCTAAAATAAAAATTTTGACTCGAAATAGAACAAATTCGGGAGGGTATCTGCATAGTCCTGTTGGGTGCCTTGGGCTTGTTTTTCGAATTCTAAAATCATTTCTGCGAAGATACCTTTCAGGTGAGTTCAGTTCTTCAGCATAAAAATTCAGAACAAAATGTCAAATTTTGTTTTACAAAAACAAAGTTCTCAGCTTAATATCTCCGCCATTTTCTAACCGTTTTTTCTAAAGTAAATTTCTATAAAAAATGTTTGATCTTTTGATATATACATCGTATATCTATGTTATCGGAAGGCCATTTAAACCATTTTTAAGTCGAAAAAAACCTTAAAAATCTAGACATATCTTTACTATTTATAAATCGATCTTGTTGAATTTCAATAGCAAAATTCTCGAAAGGATTTCCGATCGTTTGATATATATTTTATATATGACAGTTATCGGTGGGCTTCACAAATGCCATTTCAACCGACACATGGACTGAGGGACGGACAGACCGACATCGTTCTATCGACATAATATTTTTGCTCTCCGACGAAAATTATGAAAACTACAAACGGAAAGACAAACTTATTTATACCCTTACACCTGTGGTGAAAGGTATACAAATCAGAAGTTAAAAAGATATTTGAGGTTAAAAGATGCTTTAAGAGATGCAATAACGTTTCAAACATTTCAAGATTTCAACATACAAAGTATTGAAAGTATTTATACCATAATACATTTGAAAATATTTTTGGTATTAATACAAAGTATTAATACCAAATATGAAACTCCCTTTTTAAAAACCTAAATTTTCATATCTAGCCTGCATAGTATTACCCACATACATATACATATTTTATTATTCTTTAATTACACTGGTCAACAAAAAAATCCTCCCCCATAGACGAATAGTTGGAATTGATGTATTTTGATGGGCTAAACACGAATCTGCTTTCAGTTTTTTTCCATCAGGTCTGGATTTTTTTCTATGGGCATGTCTAATATTTCGCCCATAGTAAGGCCATTACTCTAGTATATTTCCTCATAACTCAAGAACGGTGTGTACGATTGACATAAGTGATACACCAAAAGCGTACTGCGTACTGTAAATATCTTCAAATTACCCGAACTTAATTTTTTTATGTGCTCAATAGTTTCGAAGTTATTTTGAAATAAGTGTCCGAAAAAATAATTTTCATGCAAAATTTTAGTTTTTTTCTGTTATTAAAATTTCTTTTAATAAACGAAAACATCTAAAATGTTACAGTTTATCATCTTTATCTTAAAGCTGGTAATTCTATAAATAAAATTTCTGCATCAAAATTGATGCAGAAATCTTATTTTTATTCACAGTTAAGTAAAAATATCCATGTTACATACAATTGAGTAGAAATACAGTGGTGGCAAAAAAAAAAAATAACTTTTTCTTGAAACAAAAATATGTTGACTAGGTGGATTTTGACGAGTTAAACAAGAATCTGTATTCAGTTTTTTTCTATCGGGTACTGATATTTTTTTATGTGCATGACTAATATCATCACCTTATTCAGCGGTCACACTATAAAATTCGAGAATGGTTTGTCAAACTTAGGCTATAACTCGAGAACCCTTTACACGATTTTGATAAGTGATACATCAAAAGATGCATACGAAAATTGTCTTCAAGGTATGTGAACAATATTTATCATTCGCTCAAGAATTTCAGAGTTATGGATCAAATTTTTCACCACTTTTCAAAAAAATAAATTTTAAAATTGTCGGTACTGATTACCGAATAACTACGGAAATATTAACTGGACAAAAAATTATATAAGTTCAGCTCAAAGACAATTTAGGACGCTATATATTAAAGTTTAATTTATCTTAATTGGACAAACTGTTCTTGAGTTATACAAGTGTGACTGCCCAAAGGCGGGGTCATAGTAGTCATGCCCATAAGAAAAAATCAATGCGTGATAAAAAAAAAGTAAAAGCTGATTCTTATCTATTCCATCCAAAAAAAAAATTTTTTTGCCCACTAGTGTATTTCCACTTAGTTATAGGTATACATGGGTATCCAAACTTAACTGTGAATCCAATCAAGATTTGTGCATCAATTTTCACAATACGTGGCTTTATTTACTCACAGTTTTGCCAGCTTTGAGATAAAGGTGATAAACTGAAATATTTTTGATGTTTTCACTTTTAAATGAATTTTGCATGAAAAAATTTTTTTCCGATACTTTTTTCGAAACATCTCTTAAACTATTGAGCAGATAAAAATTTGATAGTAGAGTGACTTAAAGCCAATGTTTTTCCACATATCTTGGTGTATCATTTGTATAAATCGTGCATACCGTTCTCAAGTAATAGTGAAATATACTCGAGTAATCGGCATATTTAGGGCACAATATTAGACACGCAAATTAAAAATAATCCCGACCTGATGGAAGAAAACTGAAAGCAGATTCGAATTTAGCATGCGGAATTCCATCTAGTCTACATTTTTTTTTTTTTTTTTGAAGGAGCTCGAAAAAAAAAAATTCTTTGTCGACCAGTGTTATTTAGAAATACATACATTTTTGTACTTTTACATCATGACATTTTATGTCAATTTCTAGATGTATATTTTTACCTTCCCCTTTCTCTTAGCCATTTTTCTTGGCCATTATTTTGCAACTTTTTATTTTTTATTATTATTATTTCTTTACATTATTAGACACAATACAGAAAAAAATTTATTTCGTTTTTTGTTTGTGCCAATTAATCATAATGTGTATCTTGAATGTGCTGGTAATTTGTTTTTATCACACGAAAAGTTGTGAAAATTGCAAAACAACAAAAAAAAAAATAATAATAATAAAGCACAACAAAATATTTTCAAACTTAATGAACTGTTACATTAACTCTGACAATTTGTAAGAATTTTTAATGTCAACACAACACAAAAACAGTAGCAAATCTAACCAAAACAGCTAAATGACCAAATAACTACACACACAAACACCCACTCAAAGGAGAATAAAAAGTGGCCTAGTTTTATATGTATTTTTTTTTCTTTTTTTATATATTTCGCTAAAGAAAACACAAAATTGTTCAAATAAACACACCATAAATAAATTTTTAAGAAACGTGAATATTAGTAGTTATAGTATGTGAGTGTAGTACACAGGGAGAAAAAAAAAAAAAAAAGGATTAAAGAAAAAGTCTAGTTATTGTAACAAGAGATCTCATAACTTAATGATAATAAGGTGTTAAACTTTATATAATTTGGCTTTTATAAAATACAAAATCTTCTCCCAGTGTATTGTTGCACTAATAACCAAAAACATTAAGTCAAAATGTGAACAAAAGTGTACGGATATGAGTGTGTAAAAACTAAATAAAAGCAAATGTATGTTTTTATATGAAAAAAAGAAACGCGATATAAATTTATAAAAAGCCTAACAAAAATCTAATACTAAATTGCAATTTCAAGTTCAAGGATGTAATAAAAACGGTTACCAAAAAAATAAAAAAAAATAACGAAAACAAAACAACTGCCTCATAAAATATTTTAGCACGTGAACATTAACACATTTATGTATGTCAATATAATATTTTCTATGTCACATCAAGCGACACAAAAAGTCAATAAAATGTGGGCAGCTGTTGCCCATTAAGTATAGCATTACCAGGCATAACCACCTTAACCTAGAAGAAAATTAAAAAAAAAAAAATGTTATTTTTACTTTTGCCATAGAACGGAATATGAAAAAAAAAAAGAATTTACTTGATTAAATGTGTTAACGCTGGTGATTTCAAATCAAAAACCTCAATTTTAATTTCATATTGTGGTTACAGTTTGTCATCAACTTCCGTTTCCGTTTGACGTTAAATCAACACAAAAATATTGTAAATAATAGTTTGTATTTGTTAAAAAGAAAAACAAAAAAAGTGTTACATTATATGTATTAAGCTTTGAAATTTCTTATTTATTTAACAAGTTTGTTTTTTATTTTCCTTGTCACTTTTTAGAAAATAATGACTTTGAATTTACGTCATTATAAGAAGGGTATTGTGTTTAAGCGTTTTAAAGGTTTCAGCAAATTTTCGCAGTTTATTCAAAAACGTAATTTTAAATCAAGTCTAAATAGAAAAAGGTAAGATAGAAAATAAATATAAATAATATAAAACAAATAATGCACAGTGGGTCAAACGAAAATTCTTTGATAATAAATCTGTATTTTCTAAACTTTTGGTCGCTTCAAATTGAAATGTATGAAAAAGTTGTAGGAAAGAACCTAAACTTTCAGAAGAATTTTCTTGAAGTCACTATGTAATAATACGAGATAAGCTACAGGGTGTTAAAGTTGACCACCTTGGGTTTGTTAAAAAATTTCAACAAATTTTAACTTCTACAAATTAAGTCCGATTTTAAATTTTGATATTTCTGTTCATATATTTATCTATATATATGAAAGAGTAACTGACTGACTGATTCATCTAGCTAGAGTGACGAAATTTGGAACGTAGGTAGATCTCCCTCCATATAGATCCAATAAGACGTGATTTTTGGAAATTCGAATGTTTAGGATATAAAAAGGGTAAAAACGAGTAAAATCGGTAGCCTTATATTTCCCAAACTAATAAAGATACAAAAAGAGTTAAATAGTTATCGTTATTCATTTAAAAAATAATCAGACAGGTGTCTGGTACTTTTTTAAAATCGGCCCATTTAGGGAGAAAACGGGTAAAACTGTATTTTGATACTTTTTACATACAGATAAAATTTACATCGTATTTGTAATTTATCAAATAATTACAAATACAAATTTGGTACTTTTTCGAAGTTCGAACGTTTAAGGGATAAAAATCGTACTAATTTTTGGTACTTTTTTCATAAAACATTTTTTTATATTTATTGAAATATTCATATGAATGTTTTAATGTGGTATATCACTACAATTTAGAAATTCATTGAAATACAATTTTTGATACTTCAATGGGTGAAAAAAAGTTCCATAAAGGGGTAAGAGCGGGAAATTTTATTTTATTCAAACTCATTAATGGATTTTCAATTATATTAAACGTAGAAACATGAAATTAAGTAAATGTAAGTCCTATGTGGATAAGAATTCACAAGAGTGGAATTTGTGGTACTTAAAGATACATGGTCCTGTGGGTAAAAATTCAAGAGGAGGGACTTTGTGGTACTTTTTTGTTCATCTAATTGGACTTTTTGAATTTCCTGTAATATTTAACCTAGAAATATGAAATTAAATATACATGGTCCTATGTGGGAAAGAATTCACAAGAGGGGTCTTTGTGGTACTTTTTTGTTCTTCTAATGGTACTTTTTGAATTTTCTATAATTATGAACCTGGAAACATGAAATTAAAAACATGTGGTCCTAAATAAATGAGAAACCATAAAAAGAGACTTTGTGGTACTTTTTTGTTCTTCTAATTGTACTTTTTGAATTTTCTATAATATCGAATCTAGAAACATGAAGTTAAAAATATGTGGTCCTAAATGAATGAGAATCCATATAATGGGACTTTGTGGTATTTTTTTGTTTTTCTAATAGTACTTTTTGATTTTTCTATAATATTCAATTTAGAAACATGAAATTAAAGATATGTGACCCTAAGTGAGTGACAATTGACAGGGGGCACTTTGTGGTACCTTTTTGTTCTTCTAATGGTACTTCTTGAATGTTATGTAATATTCATCCTAGAAACATTAAATTGAAGATGTAAGGTCCTAAATGAATCAGAATCCTTAAAAGGGATTTTGTGGTACTTTTTCTTTATTCTAATACACTTTTTCGTAATTTTAATATTTATTTTTCGTTATTCTAACTAAAGAGATATTCTTATTTATGGATGAAAATTCTCAAGCTCTATTAGTCACATACTTTTATACTAAAAAATAATAATAGAAATACTTGGGTAGTTTGTTAACTTTCGAATGTTAAAGATGTTAAAAATTGGTACTTTATTGGCACCCTACGAACTTTCTAAACCAAAAGCATAGAAATAAATTTAAAATATCTTTTTTTTATCAGAAATATATCAAACATGCCTTTTGAACTTTTCGAAAAACCTATTTTTTTCTATGTAACTTGTAAATTAGAGTGTTCAACATTTATGAATTGATTTGAATGTAATATGCCTAGTTTTATTTACAACAAGTTTATCTTTTTGATTAAAGAATAAAAATTCAAATTTTTAATATTTTAGAATTTTTATGATTTTTTTGAAAAAAAAAAAAAAAAAATCTTGTTGAAATTTTGTACAAAATTTATTTTTTTTCAGAAAAGGAGCTTAATGTCTTTATAACTGTTGGCCGTATAAAAAAGTAGTGTAAGAACGATTTGAAGACAATTTTAATTAGAATTTTTTGATATTTTTTTAACAAAAAACAACATCCTTAATTTGCAAATCGCGATTTATCGCGAGAACTAGAGTCAATTCAAAAAAGTGGATTAGAGGCTTAGTACTTATTAATACCTTGTATCCAAATTGAATCAGAAACACCCTGCAGCAGATTTTTTTTTTTTATTTTATATCTCTGTGTCGCACACGTTAAAAATTTTAGTTTTATAGAAAATGTTAACTTACAACACATTAACAAATTTTAATTTTATTTAGAAATGATACATTTATTTGAAAATTTATAATATTGAAAAATGAATAAATTTTAGATTTATTTCAATAAATGTAAATTCAATAAATACAAATTTCACCTCCACACCTACTCCTTACCCCTCATTTTTCTCGATTTCTACAAATTTAAAGACTTCTAGGGGCTATGTGTGACAAGTTAGAGACTTGACTAGTATTACATTTAGACTAATTTAATCTATCTATTACCTGGAAAATTTTATGACCTAAAAACTCCTCAGGGAAGTCCTCAATCTGGTCCTGAATGAGTTAAAAATGTGAGGTGATGGAAAATTTTCATTTGACTTTCTCTAGATATAATTTCTTTTTTGCGATTTTGTTGATCTGTGTAATTTTAAGAAGTGGTACCTTTTAATATATTGTATTTGTGAGCCTGAAAAAATGCACTTAAAGAAAAGATGTATTTAATAAATAAAATATGTCAGTTATACATGGTTTTTTATTGTTACAAACTACTTATTTTTTATGCACTTTCGCTTTCCTTACACTTAAATTTATTAATTTTGAAGAAAAATATATAATTATCATTCCACCAATTTTATCTTAAAATATTATTGTTAGAGAAATTGATTACCAAACAATTAATTTCCATAATTTTTTCCAGTGCATTTGGTACTCTTTGCACTCTCAGCAACGATCAAATGAAAGAACATAAGACAAAATAAATATTTTAATATTTTGATGGGTCATGGAAGCTTTTGAAAAACTTTATTTTAATATAATTTCAAAAAGTTTTTACAATAAAAGCCGTTGACAAATTTTTTTTTTAATATTCTCACAATTCTTCGAAATTGTTCATATTTAATAAATATTTACTTACTTTAATGCCTTACATATTATTCTTACCACTTTTTTGTTTAATATTTTTCTATTTCTTAGAAAAACACCCACAATAAACAAGGAATTGCAAAATTTTCTAAGTAATTTCAAAGATTTCAGACAGAAACATCGTAAGTTAGTTTACCAAGATTTTTTTTTTTTTATTAAGTAAAATATATTTACTTAAATAAGTACTTTACTGAAAGTAATAAATTTCTTTTTGGTTTCATACTACAACAGGTGGCTTTCGTTATGCACGTGATAAAGATTTGTTGCACAATGGCTCGTTTCATGAAGCCATAGGGCCAAGTAAGTAAGATTCTTTTTATTTTAATATCTATGTATTACATTTCTTTAATTGAAATTTCATATTAACTAATATAAAAGACAAATAAAATTAATAAAAAGAAATGCAACATAATGTTATTAAATAAATTTTAAAGACCATGTTATTTAAATAAAAATCTATATGATATTGGTCATAATAAAATTTTTGAACTTCGTCACACCTTTTTATTAATAAAAATGTTCCATACAAATTTGACTTTTAAAATTTGTATAGAAAATTTTTATATATCATACACCATGATAAAACTTAAAAATTTGATTATGAAAAAAAAATTTGAAGATTTTGCAAAATTAAATAAATTCTCTTTTTTTTCTACAAATAATTTAGAATTTAAATATGTCAACCATTCTTAATATTTAATTTGAAATAAAATATTTACTGATTATGAAAAAAAAAAAATAACAATAATAAAATAAATAAAATATGACGTCATTGGTAGCATTAAAAAAAAAACCCACGCGTCATTTACACTTTTAAACTCTTTTAAACTTTCTTTATGAAATAAAACCAACCAGTCGTAATTGCTGCTGAGATAACAATGTCAAGATGATGCATATTTTAACTTTTAAACATTGTTTGCTAATTTGTTAACAAATTATATTAAAGAAAGTGTCTAAAACAGAAGTTAAGAAAAAATACTCTTAAAATAGATTTTGACGTTAAGTTTTAACCAACTGCTGACATGACATAAACTGCTAAAGATTCTAATAAAATGTATTTAAGATATTGTAGCAATTTTGTAATATAAACAAATGAGTTTCTTTGCAAATATAAAGAAACTCACGTAAGCTGCTGAAGAATGTAATAAAAAGATTTTATGACATTAAATGCAGTAATATGTAGGGATCAAGATTGCAAGGATATTTTGACGAGATGAAAAAATTATTATTAAGTTATTTAAGTTTGAGGAAAATAATATCTGTCTCAGACAGACAGACTGTCTGGTTAAGTTAATGAAATAGAGTAAAGAGATTTTAAGGTAAAGGCATGATTTATTGACGAAGATAGATTTTATAAAATCTGAAAAATCAACAGCTTGGGAGCAAATGAAGAATTGTTAAATGAACTTTATGTTTTAGATGATAATTCAAATATTTTATTAACATATTTTTTTTTACTGATATACATATGTATTTTTCCACAGAACAAATATTTTGACACTCTTAAAATAACAATCAGACTAAGCAAATATTTGACGAATATACCATAACCACTCATTAAAATTATTCTTAATTACTTTTTATACCATACACCACCATAGGTGGTTGGGGTATTATGTGTTTGTGCAGAAGTTGTAACGCAGAGAAAAAGTCTTCGGACCCCCACCTTAAAGTACACCGCACAGTGGTCCCAAAACGGAATTTTTTGGAAATAATTCTGTAACTTTAGAACTGCGGGATGTATTTGAATGAAATTTTACATGGGCAATCCTGAGGTGTATGGCATTTCGGAGGTCCTCTCCCCTGCCCCAAGAGCACCTAGAAACTTGCGATCCTCCAAAACAATTGGAAAATACCTCAGCAATAACTATATGAAATTTCATTGAAGTATATTTATCCGTTCAAAAGTTGCACAAAATTATTTTAAAAAACATATTGAAACTGCTGTGCACTTACATATATAGAATGCTACAGCACACATTTACCATAGAAATGAAGGAAAATGTGCCAATTTTGCTGAAATAATAAAAAAAAAAAAAATAATATTTGAATTTATTTAAAATCTATATTAATAAAGCTATCATTCTGAAATCTTAGTATTATATAAAAAAATGGTTCTTAAAAGAAACGTATAAATGGATTTCCATTTTTTTACTCCAAAATACCCAAAATTTTTGTTCGGGGAAAACTTACTTCAAAAATTGTCGTTATAAGAGGCGTGGCTTATTCAAAATTTTTTGTGTGTTTAGCCAACATATGGAGGTAACTTTCTACGGTATTTTTATTTTAATATTAGCTTTGACATTTTTGTGCTCCACAAAAAACTAAAAACACAAAAATTAAAATTAACGAAATTCTGATAGGGCTAGCGGGGAGACTGTTACCCCAACTGCCCTCGGATTTATTTTACATGCATTTTACATGAAACATGAAAAGAAATGTATGGTCCAGAGGAAAATAATGGATTTTAAAGTGAAAAAATATTACAACCTTTTTGAAAAAAAATCATAAAAAAATTAAAATTTTTTTCAAATTTTCTAATTCAAAATAATATAACTTTTTATCTAAACCACATAGGTATATGATCCTTGCACAAAAATTGTTTAGAATTTTGTACAGAATCCCGAGAATATTTTAGGACACAAATTGCGCCCGCCAAGTTTAAAAAACTAAACAAAAACATGTCCAAAAATGGGTCAAAATTTTACTTTGGTTCAAATATCTCTAAAAGTAAAAGAGATAACCCACACATGTAAGCGTATTTTTTATAGAGAACTATAAGGACTATCTTTTTTTCAATCAAATCATAAATGAAATTTTGGCGATTTTTTAAAAAAATTTCATATCCGAGATGACCAACTTTGGTGGTCCACCCCTCGTCCCCCAGACCCGCTACAAACCTGTTTTTTTTTTTTTAGGAAATTATTCGAATTTCTATTGGTATGTTTAAACTATTAATAACGCACACAAATTTTAACGTATACATGGCGTAGTCAGTATGACAGTAGTCTTTGAAACATGAACGAATGTTTTTGCCTTGGTTCAAATCTCAGTTGAGCCAACTTTTTGTTTTTAATTTTTTTTTTTTTTAGCAAGTTTGTAGTTTTGAAGTATTTGTAGTTTTGTAGCATTTGACTACTTATTTGATTCTTTAAAATAAGTACTTTAATAATGGGGACCCATGAAAGCGTGGACATCGCCATATAAATGTAATGAGTTTTTCACCCGAATTATAAGTAGTTACCGTCTTTTAGCAATGTAATATATTGGCTTACCGGGTAAGTAAAGTTTTTGCTGGGATGTTTCATTCAAATATATCCAGCAGCTCTAAAGTTACAGAATTATTTCGAAAAAATTCCGTTTTGGGACCACTCAGAATAATTTTAAATTTCAATTGAACGATGCCCGTCCGTCTGGTCGGCTGGCTGGTTGGCTGTCCATTAGAGTGTCCCGTAGACAAAAATTTTGTAGGAATACCCTTCAAGTGATGCGTAAAAATTAGCTTAATATGGGAAATATATTAAAAAAAGTTGATCTTCAGTTCCCTACCAGCGATTGAAATTCACGGGTCTAGTAGAACGTTTTCGTCCAAAAAATAGTATTGAGTTTTGTCTTTAAATGGGTATCAAAAAATTTTTTAAGCCAATTATACAAAAAATATTAAAAAAAAAAAATGTTCGCAAAAAGTTTGATCCATAAACTGTCATTTTAGTGCATCGTGCAAAAAAAATTGTCAATATTTTTTTGGAAAAATTGATAAAAAATTTATAATTTTGTTCCCTTTATGGCTAAAATATTAATAATTTGCATTGTAGTAAGTACTGTCGATAATATATAATTTTCCAAATCGATTAAAAAATCTAAACTTTTTTGACTAATATTATGTTCACATATATTCGTTTTCGACTTGTTTTTTATAAAACACAATGAGTTTAAACATCACTGTTTACATATCATTTTATCGTGTTTTTCCTTTTGGCCTGTTTTTCGTTTCCCAAAATATTTTCACAAATTTTTGGTTTAAATAAAAATTTCACACAAAAACATTTTCTAATTGAAAAAATAAAATTTTTATTTATTTAAAAATTTATGAACAAATATAAATTTCATTCATAATTTTTAAGTTTTGGTTTTTCATAGCTGTAACTTATGAATGAAATAAAAAATAAAAATACTTTTTATTTCATTTCTATTTCTTATTTCTAATTAAAAAATATTTGTTAATCAATCTATTATCTTTTGAATAAAAATATTAAGGATTTCTATTTATACTAAAACAATTGAATTTATTATAAATTTGTATCTGATTGAACATATTAAATTAAAAATTAAAATATTTTATTTAACCAAAAGAAAAACAAATATTTTTTTATAAGAAGATAATCAAAAGTTTTTTATTTGACTATTTTAAAGTTTAATAATATTCATATGTATTTTATTTAAATAAAAAAAGTTCAACAAATTTTTCCGATTTTTATTCAAAAACTTTATATTCAAATAGAAACATTTAAAATAAATATTTTTATTATTTTATTCAACAAAAACTCCAAAAAATAAAAATATTCAGCCTCAAAAGGCTTGAATAAAAAAAATTTAAAATTTGTTCAAATATTCAAGTATAAAGAAAAATATTTTACTTATTTTTCTTTTTCAAATTAAATTTAAAACTATTCAAACAAATTCATGTTGAATAAAAATATTCAAAAGTTTTCTATGAATAAAAAAAATTGAATATTTTAAAACAGATATTATTTTATTTTTAAAATGGAAAATAAAATAAAGAACAATTGTATTCAAACTAAAGAAGTAAAATATATTTTAAAATTTGTTAACGACTTAAGAACTTAATTTATATTTTATAAATTCATATTCGAATACTTTTGTGGAAATATTATTTTATCTCACTTGTTAACAAATGGAATAATATTTAAATAATTTTTATTCAAATTAATTTCAAGTAACTGAAAATCATATTACAAAGAGTATAAAATAATTTTAAAGAAATTTATTTCTAAAAATATAAATAAAATATTAAAATAATTTATTTTTAACAAATATTTTGATTAAAAATATTCACAATGAACAGCTATGTGGTTTTTAAACTATTTGACAATTTTTATAAATTCTTTTTTCAACAATTTTCTTTGAACTAAAAATACTAAAAATTTCTTTCCTGTATGGAAATTTAGTATGTTTTTATTGTGTTAAATAATTAAACAACTCGAATCGAGATGTTTTCTGGCTTTGAAATATAACGAAAAAGAAGTCAATTTGTTTGCGTTTTTTAAGAAAACGACTCGTTTTTTAAAAACATTTATATGTGAACATAGCATAAAATGTTTGGGATCCATGATTTTTCAATCGCTGGTAGGGAACTGAAGACCAATTTTAAAAATTCTTTAAATAATTTTTTCGTATTAAGCAAATTTTTTAGGCATTGTTTGAGGGGTCTTCCTACATCGAAATCTCGAAAAAGGCTTTCCTCTGGACACTCTACTGTACATGTAAAGCTTGTGCGCAAAGTACAGGTCACAATTTTGAGGATAATTTGATGAAATTTGGAACATATGTCTTTTTCAACACAAGAACGAAGTCTATTGAATTTTTTCATGATCGGCCCATTATTTCACCTAGCCCCCATACAAATATCCTCCCGGAATAGAGTTTTAACACTTATAGATGCCTTAAAAATAGGAATATTTTAATTTAGTACATATAAGTATAATATCAGCAAAAATCCGTCTGCCAAATTTCATGAAGATCGGTCCATAACTGACCATAGCTCCCATATAAACTCATCTCCCGAAAATCACTAACATTCATAAATCCCATACAAATGTTAGTATTATGTTAATATTTAACACAAGTAAGTTGTATATAAGTAAAAACAAAATTATGTGGATGGTAGTGGTGTAGGGTATTATGTAGTCGGGCTTGACCGACTATATCTTCTCTCTTTTTTTTTCTGTTTTTTTTTTTTTTTTTTTTTCAGAAAATTGAAAAATGTAATGTAAGTGTAACTTGAAGATTGAGAAACCACGTGCCGTAGATTTTTTTTATACCCACAAATAGTTCAAGGACCAATGTAAACTCGGAAACCAAAAATGGGCGTGATGCGCCCACTCCACCGCCTACTACTTTTTATTGATTTTTTATTCAGTTTATTAAATATATTAATTATTTAAAGAAAGAATAAATGAAATGGTACAAAATTCGAGTATGAGTATTTAATCTAAAATAGTTTTTAAAATATAAAATTTTTCCACAATGGCCAATTGTGGACCTATCCTTATGAATCCTTGGTACTTTGGTTTCTGCTTATATAAAATTTATTTGTGTCAAATATTATCTCAATACTGTAATTTTGTGCTTTTTATGCGAGTTAGATTCAATTTTTGGTTTTATAGGGGAGCTTTGCTTAATTATAGTAATATAAAATTTGGTATTTTGATTCACTCTTTTATAAAATTTATTTGCACAAAATTTTATTGAAATAAATAAGGTATTTATAAGTATTTAAACACTGACCGATCATAACCAATTTCAGCTGAATTTAGCGTTATACCAAGATAGTCATATTTTCCAAATTGATTCTAAATCGATTGGTATACTTTAAGATGGGTGTATAATTACAACACAATAAAAATCCTAGTTTTCAAAAAATAAGATTTTCTCCAACATTTTTCATTAAAAAAATAATAATGTAAAATAATTTTTAATTCTGAAATTTTTTTTAAATAAAAATATGACAACTAATTTAAAAATAACACACATATTCACAAAGTGTATTATATTTTCAAAAATACTATTTTTCTTCATATAAAACTTTAACAAATAACCCAATAACAAGGTTGTGAATTGGGCAAATAATTTTATTTGATTATTATTATTTTTTCTTTTCTTTTAAAAGTTCGAACATTTTTGGAAATTTGGTACTTTTTGATAATTGCTATTTTCTTCTGGAAATTAAATCGCGTTTTAAAACCTAGTTGCAAAACTTTTAAAGTTTATATTTTTATTATGAAATTCTAAAATGTTCTCTTCAATTTATCACAACTACATATATTTAGTTCTTATGTATGATTTTTATATGAACAAGTCTTTGTTCTATTCAAGTGAAACACAAAACTTGAGTTTGTTAATTCAATCCAACTTAATTTACCTTCTGGATTTTTATTTCCTTATACTATCTCTTATTTTCTCTTCCGCATACACCACCTACACAGTTCTAGTGATGGCTCAATGTTTTTGTTTAATGCCCGTACGTGGAATACTAAGTAAATCTGCTAAAGGTTTATCCTTTAGTTGGTTTAGTTTTCGTACCAGCTATTGTTTACTTTATATGTTGACCACTATACTGGATACTATGTTAACTGTCAATATGATTGCACATGGAAAATTGGATGTACGAAATATAGGTGAGATACAAACACATACATACATACATATATAGTAAAATCTTCTATTCTAACTCTCGTGTATGTAAATTAATAAATAAATAAATATTTACAGAACCATTCATTTTTCACATCTCAATATTTTTGGCTTCAGTTGGATTTTTACGTTTGGCATCGAAATGGCCCAAACTTATGTGTCGTTGGCAAGAAGTGGAAGAGCAATTGCCAACATTTAGTGATTGGCGGCAAAAAGAAGAATTATCGCACAGGATTAAAACAGTAACATTTGTTTTGATAACAGTATCATTAAGTAAGTACAAAACAAATGATAATAACATCTACATAAATATAAATAGATGATAACTTAAACAATAAAATTAAATGTTCTGTTAAATAATTATTTATTTTAGTTAATTGAATCCTTGTGCTTAAAAATATATACATAAAAAGATGTTTATTATTAATTTCAGCTGAACATTTACTTAGCACTATTTCCGCTATACATTTTGCCAACTTTTGTCCTGCTACTAGTGATCCCATTGAATCATTTTTCTTAATTGCTGCCGATCAAATATTTTTCGTTTTCGATTATTCACCCTGGCTGGCTTGGATGGGTAAAATACAAAATATTCTTTTAACATTTGGTTGGACGTATATGGATATTTTTGTTATGAATATTGGCATAGGTTTGTCGTCGATGTTTAAAAGGGTCCAATTACATATGGAAAAATTTCAAGGATTGGTGGGTAAAAGATTTTTTTCTTTAAGTTCTAATTATATTTTGTTTAATTTTCTAGTCTATGAGTGAATCGTTTTGGGCTAAATGTCGTTATCAATATACTATGATATGTGAATTAATTGATGAAGTGGATGCTGCTGTCTCGGGAATTATAATGCTATCGTTTGCTAATAATTTGTATTTTGTATGCATACAGTGTTTGAAAAGTATTAAGTGAGTAGAATTATTAAACATAAATATAAAATCTATGTTTTTCCATAGAATTAAAATTTATCGAAAATTTTCTATAAAAATAAAATTTATCGAAAATGCTCCATAAAAAGAAAATTTATCGAAAATGCTCCATAAAAAGAAAATTCATCGAAATTTTTGTAAACAAAGAAGATTTATCAACGATTTACTATAAAAAGAAAATTTATTGAAAATTTTTTATACAAAAAAAATTCTATAGACAATTCTATAGAAAGAAAATTTATCAATAATTTTCTGTAAAAAGAAAAATTTAAGAAAATTTATCGACAATCGTCGAAAATTTTCTAAAAAAAAAAATATGGAAAATTTTTTATAGAAAGAAAATTTATCGAAAATTTTCTATAGAGACAATTTTTTGTACAAAAAAAGTTTATAGAAAATTTTCTATAGAAAGAAAATTTATCGAAAATTGTCTATTGAAAGAAAATTTTCTATAGAAAGAATATTTATCGAAAATTTTCTATAGAAAAAGAATATCCAAATATTTTATAGAAAGAAAATTTATCGAAAATTTTCTATAGAAAGAGAATTTATCGAAAATTTTCTACAGAAAGAAAAGTTGTCGAAAATTTCCTATAGAAAGAATAGTTATCGAAAATTTCCTATAGAAAGAAAATTTATCGAAAATTTTCTATAGAAAAAAAATATCCAAATATTTCATAGGAAGAAAATTTATCGAAAATTTTCTATAGAAAGAGAATTTATCGAAAATTTTCTATAGAAAGAAAAGTTATCAAAAATTTCCTATAGAAAGAAAAGTTATCGAAAATTTCCTATAGAAAGAAAATTTATCGAAAATTGTCTATAGAAAGAAAACTTATCGAAAATTTCTTATAGAAAGAAAATTTATCGAAAATTTCTTATAGAAAGAAAATTTGTCGAAAATTTTCTATAAAAAGAAAATTTATAGAAAATTTTCCCCAGAAAGAAAACATCGAAATTAAAAAAAAAAGATAAATTTATCGAAAATTTTTTATAGAAACAGAATTAATCGAAAATTTTCTATGGAAAGATAATTTATAGAAAATTTTCTATGAAAATAAAATTTATCGAAGATTTTCTATAGAAAGAAAATTAATCGAAAGTTTTCTATAGAAAGAAAATTTATCGAAAATTTTCTAAAGAAAGAAAATTTATGGAAATTTTCTAATAAAGGAAAGTTTTTTGAAAATTTTGTATAAAAAGAAAGTTTTTCGATAATTTTCTATACAAAGAAAAGTTATCGAAATTTTTCTATACAAAGAAAATTTATTGAAATTTTTCTATATAAAGAAAAGTTATCGAAATTTTTCTATACAAATAAAATTTATCGAAAATTTTCTATACAAAGAAAATTTATCGATAATTTTCTATAAAAAGAAAATTTATCGAAAACTTTCTAACAAAGAAAATTTATCGAAAATTTTCTATAAAAAGAAAATTTATCGAAAACTTTCTATAGAAAAGAATTTATCGAAAAGAAAATTTATCGGCGATTTACTATAAAAGGAAAATTTATCGAAAATGTTTTATACAAAGAAATTTTATCGAAAATTTTCTATAGAGAAAATTAACAAAATTTGTCTATAAAAAGAAAATTTAATGAAAAATGTGTATTAAGTGATTATTTATGTATAAATTTCAATAAAAAGCTTTTCTAAATTTTTAATAATATAATCCTCAATTCCCTCTTTTCTTCCAGCAAAATGCCCTCCATTGCTCATGCTATATACTTCTACTTCTCTTTAATGTTTCTTTTGTCACGTACCTTGGCCGTCTCTCTCTACTTAGCCGAAGTCAATGATAGATCACGTGATCCTCTTAATGTTATCAAACAAATACCTTCCGGTTGTTATTATCCCGAAGTAGAACGTTTTGTTTTAGAGATCAATATTAATAAAGTGGCCATGACGGGTATGCAATATTTTGATGTAACCCGGAAATTAGTATTAACGGTAAGTTATCTGTAAAATGTTTAAAATTTATTCAAAATGTGTAACATATACTAATTGAAAATTGTTGTATGGTTAAATATCTTAAATGTTTGTTTTGTATTTGTATTTTTATTTTGTATTTTAAAAAACAACCTTATTAGGTGGCTGGAACAATTGTCACTTATGAACTGGTTTTAATACAATTTCATGAAGATCAAAAACTGTGGCATTGTGGCACCGATTAGTTTTGTTGTATTTTTAACTAATGAATAATGTGAATTAAAGAAATCTTGTTTTTATAGTTAAAAAAAATAAAAATAATAAAAAAATAAATGTGAGAGATTTGTTCAAACATTTATATTCGTAGTTATGATGTTATTTAAGAAATGTGTGAAGTTTTAATGGTGTCATTTGTTCACTATATTCACTCTACATTCAGTTCATTTCCTATCATTTATTTCATATGAATTTAATAAAAATTTGTTTCTGCTTTGCTTTAAAAATTTAATAATACCTAGCTAAATAATAAAATTTGATTATTTTCATGTTTGTCATTCTTATATTGATTTTGAAAACTACACTTTTTAAAGCATTTTAAAATCCAGGGTCTTGACATATTCCTCACATTTTTTTCACTCTTACACCTTCTAATATTCAAATTTTTTATTAAAAAAAAAAAAAAAAAAAAAACACAGACCAATTATTCATATCTCAAGAATCAAATTCTATTAATTTATAATTTTTTTTTTATTTTGAATAATCTGATTTTTATCTAAAGTAAGCCCAGCCCTTAAGAGTATTTTCTATTCGTATAATTCTCATCATTTCTCCTTCTTTAATATTTATTTTTAAAATACTTTTTCTTAAAAACAAAATTGTTTCAATTGTTTGTAATTTATTTTATTAATTAAAAGGAAGTAAAAATGTGTAACTTAAAGATTCAGTTTTTTATATTAACTTTACAAAATTAAAATCAGCGTAAAAATCTATGACCAAATATTAAACTGAATCACTTCCGTTGTCCATTTATTAAAACTAAATATTACGCAGTTGATAAGATACAATGTTATATCTGATTGCATTGTAAGTTTTCTTTTCTATAACCTTATAAACCAATTTCATAAACTACAACTACATTCCTGATGCGATAATATAAAAGATTCAAAAAGAAAATGTATCATTTGATATTTAATGTGAACGTCTGTCAAATTAAAACTCAGTACAGTGGGTAAAATTTAAATTTTAAAAACTATTATTAAAAACTATTGATCAAATGTTTAGCAATTTATCGACCAATTTTAATGATAAGTAACAAAAGACTTTAGACCTTAATCGAAATACATATTAATTAAATTATAACTCGTAACCAGTGTTGCCAGGACTTGAGAAAAAAAGAAGCTAAATTAGACTTTAAAAAAGGTCAGAAAAGGCTAAATGTCCCTAAAAATAAAGCCAGAAAAAAGCTAATATATTGTTTTATTAAAAAACGCATTTATTTTTTTGTTCTTATTAGTTTTTGGTATTTCTTAAAGAGAATTTATAAATATAACCTAAATAATATCTATGGGCAATAAAGTTTGTTAAAAATAATCATAATATTTTTGTGGAACGATGCGCCGCAGGCGAAAATTTTCGCTAAACATAAATAATTTCGATTTTTTCTGCGAATTAATATACAAAAATGCTTAAATATATGATTCTGTTAAAATAAATTTAGTAAGCTTTTAGCCTTTTTAAAGCTATATTAAAAATCAAAAAAGCTAGAAGCTAAAACGAAAATTTTGAGGCTAAAAGCAAAATAAAAAGGCTAGATTTAGCCTTAAAAAGGCTAAGCTGGCAGCACTGCTCGTAACTTCCATGAGTTTTAATATTATGAAAAAATCAAAAAGTATCATTAGAAAAAGAAAAAGTTCCGCAACATAGTCTCTAATGGATTCTCATTCATTTAGGACCATTTAATATTAATCTTTTGGTTTCATTTATTAATGAAAATTCAAAGAGTACTATTTGTAAAACAAAAAAGTATCACAAAGTTCCCCTCTTGAATTCTTGCCTATATAGGACCTTTTTAATTATAAGTTTATAGTTTCAATATTATATAAAATTTAAAAAGTACTAGTTCCACAAAATCTCCCTTGTGAATTCTCCTAGGACCATGATCATTAAAGTCATGCTTCGAGGTTAATTATTACAAAATAATAATAAAGTACCATTAAAAGAACGAAAAAGTACCACAAAGTCCCTCTTTGTGAATTCTTACCGACATTGGACCATATATCTTTAATTTCATGTTTCTAGGTTCATAATTATAGAAAATTCAAAAATTATTATTATTTGTGTTACTTTTTACTCCCCCATACATGTCATAAAAATTGCATTCCAAAAAATGTCTAAATTGTGGTGGAATTCTGTATTAAATGCGCTTTATATCAATAAATAGAAAAAAAAGTACCAAAACAGGCACGATTTTTACCCCTTAAACGGTCAAATTTCCAAAAAGCACCATATTTTCAAAAAAATACCTTTATTAAACTTTTATTATATCTCTATTAGTTTAGGAAATATAAGGTTACCGAATTTATCCGTTTTTACCACTAAAAATTCTAATTTCCAAAAATCCCGCCTTAGTAGATCCATTTGTCGGGGAACCAAATTTCATCATTCTAGCTTCAGGTGTTTGGGCTGTGCGAGGACAAATCAGTCAGTCCATCACTCAATATCAAATCAGTCAGTCCATCACCTTTATATATGTATATGAATATATGAAATGGAAGGATGTAAAAATAAATGCATAATTTTTTAATCAGACCCACTGTGTCTCTCTACCTACCAACAAAAATAACTCTAACAAATCACTTTATTGTTGTATGCTTTAATGCAGTTCAATGTTCAATGTTATTTTACTACAGTTTGTAGTATTACGCTTTTTAAGGAAAAACCAATAAACCATTAATATTGTTTTTTTTTTTCATTGCTCATAAACAGTTCACTTAATCAATGAGACGCTTTTGTTATCGTTTTTATTTCGATGGACTAACTTGTTACTTGTTACAAAAGCAACAAAACCGGCAAATTCTTGTTGTTCATCTTAAGTAGATGATTATTATCATGGCTCAATGACTGACTGACTTTTTTTGTTTTTAAGATTTGCACTAGTTTCTGTTGTTTTTATTGATCTATGTAGTAGTTAGTTGTTTTGTTGTTTTTGCAGGTAAATTTTGCTACTTGCAACTTATTATTTCTATTGATTTGTGGGAATCTCTAGATGTATTATTATCATCATTGATGTCGTTGTCAAGATGAAGATGATTTTAAGACTCTGACATATTTTAAGTTTTTATGTTTTGAAACAACTAAGTTGAAAATATTTCTATTTATTTTTGTTTTGTTTAAAATACTCCATATCCATAATATTAGTTTTTGGAGATTTTATTAATCTAATGATATACTTTCATTGTAATATGTTGTTGTCATAGAAAAGTAACTACATCCGTAACTACATGTCATTACCAAGTTTTTGCTGGAGAAGTACTTGGTGCTGAAAAATAGCTAGAGAAGTTCTTTTTTTAACTCGTGGTTATCATTAGTAGCATAGCTGTTGCATACTTGTGAATAGAATAAAAAATGAAAATACTTTTTATTTTATTTTCATTTCTTATTTCTAATTTAAAATATTTGTTAATCAATTTACTAATTTTAAAATAAAAACATTAAATATTCCTATTTATACTAAATCATTTGAATTTAATATAGTTTTGTATCTTATTAAACAAAATAAATTAAAAAAGAAAATATTTTATTTAAACAAAATTAAAACAAATATTTTTTTTTTTTTAAAGAAAATATTCAAATATTTTTTATGTGATTATTCTAATCTTGAATAATATTCTTATGTATTTTATTTAAATAAAAAAAGTTAAAAAAATTTTTAGGATTTTTATTAAAAACAATATATTCAAATAGAAAAAAATTCAAATAAATATTTTGATAATTCTATTCAACAAAAACTACAAAGAAATAAAAATATTCAGCCACAAAAGGTTTGAAGAAAAAAAATATAATTTTTTCAAATATTTAAGTATAAAAAGAAAATATTTCTTATTTTTCCTTTTTTTAACAAATTTAAAAATATTCAAACAAATTTATGTTGAATAAAATTATTCAAAAATTTTCTATGAATAGAAAAAATTAAGTTTTGAAACAAATTTTATTTCATTTTTAAAATAGAAAAAGAGTAATTGTATTCAAGCTAAGGAAATAAAATATATTTTCAATTTAGTTGAAGACTTTGGAATTTAATTAAATTTTATAAATGTATATTCGAATACTTCTGTGGAAACTTTAATTTTATCTGACTTGTTGACAAATGGAATAATATTTAAATAATTTTATTTCAAATTAACTTCAAACAATTGAAAATCAAATTACAAAGAGTACAAAATGATTTGAAACTATTTAATTTCTAAAAATATACATAAATAAAATACAAAAATAATTTATTTTTAACAAATATTTTGAATGAAAATATTCACAATGAACAGCTACTATTAGTAGGATGTTTTTTTCTTTGATTACACAGGGAAACACTGATTCTGCCACATGGGGTTTCCCATTCAATTCGTATGCACGGTATTAATAAGTATTAAACCTCTAATCTACTTTTTATACACTACACTACCATAGGTGGTCGATTCAGAATCACTTTCTGAGTCTATTTAAAGATGTCCATCCTTCCGTCTGTCTGTCTATGTAAATCTTGTATTCAAACTACCTGTCGAAATTGTTGATTTCATTTACAACATACAGTAGTTCAGCAACTAAAGCACCATTAGAGTTATCTCAATAAAATTTTACATGATTGGAGCTCAGGTGTTTTCAATTTGATTTGGAGGAGTACAGGCCCCTAGCGGGTCAGGGGGGAAGTGGATGACCCTCCAAAGTTGTCCATCTTGGGTATGTAATTTTTTCGAAAAATCGATAAAAATTCATTTATGATATGACAGTAAGGAAATTTTGTATATAGATAGTCCTTGTAAATCTCTACTTTAGTTTAAGAGATATTCGGGTCGAAATAAATTTTTACCTCATTTTTTTAGTTTTTTAACTTGGTGGGCTTAATATTGCTCCTATAATTTGTCTAAAATATTTGCCAGATTCCTTACAAAATTCTTAATATTATTGCTTTAAGAATCATATAAATATTAAAAAGTTGTATTAATCTTTAAGAAATTTTAAATTTTTTGGGTTTTTTCCGAAAAAGGTGGCAATATTTATTCACTGATAAAATTTGTTTTTTGTTTTAGGCTTTATCATTTTTTTAATGTTTTAAAAAGAAATCTTAATGTTAATGCATGAAAAGTAAATCCGGACGAGTTTGGAGCAAAGATCTGCCCTCAAGCCCTATCCCAATTTTGTCAATTTTGGAAATTTTTTTATTTTTATTTTTTCTTGTTATGTTCTCAAATCGCAAAGCTGGGATCGACTTAATAATATTTTAATTTTTTAGCTCTATATGTAAGGTATACACCCAAAAAGTATTTTTTGACGGAGGCCACTTATAACGACAGGTTGACCATTTCAATGAAAAAAGTCAACTTTTTTTAACATGTTTTATACGGATTCGAATTTTGGGTATTTTCATGTACAAAAGTGGAAATTTTTTTAATTCTCTGATTTTCTCTGAAGTTTATACATATCATACTAAAATTTCAATAAAATATAGCTATTCGTTTAAATTTTATTAAAGTTTAAATATTCATTTTATGTTTAAAAAAAAAAAAAAACTCCAAAAATGCAAAATTTTAAATCTTTCAAGAAATTCTGCTATCAAATTACATCCCAATAACTTTTTTTTACAATTATCAATCTCCATATTCTAACGTTTTCTTAGATATCAAATACTTGTATAAAAAGTTTATACTTTTGCTTAAAACTTAATAGAAAGTGATGTAGAAGTCATTCCTTAAAACGAAAGTAGAATCAGAGTAAGGTTCTACTCCATTAGTGTCAGAATTGGTTGTGATGCCATTAGTTCTGAGGATGTTTTTAAAGAATCTGAAGTGGTTCTGATTACACCAGTTTTAGAACTAATGATTTTAAAACATGTTCTAAAATTTTTTCTGGGATGGTTCTTTTTGCTGGGTTGTGGGTGGCAACAAATATTTTTGGAATAAAAAATCGCACTATCTTTAGGTTTATCTTGAAAACAACATATCACATGACAATATAAGTACATTTTCTGCAATCTTTTATTTAACTCATAAAAATAAATTTGATTACAAACACAAAGCGAGGTATTGCTCACATAAAACTTAAGCTAGAAATTTTACTATTTCATAATTAGTATGCACTTTATATCAAAAAAATATTAATAAAATAAAAAATAAATCATAAAACCTTAAATGGATTATACTTAAAACAAGTTGTTTTAAATAAGTATTAAAAAGACAAATAAAAAAAATCTATTAAAAGAAACCCCTACAACCATAAAAGGATAACCAAGTTAACTACAACAATTGATCCACAGATTTGCTAAACAAAAACGATATTGAAAAAAAAAACTTCCTCAACAATAAACATGGTTGTGTTGTGTAGTGCACTTGATGAATTGAAAATTTGATTGATTTGAAATAGGGAATATTGGTGCAGATTGAGTTTTTTTAAACAAAACACTTGTGTGTTTTTTTAAGCTAAAGGAAGTTGCACCAAATAAACGAAAAGCCACCACACACATTGTATATAGTTTTTTTTGCTACAGTTTTAAAGGTAATACTTGTATTTAAAGCAACATAAATGATTCAAGGCACGTGGAATAAAGCGATCAAGTTAGTTTTTTTTTCTTACTTATGCATTTGTTTTTGGGTTTTACTCTTAAGTGTTTTTGTACAATTGTAAGTTTTTGAATTGGAGGAGGTCTTCATCACCTATTAATTTTTTTTTTACTATTGAGGAGCTTGTCTTAGTTTTAAATGTATAAAAACTGAAACATTTCATCTGATCATCATCAGTTGCTTACCAACAGCTCTAAGGCATTACAAAGATTTCAAGTAAAAAATAAAATAATAAAAAATAAAATAATAAAATCAAAAAATCAGTTCAGAAAAACTGAGGAAGCAACAGAAAAAAATAAACATTATTTAATTTGAATTAATTTTTTGAACAACTAAAAGAAAACTAAAAACAGGATATAAATTAAAAAGTGAAGTTTATTTAAAATGGTGCAAAAAGTCATAGTGAGTTAAACGGATTATGAAAAAAAGAAAGAGTGAAAACAATGTTATAATAATTTTTTCCCTTAGCTTGGCTGTTTGGCCTTATGCAGTTTAATAAACTGTTTTCCAGCCGAAATGGTTTATGCAGCTGTTTCTGGATTACCAATGAGTTTTCTTCCTCCTCCCCCTGGTAGTGCACCTAATAACATGAGACCGCCTCACCCACAAAATGGTGAATTAGTAAGACCCCAACGTTCATTGTATGGTCCTCCCATTCATGGTGATGGTGGTTGGCATGGACCTCCTGTTCATCCACATTCTATTGGTTTAGGTCATATTAGTAAACATGAATTGATTACCCTACTAGAGGCAGCTAAAGAAGTTTCTAGGCCAGAACCTGAGCCTGAGCCGGAGCCTGAACCAGAGCCCGAGCCAGAGCCCGAACCAGAGCCCGAACCAGAACCAGAGCCAGAACCTGAACCAGCAGGTCCACCAGCAGGAGTTCCCTTAACAGTATCATTACCCGCCTTTGTTCCAATTCAATTGTCGGCTATGTATACCGCACCAGCGCCAGCAGCTGCACCTGAAGCTCCTGAATCAGAAGAAGAAGCAGAAGAGGAGGAAGAAGAAGAGGAAGAAGAAGAGGAGGAAGAAGAGGAAGCTGAACCAGAACCCGAACCTGCACCAGTTAAACCATATCATCCCGTTTATCATCCTTGGTCTTCAAGAGGTGTATACAGCAGGAGAGTTGTACAATATGCACCACGCACTATTAAGAAATCCAGAGCTCGTGGAAAGACTACCAGATCACGCTCTAAATCTAGATCTAAGACACGCAAATCAAAATCTAGAAGATCCAAGTCCAAATCTCGTTCCAAAAAACGGTAAGATAAAAAATTCATATAAAAAATTAAGTATTTAATAAATTTTTTCTTTCATTTGTCTTAGCTCTGGACGTAAATCCTTGAGAACCAGGTAACATATTATTTTATTTTAAATTAAATAACTATTTTTCAAATAATTTTTTTTATCTTCTAGATCCAACATACGTTATGCCGGCTCTGAACAAAGCATTCAAGCTCTACCACCTCCACCATTCTTGTCTCGTCCTCCAGCTCCCTTGAAATTGGTGCCCTCCAACCAATTACTTAGCAATTGGAAGTAATATGTTCAAATGTCATTAATTTAAGTTTGTTATTTCTATGTTAATGGTTAAAAAAAAAAAAAAAATATCTTTAAAATATTGTTTGTTTTTATTATATTCTAACTTAAGTAATTTTATAATTTAAATTTTTTTTATAAATGTTTATGTTTAATCATTGTTAAATCATTGTTACTAATTTTTATATAAATTTATAATAAAATATAAAATAAATAAAAAATATATCGTAAAGAAATATTAATACAAAAATTCTTTGGTTTCTTTATTTATTTATAACAAAAAAATTATTTTAATAAATTTGGAATTAGTAAATCTATAAAGAAGTATATAATAAATAGACGGATATATAAAATAAATATTTTATTCGCTTAAATTTGAATTCATTTATAACATTTGAGATAAGCTTAATGCGTCCATCTGTCTGAAGAAAACATGCACACATCCATAAAACTAAATAGAAGTTAATGTAATTTACTTTAAAAGTTTATCATGGTCCCAAAATCATCAAAATCAGTTCAGTTGAATAAATGTTATGAACCAAATGAGAGACTATTTAAATAACAAAAAAGAAATAGCTTCTATATATATAATTTGCTAAGCATGCTTCCCTTTCCAGAACTTTCTGAAGCTCCTAGACAACGTAGAAAATTAAAATTTGCTTTACATATAATACATTTACATTTTGTCCTACAAATCCTAATGGAGCCAGATTTTGAAACTTCTATCAGAGACCGGAGATAACTGGATTTATGTATCATTTTCTAAGCATTTTTTCTCTTTCCAGAGCTTTCTGAAGGACCTAGAAATGGAAGAAAAATAAAATTTTACTCACTTATAAAATTGTTCATCCTACAAATATTAAGATTTTGATTTTTATCAGGGAGCGGAGATACGTGGATTTATAAATACGTAATTTTCTAAGGATTTTTTCTCTTTTCGGAGCTTTCTGAAGCTTCCAAACAACGTAGAAAACTAAAATTTGGTTCACTTATAAAACCTTTTGTCCTACAAGTTCTAATGGAGACAGATTTTGAATTTTTTTTTTTTTTTCAGAGAGGGGAAATAATCGGATTTAAGTGTCTTTTTCTAAGCATTTTTCTTTTTCCAGAGCTTCCAGACGTAAAAAAATCGGCTTACTTATAAATCTGTTCATCCTACAAATCCTAACTGAACCAATTTTTTACTATCAGGGAGCGGAAATACACGATTTTTTTATGTATTTTTTCTTTCTTCGGGGTCTGTTTTTATATGCTCTTCAAATCATATACATAGAAAACTGATTTTACATTTTGGTCAGTGTGAGCATTTTCGTCGATATTTTTTATTTCGAAAGGAAAAGGAAAAGCATTAAAATATTGCTCATATACTTTTTTAAAGATCTTCGGATTTGTTTGTGCATATTTTTTTTAAATAATATTATATTTCCTGGGTTAGATTTTGAGTCGATCTAGCTATGTCCGACCGTCTGTCTGTTGAAAGCAGGATAGGGCTCGAACAACCTAGGGGGATGAAAGTTGATTAAAATATTTATCTTATACAAGGTTTGTTTGGGATTGCAAATGCGCAAAATAATAAAAGTTATGGGCTAAATACTTGAAACACAGGGTGTCCTTTGTAGCTTCATTTCATACATTTCTGATGATATATCTTAAACAAAAGCATGTACGACAAAGAAATTTTGTACAGATAGTTCGAGGTTCGATATAAATTTGAAAACCAAAAATGAGCGTGGTCAACCACTTTACCGCCCACCTCCCATATAACGTTAAATTTGGAAAAGTTAATGGTGGGTTTATAAACATAGTTTTAAGAGAATTACTTCAAAAGAAAGAAACAATACAAAAGAAGAACATCCTACCAATTACAACCATGGGTTAAAATCTTGACTTTTTAAGTACATAAGAGTGTCCCATAGACAAAAAATTTCTGTAAATGGAAATTTCGAATGAAATTCTGCCGTTTAAATGCTCTAATCATTTATGGTAAAATAATTGAGCTTCGAACTATATTTTTATTATTTTTTTCGATTTATATAAGATTACTGCAAAAACAGAAAAGTTAAAGCTAAAAATCCGTTGGAGGCTTTATTACACTTATCAAGAGCTATCAATTGCATATGGAATTTTTCCGCCACCACGCGTTGATCTTCAGTTTGTCGCATAGTGTAATAGATAATTTTCCAAAAAAAAGTTCATTAAAATGCCTTAAAAGATCTTCTAGTGAAACAAAATCCCATGGGAAAAATATCCATAAGCTGCTTAAAACTAAAAATTTTTAATTATTAAATTAAAAAATCTAAACTTTTTTTGGACCAAAATGAATGGGACCTGAAGTTATTGTATTTAAATAAAACAATAATAACTTTCTTATATAAAATTTTATTTTATAATGAAAAAATTCTAAGACATATTATTTGAAAACATTTGAATATAAAAGTTGATTAAAATAAAAATTTTATATTAATAACAAAAAGGTACATAACAAGTAATTATATAGTATGTAGCAAGACGCTACAGGACCCATAATTTGTCAATCGCTAGGCCAATTTTAAAAATTTTTAAAATAATTTTTTCGTATTAAGCCAATTTTTACGCATCGTTTGACGGGCCTTCTTCCATCGAAATCTCCTCAGCGAGTGTCCTCGGGAAACTCTAATGTACATATATTCCAAAGAACAACGTACAGTGGGGCCAAACGAAAAATGTTTTGGTAATAATTCTGTATCTGCTAAACTACTGCTCGGAAATTATGAAAGAGTTTTAAGCTTTCAGGAAAATCTTCATTACCATATGATAACACGGGATAAGCTACAGGGTGTCAAAGTTGACTATCTCGACTATGAACATTTTTCAAAAAATCGTAACTTCTACAAATAAAGTCTAATTTAAAAGTGTTTATATTTCTGTAAAGTAAAATAATAAATAGATAAAGAAACAAGCGCGAATGTTTCCGAGTTTACATTGGTCCTTAAACTATTTGTAAAAAATTTCGTTGACGTTTCAGCTTTGGTTTCCAAGTTTATATCGACCCTTGAACTATCTGTACAAAATTTTCGTTGTCGTATATGCTTTTGTTTAAGAGATATCAGCAGAAAAGCATGAAATTAAGCTACAACCGACACCCTGTGTTTCTAGTATTTTGCCCATTTTTTGTTTATTGACCGATTTTGCTAATTTTCAATACCAAACAAATCTTATATAAGATAAATATTTGAGCCAAATTTCGTCCCCCTAGGTTGTCCCGTTCGAGCCCTATACTGCTTTCAACAGACAGACAGACAGACAGACGGACGGACATAGCTAGATCGACTCAGAATTTAACCAGGATCCAGAAAATTATACTTTATGGGGTCTTAAATGATTCCTTCGACATATTACACATGGAATGACAAAATCAATATACCCGCCATCTTTTTGATGGTGGGTACAAAAATAAGTTTACTCACCTAAGGGTCTGGCAAAGTTGCAATTGACTATGTAAATAAAAAAACTTTTTTTCCTTTACATATTTCAAAAGACAAGGTTCCGTAAATGCTTAATAAATAAATTTTGAACTGATTTAGGTGAAATGGTGAATTATAGAAAAAAGTTTCATTTTTATCGCTTAATAAAAATAATTGTCACGCGATTCTTTTTTTCTAATTTATTTACTATTGAGATCAATTTGACACAAAATTTGTTCCCGCCCTCCAAAAAAGAATGCAGGAGTGCAGATTTTATGAAAAAAGCAAATTTTTTCAACAACTTTTTTTTGTTTTAATTGCAAAAAAATTGCATAAGATTTTCACCATTATTTCTTATGTAATGTATAAATTAAAGAGCTTTACAAATCAATTTATGGCAATTTTTCAAGAAAGCTTATGTCCTCCTCTACAAATATTCCATGAATTTCGATTCGATCTGTGCAGTAGTTTAGAAGATACAGATTTATTACCAAAAGTATTGCGTTTGGCTCCTCTGTGGAGCGCACATAATTTAGTATAACAATGTTTCTCCTATCCATATCTTTTAGCCCTTAAGGTATAGATATAGATACATATAAATTCTTGTCTTTGTATACTTTTATCACAATTCTCATAGAAAATGTATGTAATAGGTACTCGTATTAAACAAATTAAATCTTCATATTTTAAAGAAACTTAAATTCCTTTAGAACAACATCTTTTGTTACTTTCTTAAAATAATTTTAACTTGAATCCCACATTAATATATATTTCTATTGTAAAAACATATACCTGTGACATAAGTAACCAACATTAGGGTAATCTTCTATTTATAGAAAATTTTATATATTCTTATACTATATTACAGAAATTCATACTTAATAATCTAAAGCACCCTAATGTCTGACCATAAAAGACATAACAAGGACATGTTATAATTTATTACCTGAAAATATATTTGAATTTTGTTGTCAACATCTACCTCTTTTGATAATAAAATCTCAAATATTATTTATCCAACTACATAGTACATGTAACAAATTGAACAAGTTTACACTGGGGTAAAAAATATAACTTTTTTTACAAAAACTATAAAATGAAAATTGTAATCATTAAAGTGCTAGAAAATAAAGTTTTGTAAAAATATGTATCTATTGGGAAATCTTTTATAATACGAAACAAAATAAAAAACATATTGAGTTGTATTTGAAATTTTATACATAAAAATTACGTGATAAAATTTATTTACGTTTTTTTATAAATATTTGTTTCACATTACATGCTGGTAAAAAAAAAAAAAAAAAATAATTGATTTTGGTCCCTTCTCGTATTCTTGCTTATAAAATTAAGACTAATAGTTTGTTAATTTATTTGTAACCCTAAACTATAATGTACTACATATTAAATATGTATTTGACCTGTTTATTTCTTTCGCAATTTTGTTACAGATGTATGTATTAATTATACCCTTCTGAAAGAAAACTTACAAAATTCTTACCCTTTTCAAATCTAAGACAGAAATACTTACAGTTTTTGGTTACCTCATTAACATTACAAAAATGTAATGTTTTTTATTTATGTAAACCTTTACACTGAAAATTATCTTATAAAATTCATAGTTAATACATCTTACCCCTTACATTGCCTTACAAATGATTATTTAGTTAGCTAAAAATCATCCAGATATCAGCCAACACCCATTTATAAATTCACAAATATGGTCATATTAAAATCACATTCTTTTAATTGTACGTAATAAGTGTAATAAGTAAAACCAAATAAAAATTTATTTTTAAATTGTATACAAATATTACGTTCAATAGTTAGATGACATTAGTATCCATCCATTACTTGTAAAAAAGTGTGTAAAGTGGTGTGAATACTAGTCCAAGTGTAGTCTTCATTAATGGTAATCGTTGGTGGCTTTTGGAATTTATTAAATAAATGACTTTCCTTTGATGGTAATATAAGGTGTTATTTTGCTAAAATTCAAAGTTGTTCATAGGAAATAAATTTTTGTTATGGTAGTTGATAGTGTAATGTATGAATGTGTGTATGTGCGTACATTTGAGTGTGTAAAATTTAGATTATGTAAATGTTACACTTTAAACGGGAGTAAACTTAGTGTACAGTGGGGTGGGAGAGATGAAATAAAATGTATTTTAACTTAAAATCGTGCTTACATTACTTTTTAATACTCATAATCATTACGGTCCCTGAAAAATACTCATTACAAGTTACATAGAAAAATAAAAAAATTAGTTTGTCCTTTTTTTGTATAAAGTTTCATTTCTTTCAAAAAATTGGCCTAATATCTCCATCACTGTACTGTATAAACAGTACATCCGTAGCTTATATAGGATCTCGGTTACTAATGGACCGAATTTTTTCATATATTCGCGAAAAAAATTAAAAAAAGATTTTGAATTTTTCGTGCAAAATGAAGTCGCTAGCTTGTATAGGAGCTTAGAAAAGTTGACAAAAAATACGATTTTTTGGAATACCTTTTTTCCGATATCTCAGTTATTTATCAACTGATTTTGCTCATTTTTATCAGCGTTCTTCTAAGGAATACTCCTTATACTTAGATGTATAAATCATATATATCCGATAACTGGGGCTTTCTAAAAACTGATTTCAACAGGTAGACGGACATCTTTATATTGACTCCCCTATAAATAAGGATCCAGAAATACTTTTTGGTATCTTAGATAAATATTGTAGAAATTACAAGCGGAATGACCAACTCATATATACCCTTTATACCTGTGGTGAAGGGTATAAAGCTCAAAATAATTTAAAAGAGTACAAATCATAGATTATAACATAGATATGAAGTTCTTTTTTCCGTTCCGTTGTGTTTGTAAGAAATTTAATTGAAAACAAAAACAGTTGTAGTACGTGTGCCTTTTTGAGTAAGTTTCTTCAATTGAGTTTTTTTTGAAGCTTCATATCTTCATATCTAAAGAAAACATAAAAAAACATAATTTTAAAAAATTGTACCAATCATCAAAAAAGAAAATTGTGCTTATTTCGAAACCTACTACCGATTTTCGTAAAAAATAATAAAAAAAAATCAAATTTAATATAAAATGGAAAATACCTTAATAAAAAAAAGTGACTAATAAATAAAATAAAGATTTTCAATATTAATTATTATAAAAAAATAAATTAAAATAAAAAATACGAAGTTAAATAAAGTACAAATTAATTAAAAATATCGATTTTCAATTCTAATTATTGTAAAGGGTATTCATTTTTAATTGTACTAATTTAAAAAAATACCATTAAAAAAATCTATTAAAAAGTCCAAATTATTAAACTTTACAAAAATGTTACGAATTTAAAATTAAAAAAAAAAATACTAACAAATTTCATTTAAAAAGTTGATAAGAGATAAATAAGATAGAGATTTTAAATTTTAATTAAAAAAAAAAAAAAAAACAAATTTAAACGGAAAATAAAGAATTAAAAATAACTCAGCAAAAACTTTGGTTGCCATGTAATGAGTTAAGAAGCTAATAAATATGGCTTTACACTACTTACACATTGGCTGAATAACCCATTATTTTAACACGGTGATGCATTAGAGGCAACTACTTACCTCATGTCATTACTTAGATGTCATTAGAAGAACTAATTACTTTAGAGTCGTTCAGTAACTTATTGATTTTAAAGTATTACTGAAGTCATTATAAGTTAAAACAAAAGGAGTTAGTTGCGTTTTTTTTTTAATTTTATTAAAACTATTAAACAGAAATCATACAATAAATAATGTTTGAAATAAATAGATATATGATTAATTCTTTAATTAAAATACATACATATCATTTCCTTCCAACAGCGGTCTTTCACATAATTCCGCTCCGTGCCACATGTGAGTTAAAGTCCAGACCATGGTTGTACTCCGTTGCCCTCATGTAAACAAAATTATGGTACACTGTTATTTGGGATGCTTTCATCTTAGGATCTGCTACAGAATCAATCTCCACACAGAAGCCACAAACTGAAAATGTTTCAGAATTTAATTCTTTTTAAGTGTGATCTCAATGTAATGAATGAAATATTCTTACCTTTATGTAAAACAACTCTAGAAAATATGTAAATCACTCCTCGCTATTAACTCCTCTCCGCTTAACAAATTTGTGTCTATTATAAAAAGAGAAATAATATTTTTACGATATTTTGAAATAATGTTTTAACACTTACCATAATTTAACAAGGATAATCAACAAATTATTAAGAATTGTAAAAATATTGTCATCTAATTTATTTGATTTATTTTTAAATGTCAAGAATTTTTATTTTGAAAATATTGTCAAATATTTTTTTTTATTGTATTTTTTAAAAATAGACAAATTTATTAAATATATCATATTTATATAAGATTATTGAAATAAGATAATTATTTATCACCTTTCAGCTGGGATGAAAATACTTTATAAATTTTTAGTTAAAAAATTTAACCATAAGGAAAAATTTTAAATTTTAAATACTATTTCAGATTAAAAATGTATTTAAATTTTATCTCATTACGTATTTGTTACTTCGTTAAATGTGTTAATTGGTAAACTGAATAAAAAGTCAATAAACAGTACATTTTCGAAAACACTAATCACAAATAAGTAATTACATGTCGGGTTATAAATACTAAACTACTTATATGTAATGTAAACAGTAAGCTGTTGTTATTGAAAAGTAACTACATCCGTAACTACATGCCATTACCAAGTTTTTGCTGGGAAGTTCTAAATTAATTAAAAATATCAATTTTCAATTTCAATTTTTATAATTTTTTATTGCACAAATTTTAAAAAAAAGAAGTAAAAATGTTCAATTAAAAAGTACCTATTTTCAAAAAACGTGCTAAATACAAATTTCTAAAATAAAATTCAATAAATTAAAAAAACACCAATTCAAAGAAATTGTAAAAAAAAAATTGTAAAAAATATACGTCAGTAAAAAGAAAATTTCAGTTTATTGTACAAATATGCTAAAATATGTCATTTTATTAAAAAAAAAAATATAGCAAAATGTTCTACTTATACAAAAATATGCAAAAATATGATGTTAAGACCAAATCGAAGACAAAATTCTTAAAATTTTCTGAAATGGATAAATAGCTAAAAGTTTAGTTCATTTGAATCCCTTTAAAAAATGTGATTCACATATTTTTAATTTTTAGTTTTTTCAATAAACTAATTTATATTATTATTGAACTGAAATTGGTATTTTAATTAAAAAAGTCTTAATTCTATTACAATTAACAACTTTCCTAAAAAATTTTCTAAAATTTGCCTAATTTTTTTCTCATTCAATTTAATTTTTTTCTCGTCCACTGTATTTTCTTTAGCAACTTTCATCAACACATGCAACCAACTTGTAATGCTCATACAGAGTGAACAAAAAATTGAAATAACTTCATAAAAGTTTTTAGAAAAAGTCTCCAGGGTGTTAGATTTCCTTAAATAAAACTTTGTTACGGTTAAGTTTATCATATTTCTTTACACGATATTTGGATTTGAATACGATTTTGGTAAATTAATCACTAGTGTAAATTGAGGAGCTTTATACTGATTTTGCAATAATTTGCAATAAAAGAAAAGCAACTTAGTATTTTTAAACAATTGTCAAACACATATGGTCTTCCTCCTACTAAAAGCAAACTTATTTGAAAACTTGTAAAAATTTCAAATACTTGTACATGTTTTCTTATACATTGTATTATGTATTTTAGTCTTTTGTGTAAAAATAAATGTTTAGTTTTGTTAAATTTTTATTTATGATTTTTATAATTTTTAATATGTCAACCATAAATATAAACAACATATGTATGCTGATTACTGTTTTTTTTTTTTTCATTTAATACTCTTTGGAGTTAATATTTTATCATTTACACTTGTTTCCAAAATATAGTTTGTGAATGATTATTATATGTTTCATTTTAAGCTTTTTTTGAGACCCATCATTTGTTTTATTATTTACATTTACTTTTGTTTTTATTATTTTCTAATTTTCATCAAAAAGGAAAAAAAATGTTAAGGAAAATAATATTTAGAATAAGAATAAAGTCCATAAAAAACATCAATAGACATTTTGTGTTGAATTTATCATTTTTAATGTTAAACTTTTGACCTTTATCGATGAGAAAAATGAAAACAAGTTTTGTAATGATTTATTGTTATTATTATTTTTACTAGATTTCATTTCGTTAAATCATTGACTGGGATTTTTGTTTTTCATTTCTTTTTTTTTTTTAGAATATGTGGGAAATGACTATTAACACAAGGGAGAAAATAATATAAAAAAACTATAAGAAAAACACGACAAATTCCACAAGGCTAACAAAGTGGAGTCTTCGTTGTCTAGAGTTACGTGAGTTGGCTAGATTTTTATGAATCTTAGAAAAAACATCAGAAACAATTGTGTATTGAATATTTAATGAGTTAACAGAGGCGCTTCAATAGAAGGAGAAAATGTATGCTTATAATTTTTTTTTAATTAATATTACAGATTATTTTTATTCTAAACTTTCTAGTCTATAACAGAGGTTTACAAAATGAAAAAAATTTTTTACAGCACTGGGTTTCCCAGTCAATTCGGATATACGGTATTGCTTTTTTGTATTGACATCCGGCTTACAAATTATCTTATCAACTTTATTAAAAAAAAATTTATTATTCATTAAGAAAAACCTACCAATTTCCAGCATTTTTCCTTTCCTTTATACCTCTCCCTGTATTTTAAATATTTTTCTACGCTCCTGTTTGCTGCAATATCAATGTATAATATAATTGATGGTATTGTAGTAAGTATGTTTATGATTAATTATGTGTTAGTGTTTGTTTATAACCATAAGGATACTTTAATATATTTCTTTTGCATTTGTACAATATGTGTAAACATTTTGAATTAAATAATAAATATATTTCGATTGCCAATCTCAAAAGCCTAAAACATTTGTCTGCTCTTAAGTAAAAGTAAAAAATTTCTGATCAATAAATATATAATAGTTTTTTCTTTGGAAATAACTTTTTACTATAAATTCTTATTATGGTAGGCCATACAATTTCACAACTATAAAACTCATTTGATATTGGATGATTTTATACAAACATATGTAAAATATAAAAATATGTAAAATATTTTTTAATTATAATTCTCTAATAACTATGTATATAAAATAATCATTATTTTAGTTTACATAAAACAAAATTAAATTATCATATAAATTGTTTTTGGTCATATGACCAATGTTATAACCAGGAGAAAAAAAAAAATTAAATTAGAAAATGGAAATTAGTATTTTTAAAATGGTATCTACATACTGTCTCTGATTAAAATTTATATAGCTTTTTACATAAACCCTAATTGCGCTAATATACTTAAAAATGGTTTAAATGTAAAATATGCAAAAAGTACATCTTGTTAAAAATATCATTTTATTGGTTTTATGCTTTTCTGAAAATTGTATCCTTTTCGTTGAATTTTTTTTTTTTTTTTAATTACATATTACTCGAAGAATTTGGTAAATTTAAAAAATTATACATTTTGACAATTACAACTTTTTACTTTTACTAAATTTTATTCTTTTTTTTTTTATATATCGTCAATTCCACGAAAGATTTATAAAAAATACCAATTTTTTTACGGAGGGTCATTTGATTTTGTTCATATTTGTCATACGCATACCCTATGGAGCCATTTAAATATCTCCATTTTTATTTTTTTGAATTTTGAAAAATTTGCGGATTTATTCGCGATTTTAATTTTTCAAAAAGTGAAAAAAATGACAAAAGTGTCTAACTTTAAACACCAATATCTCAAAAAGTTGTTAACGGATTTTAATGATTTAAATTGCATATTTAAGAAAAATAAGTCCACTGTAAATGTAGTAATTTAAAAATAATATTTATATTTAAAAATGCATTCATAATGCAAATGCAATTTTAGGATGCATTTTTTAAAAATTTTTAAACTGCTACATTTATAGTGGACTTATTCTTCTTAAATATGCAATTAAAATCCGTTAAAAATTTTTAGAGATATTGGTGTTTAAAGTTAGACACTTTTGTAATTTTTTTTTTCACTTTTTGAAAAATTAAAATCGCGAATAAATCCGCGAATTTTTCAAAATTCAAAAAAATAAAAATGGAGATATTTAAATGGCTCCATAGGGTATGCGTATGCCAACTATTATTAAAATCGGAAGACATACAAAATATTCTTGGGCGTTCTTTCGTGGAATGGACGATATATATTTAAATATGTTTTATGCTTATTTTAATTAGTACTTTTTGTGTAAATTGGAAGGTAATTTATGTTAAGAAATGGAACCCTTTTTAATTAATACTTTTTTTGAAGTTACAATTTTTTTTATAAATATTACGTTCGCAATGCTAGGAAATATAATATTGTAATAAAATATGCGCAAAAAAAAAAAAAAAATCCGA
This sequence comes from Protophormia terraenovae, assembly GCA_951394005.1. NCBI lineage: Eukaryota > Metazoa > Arthropoda > Insecta > Diptera > Calliphoridae > Protophormia > Protophormia terraenovae. The sequence continues at coordinate 126,266,993 of OX596075.1, read as the reverse complement.
AAGTCTTCAAAAAAATATATATTTATATGAACAAGATTTTAAAGCTTTTCCTTTTACTCATCGAAGTCAAAGATTTAAAAAAAAAAAAAAAAAATCTGAAGAAAAAAAATGCTTAGAAAATCCACGTATCTCCGCTCCCTGATAAAAAGATAGATAGAAGAAAATAGAAGATAGATTAGTGAAAAGTTTTACTAGAACTGAATTGGAACTGAACTAGAACTGAACTAGAACGGAACTAGAACTGAACTAGAACTGAAGTAGAACTGAACTAGAACTGAAGTAGAACTGAACTAGAACTGAACTAGAACTGAACTAGAACTGAACTAGAACTGAACTAGAACTGAACTAGAACTGAACTAGAATTGAACTAGAACTGAACTAGAACTGAACTAGAACTGAACTAGAACTGAACTAGAACTGAACTAGAACTGAACTAGAACTGAACTAGAACTGAACTAGAACTGAACTAGAACTGAACTAGAACTGAAAACTTTTTGAACTGTTTTGTGCAAAATAGGTACTTTTTATTTTTTGTTTGAAAATTGGTACTTTTGAAATTTTTTATTAGTTTGTTAAATATATTTTAAGTTAGTACTTTTTGGAACATTAGTATATTATTTTTAAAAAATATTACCTGTATAAAATAGATTTGAACGCGCCCCCAAAATATATGTATATACTTCTAAAGTTGTAAAATTTACAAAAAAAAAAAAAAAATTACTAATTAATTTGTATATACTTACTTGCCACAAATATAAAAATTACTATTATTTTTTTTAGCTTAAGCCTTAAATTTTTAAAAGCATTTTTATTAGAATTAACATTTTAATTTGTGTTTTTTTTTATATTTACCATAATTAAAAGCTGTACTTACTTATAGCATTAACTTATTATGTTTAGATTTTTAACCCCTCTTCTTAGTTTTACTTGATTTTACACTTTAAACCTTTTTACTATAATATTTCCCCCATGCCACAGAACTTAATCTTACTTAATTTCATGTAAAACTACAAAATCTTTTTACTAATAATTGACATGCAACAAAAGTGTGTGTACTCACTTTTTTATCTTTTTTGGGTCAATTTCCTTTAATGTCTGTTATCTTTAGAATTAATCTTCATTTCCTGCTTTAGCATCTGTGACTAATTTCGTAATACTTGTATAAAATAAATAGTTGCTATTTTTACGAGCCAGTATTTTACGAGTACAACAAAAGAATAGCTGCTTAAAAATATGTGAAAGATCTTATTTAAGGTTGGCCATCAAATATTTATAACATTAACTAGAAATGTTTAATCATAAACTTTCTGTTTGTTTTATGGGCAGCTGTTAAAAGATGTTTTTCTGTCTATCTGTCAAATGAATCTTGAAAATTTGGTGAAAGTATTAAAATCCTTTATTTAGTATTAAGCAGCAGGCATTCTATACGACCCTACAATATAACGTCGTGTATTTTTAAACCTAATTGGGCTATAAAACTTGTTTTGTTTTTTGTTTTTTCGTTTAGCTTTTTCTGAAGATTTAACATTTTCCTGAGAATTTGTTTAAATGTTGTAAAATTATAAGGGTATTTATTAAGATGAGTGGTAAGAGTAATTTAACTAGGGATTTTTTATGGAAGATTTTTAATAAATTTTTAAATTTTTAAATTATATTAACAATCAAATTTAACTTTAGGTTATTTATTTTCAAATAATGATGACCTTTAATTAAAAGAAGCCAAATTTCTTGTTAATAGGAAAATGTTTTATAATAACCTTAATTATGTTGTTTTTGATTTCTCCCTTCCCTTGTTCTTTGTAAAGAAAATTACGGATTTTTAATGTTAAAAAAAAATGGATTTTAACATTAAAGTTAAATAAATATTTTGTTAGTTAAAAATTCTTTTAATCAAAATTTTATTATTTATTTTATTATTGTATTACAATATTCATTTTAAAAATTTTATTATGAAAATGTTTGTCTTTCCGCCACCAAAATAAAATCTTTTAAGACCCTATATATTATGTTTTTGAACCGAGAGAAATTCTTGTTCCATTTAGCTATGTCCGTCCGTCTGTGGGAATTATTTTTACGTCAAACTTTAGAAAAATTATTGTTTTTTACAATTTCTGTATAAAAAGGAAAAAAAATGAGTTTAACATTTTCTAGGCAATAAATAAAATAAAAAGTTTTCAAGATTTATGTAAACCTTAAAACAAAGAATATAAATGATAAAAATAATTTAACAATAATTCTAATTTTAATAATTTAATAAACTTGGAAAAATAATGTGATCAAATATAATATGTTAAATGTCATGATTATAATTTAAATCATAAAAACCATCCACACATAAATACTTGTAGACATTATTTCTATTTAATGTTTGCGAAAATTTCACAATTCATATAGTACATTGTTCATATGTATGTACTTGTTAATGTGTGAAGGACGTTAAATAGACACATCTTTTACAAACTAACACACAAACATCTGTAGTAGAAACCATGAAAGGAAGAACGCTCATTTTTGATTCGTTCGGAACACCTAATTTTGGAGAGCCTATTTATAAAAAATTCATTTTTTCCTCTTATCTTTAAGACAACTAATAATAACTGTAATAATAACTGTAAACAAATTAGCATTAACTGCATAATTAGTTAATTAGGCGATATTAAAGTTACAGATGCGAAAACACAACAGCCGTCGGAAACAATTTCTAAAACTGAAAATTGCATTTGTAATCCGAATTTTTCCGTAACTTGGTAGAAATCCATCTTAAAATCGAACAGAAAATTATATAGACTTGAAATATTTAAAATCTCTTAAATATAATGTATTACAATTTTTTCTTAACAAAAATTATGTTTAGCAATCTACGGATTTAAAAAGTCGAAATTTATTACCTGCTCACAAACCTTAAAAATAATTATTTTTTTGCCAAATCAGTTAAATTTTTATTTTTTAATCTGTTCAAAATTGTTTGCTGGTATATCTTTTGGTAGCTGTTCTTACAATAATTTAACCTCATAAATATAAGTGAAAATACTGTTTATTTTCTTAACATGGTTTAGATTTTCATTCACAAATTTAACAAAATTATTACTAACATTTAACTAAACTTCAAGTTTATTTTAATGTCTATTTTTATTATTGTTACAGCTACCCAAGAAAAAAGTTTCAATGAAAGAAAAATATCTTAAATCTATAAATTGAAGTAAATTATTTTAAATTATAAAACAACTGTAATAAAATTATAATAAAAAAAATCAAAATAAATACCGTGTTTTCATTCATTAACAGGTGAGTTATACATAAATATTATTTTAAATCTTTAAAAGTAGCAACTGTAGAGATATTTGCATAGTTTCACTATTTATAAACCAAATTTCATATTAATCCTATTTTTTTTTTTTTTTTTGTATCACACTGCAAATGTACCATCAATATTAGAGGAGATATTATAAAAATTATTTTTGAAAGTAATAATAGAACTACATTCTGTGGTAGTTAAAATTATATTTGAAATTCGACGGGAAACAAAAATTTGGCAAGAGGTACCCAACTTTGAGCTCTTTTAGCTCCGCCACTGAGGGGTCTGTACGGTCCCCTTCCAAAGTTAACAGTATACACTCCTCTGCTATGCATATAGCAAATTTCATGCAAATCCAAACAGTTACAGATTTATTTCCAAAAAATTTCGATTCTACCCCACTGTGCCATAATTGTAAACGAATTTTTATATACAAATTGTTTGAAGTCTTATAACTCGAAAACTAGTAGAGATATTTGAAAAACATTTCTACTAACCGACTGATTAGGACTTACGCTTTCAGACTTTACCATATTTGATCTCCCACTGCCACGCCTTCTACATGAATTTTTTTAATGTAAAGTTTATAAGCTTACAGTTTGTGTACTAGGGGACCAAACTTAGCTTTTGTGTACCAGATTTAATCCTCATCTCTTTCTCTATAACATTGATAAGTTTCATCTCAATAGCTCTATTCCTAACAGAGATATTCATTAAATTCGAAAACTGTTTTTAAGCCATAATCAGTAAAAAATAAAAATAAAAACTCGAAATTTTTTTTTGTAAACTAATAGGGGAACAGAATTCAACAGAAGGTGGATTTAAAATATAAAAAATGTTTAAAGCTTTATAGCTCTGAAACTAGCAGAGATTTTTGAAAACAATTTGTGGCATTTGACAGAATGAAACTTTGGCTTCCAAACTATTGCAATTTTTACCGCCCACTGCCACGCCTTCTGTATAATTTCTGTCGATGTTTACTTTAGGTGTTTACAGTTTTTGCACTAATGAACTAAATTTAATTTTAGTTTTTTGGTTTTTTTTGTCATATATTTTACTATAACCTAGCCAAGTTTTATTTTGATACTCGTACTACTGCAAGAAATATTCATTAAGTTTTAAAATTGATTTCTAAACACAATAATAAGCGAGTTTTTAATATTAAAAATAATTTAAGTTTCATAACTTTTAAACTAATAGAGATATTTGGAAAAGGTTTGAACTAGCCGTTAGATAAGGACTTATGCTTTTAGACTTTATAATTTTTGACCGCCCACAGTTACGCATTCCCTATGATTTTTTTGTTTGTATAGTTTATACGCTTGCAGTTTTTGTATTTGGGGACCAAACTTAGTTTTAATGTGTCAGATTTATTCTTCAGCTCTTCCTCTATAACATAGTCAAGTTTCATCTTAATAGCTCTATTCGTGACAGAGATATTCATTAAGTTCCAAAATTGTTTTTCAGCCATAATCAGTCAACAAAATTTTGTCGAAACATTTTTTTTTTTTTTTTTTTTTTGTAAACTAATAGCCAGTAAAAAAAATATTAAAAACTAGAAACATTTTTTTTTTTTTTTTGTAAACTAATAGGGGAACAGAATTCAGCAGAAGGTGGATTTAGAACATATAAAAAATATTTAAAGCTTTATAGCTCTGAAACTAGCAGAGATTTTTGAAAATAATTTGTGGCAGTTGACAGAATGAAACTTTGGCTTCCAGATTATTGCAATTTTTACCGCCATGAATATAAAAAATATTTAAAACTTTATAACTCTGAAACTAGAACGTGATTCTGACATTGATTTGTTGTGAGTTTGATCAAAATCAGTGACGAAAAAGAAGAACGTGCTAAAATTATTAATTATTTTCAAAAATATCCAAGCTAGTGCTACAAAAAATTGGCCTAAGAATGGTCTGCAGTGCCAAGGGCACGGAATATACATAAAATAATGTTTGCAAAACAATCTTCTTTCTTTCATAAGAGAGCACAATGAGTCCACATATTTTTGGCTCGATTTGACATCATGTCATCCAAATTGTTCGGAATTAAGACCAGTGGAGCTACATATATTGTCCTCTTGTGAAAAGAGAATTGAAGAGCACAAATAAGTTGTCCTAAAATATCAAAGACTTTAAAAGGCGATGGGCAAACTGATGGGAAAAAAACTGAAACAACTATCAAATCTCTAAAGGAAGTGTGTTTCCTAAAAAATGTCCACGAGTTGATAAGTAGCGGTTAGAATTATAAAAGTTATATTTTTCTGTGATCTGTAATATAATATCCATTAAATAAAAAAATAATAAATAAAAACTCTAAGATCACCGGTTTCCAAATGATTGAATTTTATACATATATGTTGAGATTTTTTTGATCTCACTCTTTAGTAGAGTTTGCAGGACTTAAGCTTTTAAGCTACGCCTACTTTATGATTTGTTTTTTTATACCCTTCACCACAGTTGTAAAGGTGTATATAAGTTTGTCATTCCGTTTGTAATTTCCACAATTCTTGTCGGAGAGCAAAAAAGTTTATATTTTCGGGATCCTTGTAAGAAGCGATGACGATAGGATCATGTCCGTCCGTCCGTGTGTCGGTTGAAATGGCGTTTATGAAGCCCACCGATAACTGGCGTATGTAATATATATATCAAACGATCGGAAATCCTTTCAAGAATTTTTCTATTGAAATTCAGCAAGATCGGTTCATACATTGCGGAGATATGCTTAAAAAACCGGTTTTTAGCACCGCTTTTCCAGTTTCTGAAGCCTCTGTATATACTACGGACTTCGTTTTTTCAAAGAAGGCTCGGACATTTTTTTCTGAATTTTTGTTCTGAAAAAATTAAATAAATCGGTTCAGTAATAACTGAGATATCGGGGAAAACGCATTTTTTATTTTTGAAGCCCTTGTCCAAGCTACTGATTTTTATTTTTATATACTAGATCAGTCATAAATATTTTTATAAAATACATACACAAACATGTATATTAAGTGCTGGTTCACACATAGCAATTTTTCTTGCCGCAATTCTGAGTTTATAGAGAGAGAGAGGAGAAGGGAAGAGTAAACTTTTACATTCTCTTTACTTCTCTCGCCTACGAAGTCAAAATTGCGGCAAGAAAAATTGCTGTGTGTTAACCCGGACTAAGCATTGTAATGACTGTTAGTGACGATTTTGCCTATAAGACAAGTAGTTTAGTTAGCAACAGCAGTAATGAATAACAGTGTTGTTGTTGTTCTTTGTATAAACTGTACAAACTGACTGCATGTATATACACACATACAAAAATAAATAAATAAATAAATACGGAATTGTTGTTGTTTATTTTTTAAAAGCAAAGCTTGTTATGATTGTTTTTTTCATATTAAAATTTTCGTAGTTTGAAAAAAATGTAGATTTATAAATGTGAAATAATGAAAGCATACGTTAAGGCGAAAATTTAATTATTTGTCGGTAAGATGGTGAAGGGTATCAAAGAATCTTTTTTCAATTTCATTTTTATTTAATCTGAAAACGTTAATATGTTTTTTATTCTTTAAAGTAAAATAAAACAAATAATTTTTATTTTTTATTTATTTAATCAACATTTAATAAATTTTTATTTTTCATATATTTTTATACAGAATTATTTATTATAGTAAATATTCATTTATAAAGTTATTAATAAATTACATTTAATATTTACTTAATATTTTATTTACATTATTTACATCTTAATTGATTTTTACATACTTAAACTTAACAATTTAAAAGAGAAATGTTCATATAGTCAAATATTGTAATTTCTTTTTTGTTTTAATGTTATAAAAAAGAAAAAAGAAAAAAAATTATTTAATGTTATATAATATTTCAGCATTAAAATTTAAACCTGTTATACAATATATGTACATATATAACATACATTTATTTATAAATTTCTTTATGTAATTAAAAATGAATTGTATTTCGTTTTATTATTTGTTTCTTATTTTACAAAAATTGCGACCATTAAATAAAATTGAGAATAAAATTGAATCACAATTAATCACAATTATTTAAATTTATTAAGTATATATATTTTTTTTTGTTCTTAAATTATGAGAATAAATAAATAATTTTTAAATTTCATTAGGTTTTTGTTTGGGTGTTCTTTTAAGGACATTACCAAAAAGTTTTGCTTTTTATTTTTGCTTAATAAACAAAAGAAATTTGCTTAATGATTTTGTTGAAATTCTTTTAATAATTTAATATTATTTTTTGTTTTAGACATGAAAAAAATGCCTTAAAAATGAGCAGAACATTTTAATATAATTTTTATTATTGCTTATGTATACCCTATAAACCTTAAAGAGATTTATAATGTTCAGTCATTGTACTTGTGACAAAGACATATTAAATTAAATAGATAGTAGGGAAAATTCGAAAAATTCTGTATTTATAGAATTTTTGAATTTACAGTTAATAGAAATTATTCCTTAAGTTTTTATCAAATGCATGTTATAGGGTACACAAAAAATTCGAACCAGCCGAACACAGTTGGTTTTCTTTTTTTTTTTCATTTCACCAACTTAAAGGAAATTAAAATTAAATTTTGGTTCTTAACAAATTTAAACAAAAGGTAAAATATTATAAGTAAACCTAAATAAAAATTATATACTATATATTAATATATTTTATAAACAGACTTTTTCATTGTTCTTTTTTTGTTTAATAATAATTATTGGGAAGAGACACACCTTCATTTACAAAAATAATAATTTTCCATAAACTTTTCTTTTTGGGTTTCTTAAATATAAAAATAACAAAAGAGAAAAACTTTACCTTAAAAATTAAAGTCTTTTTTTTGTGTCTTCTTAGAGTTTGTATTTTTTATTTTTTTTGTTTGTTCTTTTTGTTCGTTGTTTAGGTTTGTCTTTCACCATCTTTTTAATGAGTCTCTTAAGCACCACACACATCTATGTTCTGCTGCTTCACTTCACTCTACTATTTTTTTCCTCCAGCCATTGAGCCTAAATACAGGTTTCATTATTTTTGTTATTTAATAATGATTCTTGGGCTTCATTTTCGGTAAAAACTTTTGTACGACCATTAACACCATTATCGACACAAACCACAACGGCATTTGTGCCACTTAAATTTGTTGAATGATTTTCCGGTATGTCCTAAAAAAAAGTAAGAAAATGAGGAAAACATTAACTTCAATAATAAATTTTTAGTAAGAATGAGTGTTATTTTTATATAAAATATAAGAAAACAATTTAGAAAATCTATAAGGAAAAAATTTCAAATATTAGTTAGAATATGTTTGTATTTAACATAATTTGAGGTTATGTAAACTTATATAAAAATAAATATTAATTTGGTCATGGTGATGTTGATGGTGGTCTGTTTGCCCACGTTTTGTTGCAAAATGATAAAATGTTATTTGATGTGTAATCAAAATCTATTTATGATATGAACATAATAATAATAATGATCCATTATATGTATGAAGGAGGAACTCATAAGTCTCAGGAGATTTTTTTACAAATAATGTTAATGTTATTTATATAAAGATTTAGCAAAATCATGTGTTAAAGATAACTTTTTTATACATTATTTTTTTTTTTTGCATATTATATGAAGTAAAGTTTACGGTATAAAAGTAAATTATAAAATAATTTTGTACACATTTGTGATTTTAAGAAATACTTTCCTTTTGGATCTTTTTATATAAATATGAAGGGAAGCAGTTATTATTTAATTAATGTCCGCCATTAAATTAAGATATAATATTTGTTGTTTTCAAAAATATTAAAATATAGAAAAGGCTTAATTTTCTTCTTAATCAAATATATAAAAAAATTAAATCGATGTGCAAATGATGACTATATTCACAATTGAGTGATGGTACATAAAAGTTTGTCATTAAATTTATTTAACGGTGAAATTTCTGCAGACCATGACCAGAAACACATAAAATTTTTTAAGCATATTTTTGAGAAATAATGTTAATATTTGGACCCAAATAAAATTTAAACAAGTAGAGGTATTTTAAAGAAATTTTGGCACAATATAGATAAACTTGTTCTCAAATCAGGGAATTAAAAAAACGCTAATTTTTTGTATCAAAATACCCGCAATCCCAGTCTGGAGAAAACTTGTTTCACAAAATTGACTATATTCATAAAATTGGTCTCCCAGCCGTTGTTAAAGGGGTGGCTCAGAAAATATTTTGTGTGTGTTTAACCAACATATAGAGGTAAATAGACAATATATTATTTGTTGATATATAAATATATAACTTTTTCAACATCGACAGTTTGGATAGTGCTTGGGGAAAACCATTGTACCAAGTGCCTCCGACTTTGCACATGCAATTTACGTTAAGATTTCTTCAGAAACCATTACAAAAATTCTGTAGTCCGGAACAAAAAAAAAAAATATTTTAGAAGTGAAAAAATACTACCACCTTTTTGGAAAATAACACCAAAAATTTGAATTTTTTTAAAATTTCAACTTTTGATTAATATAACTTTTTATCTGATAAATATGTTTATATGATTTTTGCAGCAATATTATTTAGAATTTTGTAGGAAATCTAGTGATTATTTTTAAAAAATTTTAGGGCCCAATTTAAGACTATATGTAACTTTTTTTACATTTTAGTCATACATGAGTTTCTGGCGAATTTTTTAAAAAATTTACATACCCGAGGTGACCAATTTTGAAGGTCTACCCTTTACCGCTGTGACCCTCTATTAGCCTATACTCCTCCAAATCAACTCATAAACACCTTAGCTCTGACCATGTGAAATTCTATTTTAATATCACCAATGGTTTACAAGTTACAGAATTATTTAAAAAAAATCGTTTTGGGACCACTGTGTCTGACACACAGTTTGGTCACATTTTGTCACAAACATCTTCCTGAATTTTGTTGCAAATATACAATGGAATAGGGTACCATATGTTAGAGCTTGACCGATTATTGCATATTTCTTACATGTTTTTATATAAAAATGTACTTTCATAGATAGATAGATAGATAGATAGATAGATAGATAGATAGATAGATAGATAGATAGATAGATAGATAGATAGATAGATAGATAGATAGATAGATAGATAGATAGATAGATAGATAGATAGATAGATAGATAGATAGATAGATAGATAGATAGATAGATAGATAGATAGATAGATAGATAGATAGATAGATAGATAGATAGATAGATAGATAGATAGATAGATAGATAGATAGATAGATAGATAGATAGATAGATAGATAGATAGATAGATAGATAGATAGATATATAGATATATAGATATATAGATAGATAGATAGATAGATAGATAGATAGATAGATAGATAGATAGATAGATAGATAGATAGATAGATAGATAGATAGATAGATAGATAGATAGATAGATAGATAGATAGATAGATAGATAGATAGATAGATAGATAGATAGATAGATAGATAGATAGATAGATAGATAGATAGATAGATAGATAGATAGATAGATAGATAGATAGATAGATAGATAGATAGATAGATAGATAGATAGATAGATAGATAGATAGATAGATAGATAGATAGATAGATAGATAGATAGATAGATAGATAGATAGATAGATAGATAGATAGATAGATAGATAGATAGATAGATAGATAGATATATAGATAGATAGATAGATAGATAGATAGATAGATAGATAGATAGATAGATAGATAGATAGATAGATAGATAGATAGATAGATAGATAGATAGATAGATAGATAGATAGATAGATAGATAGATAGATAGATAGATAGATAGATAGATAGATAGATAGATAGATAGATAGATAGATAGATAGATAGATAGATATATAGATAGATAGATAGATAGATAGATAAATAGATAGATAGATAGATAGATAGATAGATAGATAGATAGATAGATAGATAGATAGATAGATAGATAGATAGATAGATAGATAGATAGATAGATAGATAGATAGATAGATAGATAGATAGATAGATAGATAGATAGATAGATAGATAGATAGATAGATAGATAGATAGATAGATAGATATATAGATAGATAGATAGATAGATAGATAGATAGATAGATAGATAGATAGATAGATAGATAGATAGATAGATAGATAGATAGATAGATAGATAGATAGATAGATAGATAGATAGATAGATAGATAGATAGATAGATAGATAGATAGATAGATAGATAGATAGATAGATAGATAGATAGATAGATAGATAGATAGATAGATAGATAGATAGATAGATAGATAGATAGATAGATAGATAGATAGATAGATAGATAGATAGATAGATAGATAGATAGATAGATAGATAGATAGATAGATAGATAGATAGATAGATAGATAGATAGATAGATAGATAGATAGATAGATAGATAGATAGATAGATAGATAGATAGATAGATAGATAGATAGATAGATAGATAGATAGATAAATAGATAGATAGATAGATAGATAGATAGATAGATAGATAGATAGATAGATAGATAGATAGATAGATAGATAGATAGATAGATATACTTATAGACAGACAGATGTTTTTTCGACATCATGAAATATACATTTTGGAAGACATAAGAGATAATATCAGAGATAATTACTGTAAAAATTATAACCTACACAGAAAAAAGTCAAATATAATCAAATATATTAGCAATCAATTCATTCAACTAAAAACTTTTTAAATTTGTACCTCTCACTAAAATAATTATATGAATTACCAAAAAAAACTTTTTTCAATTAAAAAAATTATTAAGTCAATCAAGAGATGATTAAATGAATTAAAAATTTAAATAAGAAATAAAATCTTACTTAAATTTTATTTTTACTTAAAAATATTTATTAAATTTTAATGCAAAATGAAACAACTGTGTTAATGGAGAAATATACGGTAATAATTTATTCTGTGTACGGGCTCAATCAATATCTTTTATCTTTTGTAATAAGAAAAAAAGGAAGAAAACTCATTAAACTTTTCACAAAACAAAACAAGACAAAAAGTACTATTAACAGCTTCTCAGAACAGCGAAAAAAACAATTTTTTTGTTTTTTTATATGAAAGCGAAAATCCAATCTTTTTAGTAAAAATTTGGCAACTTATGCAGACATTTGAAAATAAATTCAAATAAAATATCAAATGATTGTTCAAATTATTTTTAATTTTTCGTGAAAAAATATTTCCTTAATATCAAATAGAGTCTATAAATAGTATATTTTTTATTTGTAATTATTGTTATTATTATTATTATTTTTTTTTTTTTTCAATTTAAAGCGAAAACTTATTTTTATATTTTTTCCTGACACATTTTTCCGCACATTAAAATTTAAATAATTTATGTTCATGTTGTTAAAAATTCATTACATTCCACTTTATTTCTCACATTAAAGATTTATTGAGAAGTTTTTTAATTTATTACATTCTTCTTAAAAAGTTATCTTCAAACTAAATTTAATCATTATTTTGTAGTTAGTTATACAAAAAAAAAAAAAAAAAAAAAAAACTTATTAAAACATTGACAACATACATACAAAAAAATACCTTAGTATTTTTAGTTTTATTGTCTTTCTCTCTACCTCAAATACATAAGAAATTGTTGTGTAAGAAAAATATTTCATTAAATAAAGGAATCTATCAATCTAAATATGTACAGATAAACTTCACACAAAACTTAGTCTTTCTTAAAACCACCATTAATAAGAGACGAAAAAGAAAAGACAACAACAAAAGAAAACTTCTTATAAACTGCGAACAGAACAAAACACATTGATAAATGACAAACATTTGAAAAAGTTTACTTTTGCTGTGTGACAACTAGTATGACAAACAATTTGTAGAATTTTGAGGGTTTTTCAACACAAAGATTTGCACAATATTTGGTGGATTTTTATCTCTTTTTTTTTTTGTTTTTGGTAGATATAAGATATAAGATTACAACTTAAGAAAACTTTGTCTTTGATATTCATATAGTTAAATTTACAATTTCGTAGTATAATCTTGACAAAAACTCAAGTGTAAGTAACAACTCGTAAACCAAATGTTAGAAAGAATATTTGTATTTATTTTATTCAATTTAGTGTTTTTGTTTTTAGGGGGGTGCATAAAGATGGAATGTGTGTTAAAATAACTGGATCTAATAAATATGAGTATATAAATATTTATATATTTGTGGAGTTTTTATAGAAATCTATTCAAGACCATTGTGTATGAATGTTATGAACAAAATCCTTAGTTATTTTAATGGCATTAAATTGACTTAATTCGTAATGGTATCAAATAAAAGAGAATGTTATTAAAATTTTTATTTAGCTTAGATTGTGTGTGTTAAGGAAGTAAGTACTTCATTGTATAAAACAAAATGAGGCATAAAATAATTAATTTATTGGTGCGTGTGTGTGTGTGTGTGTGTGTGTATGTAACAAAGAAATCTCGAAGCTTTATAAATTCTAAATTTAAATTTTCATTTATTTGTTTTTTATAAAAGAGATGTTAAAGATTAAAAAAAAAGAAAAAAAAAGGACTTTTGCTTTAGACATTTTTAAGAATTTAAAATGTGGGCGTTTTTAAAGAAGACAGAACATTTTTTGAATATTTAAAAGTTAAAAAGGAAATTGTGAAGTAAAATTTCTTCAGACCATGACCCAAAAAACTTGAAATTTGGATTTTAAGCATATTTTTGAGAAATAATATTAATATTTGGACCTAAATAAAATTGAAACAAGTAGAGGTATTGCAACGAAATTTGGCACAATATAGATAAACTTGTTTTAAAATCAGGGAACTAAAAAAACTTTTAGTTTTTCGTAGTCACTTTTTTTGGAACAGTGTGCACAACTTCTTTTAAAATCGTCGGTATTTTGGGACACCTTTTTTGTACTCTTCAATTCACTTTTCACAAGAGCTCAATATCTATTTACCGGTCTAAGCTATGGACAATCTGAAAATTGACCTCTTTTGGTACAAAAACTATGTTATTGTTTTGGTACCACTTCAGAGCATTCTTACCGTAGTGATATGATACCAAATCGGGCCAATAATGTGTGGACTCGTTGTGTTCTCTTACGAAAGGAAGAAGTCTTTTTTGCAAATATTCCCAATATATGCATATTTTGGTATTTATAGATCCGAATGCATGAAATGACTTTCCTGTTTTGCCGCAACTGCAAAAAGCTTGTTATACCAAGAATTTCGTTAGAGACTTTGTCTGCTTTTGGGTCCTAAACTTATCTTTAACATTGCCTCGAGCATTAACAATAAAAAGTTTTGGCACAGAAGCTGCGAAAATTCTGCCAGCACATACGTTTTTTCGTCAATTATACAACTTGAGTATTTTTGTATGAAATTTGGTTTTAATTTCCGTGTCCGATTCTTGGCTTCTAAATTTTTTGCATCATTCCTGTTTGGAACTTTTTGGACTTTCTATGTTATCAACTCTGTATTAGCATTAAATTTTCGCACCAAATAGTCAAAGCACTAAGATAACTGGGCTGCTTTTCTACCAGATATGCTTTCAATTTTCTGGCCTTCCCAATATCATGTGGACCTTTTTTTCTTTCCGAACCAGGTTACATATCAATGGTCAAATTCTCCTGATACTGTTTAATAACATTAGATACAGTTTGACGGCAGAATTTTAATTCTGTGGCCAAGTATTTGTAGGACCTATTTGGGTTTTTTAAATTTTTTTTAATAATTTGTAGCACATACATCTTTTTCGTCACTCATTTTGATGAAAATCACGACAAATCAACATGGTTGTTATTAAAAATAATACTGACGCATTTTTCCATGATAACTAGATCAAAAAAAGCTTTTAATATTGATTCCGAAAAAAGTTATGAGGCAAAATGTGTATTAAAATTTTTTCAATCGCACTCTTTATTTGGAATTTTGGAAGAAATCTGATGATTATTTTCCAAAAATTTTAGAACCCAAATTAAGGCCCTTGAGTTTAAAAACTTAAAAAAAGAGGCAAAAAATGTGGATAAAGTTTGACCTGAATATCTCTTAAACTAAAAGACATAGACTACACATGTAAGCATGTTTTTTGTAAATATTTACCAGGACTATCTGTATGTAATTTTTCACATTCAATTCATAAATTAATTTTTGGAAATTTTTTAAAAAGTACGTATATTTCCGTAACCCGCTAGGGGTCTGTATAAGGATTAATCAAATCGACTTTCGAAAAATCGAACAATCGACTTTTTGTTGTAAAAAATCGAAATCCACTTTTTGGTTTGAAAATTGTCGATTCGTAAATCGACTTTCTTGATGCCAAAAGTTGAAAATAGTACAAGGACCATACATTGGTCCTTAAACTATTTGTACAAAATTTCGTTGACTTTTCACCTTATATGGGAGGTGGGCGGTAAAGTGGACGTACCACGCCCATTTTTGGTTTGCAAGTTTATATCGACCCTTGAACAATCTGTACAAAATTTTGATATCGTACATGCTTTTGTTTAAGAGATACCAGCAGAAAACTATGAAAAGAAGCTACAACGGACACCCTGTGTTTCTAGTATTTTGCCCATAACTTTTTTGTTTATGAACCGATTTTGCTCATTTTCAACACCAAACAAACCTTATATAACAAAAATATTTGAGCCAAATTTCGTCCCCCTAGGTTGTCCCGTTCGAGCCCTATCCTGCTTTCAACAGACAGACGAACATAGCTAGATCGACTCAGAATCTAACCAGGATCCAGAAAATATATACTTAATGGGGTCTTAAATGATTCCTTCGACATGTTACACACGGAATGACAAAATCAATATACATCCCATATTTTTGATGATGGGTATAAAAAGTGGAAAAATCGAAAAGCCGACTTTTTGTTCGAGCTATAAAACCCTAGTCTGTATTCCTCCAAATCAACTGGAAAACACTTCAGCACTGACCACGTGAATTTTATTAAAATATATCCAATATGTTTCCAAAAATTTTCTTTTGTAAATTTTGTTTAAAATTTTACTTTTTTTTTTTTTTTTTTTAATAAGCTTAATATCTCCACAACTGTTCACTGTATTAAAAAGTAGTGTAAGAATGACCTGAAGACTATCTCAATCAAAATTTTTGGATATTTTTTTTAATAAGATCAGACAAGTCGTTTTTGAGATATGCTTCAATAAATACTACAACCTCCTTAATTGTATAAATCGCGATTTATCGAAAGAACTAGAGTCAACTCAAAAAGGTGGATTAGAGGCTTATTAATATTAATACCATGTATCCAAATTGACAGAGAAACACCGTGCCGCAGACATTTTTTTTCATTTGTAACTCTGTGATGTCAGAGGTATCCCATTTCAAGCTTTAAAAGCTTCGCTCCTGAAGAGTATTTTGGCTTCCCTTCCAAACTTAAAATCATTAATTCCTCTGAAATTTTATGTTAATCCAACCAGTCGATTACAGATCTATTTCAAAAAAAAAAAAAAAAAAAAAAAAAAAATCGATTCTCCCCACTCTTCATTTAACTTTGATAGTCTATGTTCCCACTAGGAAATTTTTATTTTTTACATATCTTTTTTTTTATTAAAAAATTTGGTAGAAGAAAAAAAGTTCCTCTACTAGGCATCCTTCCCAAACTGAGTTCACTAAAGATATTTTATTTATTTTGCAAAATAAAAGCTCATAAAAAAGTATTTTACTGCAAGTGACAACTCAAGACCAGAGGCAACAAAAACTACATAAAATAACAACGACTATGTACAAAAATGACAAGAACTATGACTGGAAACTTAAATTCTCTAAACATGTAATGCAGTATAAAAAAAAATGTGTCTAAGTATTCTAATGTATACAACATGATAAAGTCTTTATTTTGGCATAAATCAACATTATTTAGAATATTTCTCTGGAACTACTCATACTCTTTCATGCTACCATACACATATATACATACTTAGATACTCCTTCAATCAATTTCAATGGCCAATGCTAAACAATTTTTTTATAACTTTTTTTTTTACACAAATATTTAAATTTTATTTTCCAAACGAAAAAAATAAAATAAATGTAAAAAGGATGAGTTTAAGAAAGTCATGAAATAAAAAAACAACAGATTACAGCAAAAAACCCAAATGAGAAGGAGGGTGAGAGAGGGGTGGAGCTATAACAAACAAAATCCTTAAAGAAGCAGTATCGTTTAGCAATAAAGAAATGATGGCGCTAAAAATGGCAATGGTAATGGTGATGCCGATGATGATACTGATGATGACTTAGATGATGTTAATGTAAAGGAAAAAAAAGTACTTAAAGATCAAGAAGAAATATGCTTAAAAGAAAAACACACAATTCATGTTTGTTTATGAATGCTACAAAAAAAGATTTATAGGAATAATAAAAAAATACAACAACAAGCAGACGCTGTTTTTTGTTTTTATTTTATAAAATGTAATGTATGCAATAAGTATAAAAACAAATATATGTAAATGTATGTATGTATGTATGTCTATATTGTGTACATATGTTTGTTTGTTTACGTTGGTCTATGATTTCATTTGTTTGTGTTAATTTGCATAAAATTTACTAAACAATTTAATCTGTTGTTGACTTTTTCTTTCCTCTTTTTTTTTCTAATATTCATTTCCACTGTTCCTGTTGTTGCTGTTTAAAAGTTGCATACTTTTAGGCAGTTGGCGTTTTTGTATTTAACTGACATTTTATGGTGTTTAAATAAGAATTTTAAAAAAGATTTGAAGACTAAAAATAAAAACAAATCATTTCTATTATGAGAGATATAAGACAAATTTTTCTAGAAAAATATTAAGACATAAAAAAACTTCGCTTTAATTTAAAACTTTTTGGAGTTTTTACAAGAAAAGAAAACAATAAAAATAAAATATTTATTTTAATTAATTAGTGTCGATTTTAAATATGTTGATTTTTATTTTCCATAAAAGATATTTTTGTTTATTTATAATTTTCCAAAAAAAAAAAAAAAAAAAAATAAAATAAATAAAGACAAGCATTTTCAACAAGCACCCAAGAACTTTTTATTTTTATTTTTCAATCAATATGATTTTTCATTTGTTAAAAAAAATATGTGAGGGATTTTTATTTTTTAATATAATGTGAGCTTCAAAAAAAAGTAAACAGCTCATTCTCTTTTAAATGAAGTCTTGTGAAATGTAGATAAATAATGATATAAAAAAAAGTGATATGCCAAAATTCTTTGGCAATTAGATAGGAATTGAACTCTTTGAAACAATTTGTGAAAATAAATCGGAATAACGTGTTGAGTGAATTTTTAAGAAAATATACCAATTTTTACGCGTCAAAATAAAATTTACCGACCTTATAAAAAGGTTGGTAAATTGAAAAAGTGGAAGCAGATCTTTTATTATTTTTTTGGTTTAAATTTCAGGGAAGGATCAAATTGTAATCATAAATGTGTTTCTTGCTTTAAAACGAAGTAAAAAAGTGATTGTTTAACAATAGAAAAAGAAACTTCAATTCATACTCGAAAATAATATTAGATTTATATAAAAAAGGAAAAATCCTTGCGTGAAATTGCAAAAATTGTTTCAAAGAATTATTGCAGAGTAATATATAAATATACCAAACATCATACTGCAGAAACATTTTCCTCGGGCAAGATAGTCAAATCATTTACAGACACAAAGAAAAGAGCTTTAGTTTGCGAAGTCAAAGAAAGTCCTGCTTCTAGTACCTTAAAAAAAGCTGAAAAAGTAACGTTAATTTCCGCTTATTATTCTAGAGCCAGTAGCATTTTAGGAACACTACACAAAAATGGTTTCCATAGAAGAACATCACGTAAGAACCTTTCATATCGTAAGTTGGCCATTTAGTTTGAATTTCGCCCAAAAGTATAAAAATTAGTGTTAAACTTTCCAGGAAATCGTTTTACTCAATGACAAAAGTAAATTTAAATATTTGGCGCCAAAAAACACGAAAAATATTGCAAAAATGGAATGAAGGCGTCAATGTCACATGTGTGTTTGAGATAGTTAAACATGATCGAGACTCCGTAATGGTCTGAGGACTTCTGGAGGCTTCAGGAAACAGTAATTTCATATTTGTAGAATCAACAACGAAATAGACGATCATATAAATATTTTAAAATATAATATGGATCCCAATGTGTGAAAATTTAGCTTATTGCACAACTGCTTCTTCCAAAATGATAAAGATCCCAAGTATTTTTCTAAAATATTGCAAAAATTGTGAGGGAATGGTTGCTTTATCGTACTCCCAAACCTATTTGTAATACTCTGCACAAAAACATCTTGACAAAAACATTAGCAAAAGTACCATTATTTGCAGTGATCATCTCTAGCTGGCATTACAGGAAGAGTAACCAAAAATATTACCGGATTTTACCAAAAAACATGTCGACTCATTGCCTATGATATTGAAGGATGTAATACTGTCAAATGGAAAATATACAAAGTATTAAATACAATTTTTTTTTGCATTTAATTATAAAGCTGTTTATTATTTTTTTGAAGCGTAAAAAAGATATTTATTTACAAAAAGTGCATTATTTTTTAATGTGTATTTTTTAATTTTTTTTTTCTTATGAAATTCATACTTAGTTACCAAAAAAATGTGCATTAATCTTTTCTATATAGCATTTTTAATCTAAATATAAAGTAACTTTATTTTTAAGAATACTTGCTGTTTACTTTTTTTTTAACGCTCACAGTAAATATCCATCATGATGAAAATAATAAATATCTTTAAAAATAAATATCAGCAATAAATATCAGTATGGAAAAAATTTTTAGTGATTGTTTTTTTATTCATACTTTTGTTTTTGTTTCAAAAAATATTTTTTATTCAAAGAAATTGTTGTTTAGAATTTTTTTCATCCTATAAAAAAAGTTCAAAATAATTTTCAACTTTTGTAATAAATACCACAAAAGATATTTATTTTTTTATTTCGATCATGATGAAAAAAAATAAACTATTGATGAAAATAAAAAAATTATGATGGATTTTTATTATCTTTTTAACATTAAAGATTGTTTTTCGATTGAAATAAAAAGTTCTTTTTTTAGTATTAAAATCCGGTCTAATTTTAAATTCATTTTTGTTTTAAGTATGAAATACATAAAACTTTTCAAACAACCATTTGACAGGTAAACATTTTCTTTAAACTTCAATTGTAATTCTTGTTATTTTCAAGGGCCAGGGCATTTAAAAATAAAAACATAGATTAACAAAAGGAATAGAAACTATCTGTATTTTAATGACTAGAAAAATATTTCTACCTCAAGTTGTAGGAGAATTAACTTAAGAGAAATTATAAAATAATTGTAATAATTATTAACATTAAAAAATAAAGATTCGTTGCAATGTAAGAATCAAAGGTGAGGAAGGTTTTCAGATTGTTTTTGTTAAGATGAGAACAATTTTGACTCATGTTCTCTAAATAAAGTACGGTATTCTTAAAAATCCCGATTTAAAAGTATAAATTCAAAATTTTTTTACTTAAAAAAATTCTAAGACAAAATTTATTATAAAATTGAAGAAACTTAAAAAAAATCAGCTATTATTAAAAATATTGATAATTAGCTTCAAAAACTATCAGAAAAAATTATAACAAAATAAAATGAAATTTAAAATTAACTATAAAAACAAAACATATCGAACATTTTTAATAAAATTCAAATTAATTAAAAATAAATAAATTTCTCAAAAATTTTCAATAAAAGAAAAAATTTAAGAATATTTCCAATAGAAAAAATGTTGATAAAAAATTTACCGAGAATTTCTAAAAACATATTTTATCAAAAATTTCCTGTAAAAGGAAAATTTTACGAAAATGTCTTATTAAAACAAAATTAAACAAAACGAGACACAGTGGGGTCAAACGCAATTTTTTTGGTAATAGATCTGTATCTCCTAAACTACTGGTTGGATTAAATTGAAATGTATGGAAGAGTTGCAGAGGAGGACCTAAGCTTTGAGAAAAATCATCTTGCAGTCACCCTGTGATAACACAAGATAAGCTAAAGGGTGTCAAAGTTGACTACCTCGAGTATGTAAAAGTTTAAAAAAATTTTAGAAATGAAGTCCGATTTTAAAGATTTTTATATTTCTGTAAAGTGCTTGGTAAGATAAAGAAAAAATAAGCTAACTGACACAAGTTATCTCTTACAGTTAAAAAGACATTTACACTTGAATGTTGAAATTTTGATTTTTTGCCTCGACTTTCGTTTTTCGGAAATAATTTGCTAATATTTCAAAATAACATGCAAAAAGAATTTTTGAATTATCTTAATGCGTCTAGACGTGAAAAATATTCAAAGTCAGCACTCTGAAATTGGTACTTTTACAAAAAACATAGTACAATTCTTTCACTTTTTTCTCAGTTCCGTTAAAGAACAAATTTTTTTCTTTATATATTTCAAAAGACAAAGTTTTTTTTAATGATTTTTGCAGGAATAAAAGATCGATACATATTTTATACACTACATAAGAAATAATGGCGAAAATATTATGCTAATATGCTTTTATATACAATTAAAAAAAGTATTTTAAAAAATTTACTTTTTTCATGAAATTTGCTCTCCTGCGTTCGTTTTTGGCCGAGCGGGAAGCAGTTTAGTGTCAAATCGTTCTAAATCTATTTTTTGATAAAATATCTTCAAAAAATTTATAAAGGCTAGCGTGACATTTTTTTTATTAATCGATAAAAAATTCTACTTTTTCCAAAATTCACTATTTTCGACCAATGTCTGATGTAGGGTGCAAATCTAAATCAGTTCAAAATTTCTACATTAGCTATTTGTAAAGCCTTGTCTTTTGAAATATATAAAGAAACATTTTTTTCTTTAACGGAACTTTGAGAAAAAAATGAAAGAATTGTACTATATTTTTGTAAAAAATAGCCATTTTCCATACCAATTTCAGAGTGCTGACTTTTAATATTTTTCACGTCTAGACGCATTAAGTTAATTCAAAAATTCTTTTTGCATGTTATTTTGAAATATATAACAAATTATAAAATATTTTTAAAAAATTTTTACCTCATATACCTCAGGACTTATTCCCGAAAAACGAAAAACAGTCGAGGCAAAAAATCAAAAATTAAAAATTCATGTGTAAATATCTTTATAACTGTAAGAGATAACTTGCGTCAGTAAGCTTATTTATATAAGCTTATTTATATACAGAAATATAAAAATCTTTAAAATCGGACTTCATTTGTATAAGTTACGATTTTTTTAAACTTTTACAAACTCGAGGTAGTCAATTTTGACACCTTGTAGCTTATCTTGTGTTATTACAGGGTGACTGCAAAATGATTTATCCCAAAGCTTAAGTCCTCCTCTGCAACTCTTCCATATATTTCAATTTAATCCAACCAGTAGTTTAGGAGATACAAATTTATTACCAAAAAATTTGCATTTGACCCCACTGTGCGAGATCGAGTGTTATATTTGGCTGCGCCGAATCTTATATAACCTTCACCCAAGTTTCTATGTTATATGTATAAAAATTAATATATTTTAAAGTTAATAAAACAACAACACCAAATGAAAACAACATTCATTAAAATAAAAAAATGCAATTAAAAAAAGGTATTTTTAAAATATATGGACCGATTAGTTGACTTTAAAATTCGAAAAAATGTTTAACAGTTCTGAGCAAGAAGAAAGACCGTAGCTTATATTGAGGCTTCAAAACGTCCAAACACGTTTTGACCGATATCAAGGTTAATACTGGCCAATAACTCGGTTTTTTATGGACCGATTTACTTTATTCCAAAAATCAAAAATTTACAATTTACTTCAAAAAGTCTAAAAATGCGTTCATAATAAAAAATTTAATACAAAATCAAAATTGAACAAAATAAAATTAAAATTCACTGTGGAAAAAAAATAGGGTCAGCAGTAATTTTGTTAAATATTTTTAATTTTTTTGAAAATTTTGTATGAAACTTTCCCTTTTTTAAATCGCGCTAACGATATTAAAAATAAAATACTGAAAAAAGATGAGAATCATCGATGATCTTCAATTTCGAAAACAATTCGTATCGGAAAGGATCTATAGATTTGGCACTTTGAAAATATGGTTAAAATCGAAGGTCCCAACAAAAGATAAGTACCGAAATTGATCATTAAATAATTTTATTTTCAAAAAATAATAATCAAACAAGATATTTTCGAGATAGGCTTCAATATATGGTGCAACTTCCTTAATTTAACAAATCGCGACAACTAGAGCCAATTAAAAAATTGTATCCAAATTGACTGTGATATCTATAAATTTATTATTAAAAATAAATTCCTATATAATCAAAGAACTGTTGAGAATTTCCTATAGAGATAAAATTTATAAAATAATTATAAAAAAAATAATAATCTCAAATTTTCAATAAAAATTAAATTTGCTCCAAATTTCCTATAAAAATCAAATTTATTGAAAGTTTTTCATGAAATAAAAATATTAAAAATAACTATCGGTCACCAAAAATTTGAAATTTCCGATCCAAATTTCATTTTGGGAATAAATTCTTTTACCTTGTGTAAAAGTAAATTTTCACCTCCTTAAATTTTGCTCTCTCTCTCTCTCTCTCTCTCTCTGACTCCTACAAGCTTCAAATTTTGTCACGAAAGATTGCCTAGTGTGAATACACACTTGGGAATATATACTTTTTAATATCAGAGTTAAATTTCTCTTGGGAGAGTTTCCTTTCTGACAATTATTCTCTGTTTAAAAGAAACACTTAACTAAATCATTTACGTTTTATATTTACGCCTTTAAAAGATCATCAATCTTTTAGTTGAAGAGATGGTTGTTTTTAAATTATGTCTAAAATGTCTACAAGTAATAACTTTATTCTTTTAATTTTATAACATCATTAAATATAAATTTTGTTGTATGAAAACAATTTTAAAGTTATTTCTTTATTCTAAAATTTTCTTTAGGGATGTAAAATATAATTTATCATAACTAAATTATGCAAGTCAAAAGTGAAATATAATTAAGGTAAAAACAACAGAGAAAAACGTAATATTATGGCAAATTGATTAGCATAGTATTGTATATTTAAGCATTTAAGGTATGTATTTTTAAAGAGATAACCTGTGTCCTGTTTTTTTTTTTTGCTAGATAAAAATATTATTGATTTCTAAATACAATTGATTGGTTTTCATTGCAGAAAAATTATAGTTCAAAAATTTTTTTTAAATTATCGTTACTGGATTTAAATGTGAAAGTGTTTGCAAAAAGTGAATGGCAAGCACTTTCTTATAACTAATTTGTCCCCTTTGATCAGTAACCAAAATAATAAAATCGTTTCAAAGACACCACACATCGTTTTGTCATTTTATATGTTTCTAATAAAATGTTCATTCTTAAATGTCATATGTAAAATATTTTCTTCTAAAAATAGTCTTTATTTCACAGTTATTTCAACAAATAACAACAGGAATCATACATGTGGTTTTAAAGCTTGAAACTTTTTTATATTTATTTACCGGAATGTGTAAACAACTTTAATTCAAATACCCAGGATAAAGTTTTTAATTTGGTTTACTAAACATGAGCTATCAACACAATCCTAAGGGACTTTGTATGGAATTGACCAGGTGAAAGAGAGAGAGAAAAAAGACAAACTATTAATTTATAATGTTTTACGTACAAAATGTTATTTTGCATAAATAACTCTAGGGAAAACAAGACCGAAATGTAATTTCAATTTTATTTATATTTTAATTTCATGAAAACTTGATTATAACACATTTTTATTTGTAACTGAAAATACTCAAATATAATTAACATGCTATACATATATATATTAAGGGGTTTTCTCTTTTTTAACTCACTTGCAATCTTTTTTAACAATTTGTTCAGAAATATTGAGTTTAATTACATTAAGGTTTTATAACATTAACTCTAACCCCTCAATAATTTATTTTTCTTATAAGTAAATCCCTTAAATAACAAATATTTTTATTTATTATATTTTATTTCTTGTGATTTTATTTTATTTTGTAATGACCAATGTCTTGTTGTTTTATTATTAAATAATTCTGTCTGGCATTCATGTCCTTTGCTTAATATTTATTTATTTCTCTTGTTTTTAAATCCTACTTTGACAATTTATAAATGAAAAGAAAATCACGATGTACGGCACTATATGCTGATAAATGTACATATTTTTACTTTTCCTTTTCTTTTTTATTTCATCTTTAAAATAAATTCATTTTTTTAAAGCAAATATATTATGTTTGTAACCAAATAAGCGTCCAGGCGTTAAATTAATATTTTTTTCTCTTTTTAAAAAAGCTGTTTCCTTTTGAAAAGAACAGTAAGAATTGTATAAGTAATATTATCAAATTTGTAACATTTTTATTTTTATCAATCATAAATATAAATGAAATTTTAAAAATTAAATTATGTAAAAAATATAGAACGGACAAAGAATTTGGGCAGAATTTTTATAAAGGCTAATAAACCTTAACATAACATTCACAATCAAAACATAATTATTTCCCAATACCCTTTTAAACATGAAGTCTGTATACATAGCTTGTAAAACAACACAATTATAGTGACTTTAAACTAGACAACTTAAATTACTTTATAAAATTTTTTTTTTTTTTCAAAATGAAAAATTTCTAATAAATGTTGTGTTACATCTCCCTCGATTAGAGGGAGATGTAACAAATTACTTTCAAAAATAATTAAAAAAAAAAAAAAAAATTATCGAAAATTTCATATAAAATGGAAATTTATAGAACATTTTCTTTAGGAGGAAAAATAATACAACATTTTATTATTAAATATTTTCTATGAAAAAAAATTTATTGAAAATTTTCTGTTGAAATAAAATTTATCAAAAATTTTCTATAAAAAGAAAAATATTTAAAATTTCTATAAAAAACAAAGTTTGTCGATAATTTGCTATAAAAATAAAATTTATCGAAATTTTCCTATAATAAGAAAATGTATTGAAAATTTTCTATTTAAAGAAAAGATTAAGAGAGAAACAAAAGATAAAAAGAAATGGAATTGTCGAACTTGCACCTGTTAATACCGTTACTAATCTAATAAATTCTGGAGTTATCGTCAGTAATGAGGGTAAGGCTTCAGTTAAGCCAAATTTGACAATTAATCAATAGGAATAGCCAATCCTGTTTTAAGAACGAGTTACCAAAAACCTAATGTCCCCAAAACTCGGTAAATCAAAATATGACAAACTTTATGTCATCTATGCAAAACACAATATAAGAGCTTATAAGAGCGCAGAACCAAATGATTCAAATCCTCTTAACGAGAAAATGAGTTATTTGAGAGTATGTTTCTGGAATGCAAATGGTTTAAACCAACATAAAACGGATATTTCATAAATTCAAATTATTGAATTTTATATATCGTATGTTAAGATTTTTTCGATCTCACTCCTAATTTTTATTTTATATTTCCTCAAATTTTTGTTAATGGTTCCTTTTCTGTGAAAGCAATTTGAATGATTCTCAATACCAATCTACTTAGGATAATGCTTATATCTCTAAGTTAGTTTTTATTAATTTAAGTTTTTTAATTTCTACATAAAAATGTTTCCTATCTATGAATAAAACTTCGCAAAATATAATAAGAGTATCTATAGGATATTTTTGTTCCATTTTAATAAACATTTTATTTTATGCAACAGTTCATAAAAAGTGAATTAAACACTTTTAATTATTTAACTTTATCTAGATAGAAAATTTGTTAAACAATTCATTAATTTGTTTTCACCAAGTTGGCTGGGAAAAACTTCTTAAACAAATAATAAAAAACAAATTACTTGTAAAATTTTAAATAAGAAATAAAATTTTTGTCTATTTTTAAAACAATTACCGGCTATGAAGAACGCCACAATTCGTACACTACAGTAGGTAACTTAGGACAAGTTGGACAACTTAAGAAATATCTGTCAACATTACTCAGACAGCATTAAAATAAAGTCGGAAATAAGTAGGGAAAAATGTATTTTAGTCCCAACAAAGCATTTATTATAATTAAAATGTAAATATTTTTAAATTAAAACCTACAACCCAGGAAAAATTGTATTAGTTCTACAACTGGTTCCAGAACACATGAAAATAGCCTGTACTTGTTCTACTTTGGCGTTACGACCAATGATTTTTGTTTGTCACCTCCAGAACTAGTTCTAGGCATTCTATGGAACGGTTCTAGAACTAGTTCTTTAATAAATGATTTTTGTTCGAAATTGTCACATTCAGAAATAGTTCTATAGAAGCGTTAGGGAACGGTTTCAGAACCGGTTTTTTTTTTTGGGCTATTTCCTAAGGCCGCTTTTAAAATCAATTTAATTTTGTAAATACTGTTTTTTTAATTTTTGAAGTTTTTTATGCAAGTTTTTTAAATAGTTCTAGGAAGTCATTCGAGAACCAGTAATTTGTTTTTAGAAGTGATGTAGAAGTCATACAGAATTAATTCTTAAGCACTAGTTCTCTAAAACATTCCTTAAAACGAATTTAAAATCATAATAAGGTTCTACTCCAATAGTGTCAGAATTAGTTGTAATAACACTAGTTCTGAGGATGTTATTAAAGAATCTGAAGTGGTTCTGATTACACCAGTTCTAGAACTAATGATTTTAGAACATGCTCTAAAATTTTTCCTGGGAATAGTCTAAATTTTATTCCATACAGACCTATAGCTACTAACTTTATTTAGTATCCTTTTTTTAAAGGGTTTTAAGTTTTTTTTTTTTTTTTGGCTTAACAGGAATTTAAATGTTTATTTTTTTATTTTGCCTGTGTTTGTCCTCCAGCTTACTTAAATAAATATTTAGTCATCCTCTTTTGTTGTTTTATCTTTATTGTCTTTAATAATGTTTGTTACAATGGTACCTTTTTTTTACTCTTAAAAACTCTATTGTTTTTGTTATTATTGTATTAAATAACAATTGTTCTTTAAGGATAAAGTTGTCCACTTTTACAATGTTTGGAAAATTAACTGTGAAATTATAATGAAACAAAACAGAATTGAGGATAAAACCAAGTTACTAAACAGTTTAAAGTTTTGATCAACTTGAGGAGAAAAGGAAGAAATAAGTTTAAAACTTAAAGAGACAAGAAACAATAATGTTATTTATAAAGAATTTAAACAACATTTTTTGTGTAGCACTATTAGAATGTACCAAGAGAATGTTTTTGTATTTCTTAAGAATTGGTGGGTTTTTGTTTATCTCTATAAAGATAGTTTTTTTTTTATTTTATTTTTTTTTTTAAGAAACATTTACTCGTACCGTTCACATTCTTCTTTATTTTGTTTTTTACAAAAATTTTCTTGGGGGCAGCCAAAAAAAAAAAAAATAAGAAAGAAATTTTACACTACAAATTGCTATAAAGTTGCAAACAAATAGTATTTATTTTTACATTGTCTTTTAATGAAATTTTAATGTCAATAAATGTCATTAAGTTTACATAAAAAAGAGGGGAACAAAAAACACCAACTAAAGGTGAAAACAATTCATTTGTAATTTGTAACTGAATAATTTATTTGTTTTTCTTTTTCTTGAAATTCCTTAAAAATGTATTTTTGGTAATCACCACTTGGGATAAACAAGTTAAATATTAATTTTGTATTCAATAAATATTATGTAGGAATGTTAAATGTTACAGAATTTAAATTTAATAAAGGCTTTTACCACATAGCGTACGATTGATATTTTATGATGTGGTAAATATTAATGTCAAACACTAGACCACAGGACGTATGTTACATACCACAGGATGTATGATTGATATTTAATTATACAAATAAAATTGGTTCACTTAAAATAGGCATGAACAAAAAACATTTTTATACTCTACACCACCATAGGTGGGGAGGGTATTAAGCGTTTATGCTGATGTTTGTAACACCCAAAAATATTGGTCTAAGGCCCACCTTAATTTATACCAATCGGCTTATAATCACTTTCTGAGTCGATTTAACGATGTCCGTCCGTTTGACCGTAATAAACTACAGGTCGTAATTTTGAACATAAATTAACGAAATTTGGCACACAGGTTTCTTATAGTCCAAGGACAAAGCCTATTAAAATTGGTTATGATCGGTCTATTTTTTCACACAGCCCACAGTGGGGCCAAACGCAAATTTGTATCTCCTAAACTACTTCTCGGATCAAACTGAAATGTATGGAAGAGTTGTAGATGAGGACCTAAGCTTTCATCTTTCAGCAAAAGGCAGAAAGAGGGACATACAAATTTTATTGTGTTTGTGTATTTTATTTGTTTACGCTCTTTGTTGCGAATGTGTCTGTTATATATAGCACACAAAAAAATAATAATTCTTTCTTGTGATCTTTGCTACGTATTTTGTTTTTGCTTAACCATACGACATGATCTTTCCTTGTTGAAAGCTAGAACACAATTAAATGATTTTTTGTTTTATATTCATACTATGGGCGCTTTTGCCTGTTGTAGTCACTTTGTTATAACACGAGATAAGCTATAGGGTGTCAAAGTTGACTATCTCGAGTATGTAAAAGTTTCAAAAAATTATAACTTCTACAAAGTCCGATTTCAAATATTTTTATATTTCTGAAAAGAGAAAGAAAAAAAAAATAAGCTTACTCACTTACTCAGTTAAAAAGATATTTACGCTTGAATTTTTGATTTTTTGCTTCAACTTTATTTCCATTTCCGGGAATAAGTCCGGAGGTATATGAGGGAAACATTTTTTAAAAATATCGTATAATTATTAATATAATATATTCCGAAATAATATGCTGAAAATTTTTTTCAATTATCTCAATTCGGCTAGACGAGAAAAATGTTCAAAGTTAGCAAGTGGCTGTTTTTTACAATAATACAGCACTATTCTTTAATTTTTTTTCTCGAAGTTGCTTTAATAAAAAATCTGTGTGCCGAATTTAATGAAGATCGGTCCATAATTTACCAAGCGCCCTTATAAGACCCACTTTCAAGAATCATCCAAAGGTGAATTAATGCATAAAAATGTTACTATCAACGTAAAGAGGTTTAATAAGGTGGTCACAATAGCCTTACTCGAGAATTCACATTGGGATAAAAGGTCGAAAATGAAGCTTAATTCTGAGAAAGGTGATGTCAACATCTTAATGATTACGTTTTATTATTATTTTTTATTCATTATTAGGTTTGAAAAAAATCATTTTTAGAATTTTAACATTTTTTTTAGCAGAATAATAATGTCCGTACGTCTGTCTATACATTGGTATTAAATGGGTCGGAAATAACGATTAATTCAGGGAAATGTGATATCAACGTTTTTTTAATCACATTTTATATTACTACACAAAAATTCATCTTTAGAATTATATATTTTGTGTTTGTGCAGAAGTTGTAACGCAGAGAAAAAATCATCGGACCCCCACCTTAAAGTATACCGTTCGACTCAGAATCACTTTCTGAGTCGATTTAACGATATCCATCCGTCCGTCTGGCTGGATGGCTGGCTGTCCATGTAAAGTTTGTGCGCAATGTACAGGTCGCAATTTTGAAGATTTGGTACATATGCTTTCTTCAACACAAGGACGAAGCCTATTGAATTTGGTAGTGATCGGCCCATTATTTCACTTAGCCCCCATACAAAAAATAATTTTTAAATATTTCTTCAAATTTTTTCATACAAATTTTTTATTTTCTTTAAATTTTTGTATTTTTTGATTTTTGTGAGTTTATTTTAAAATTAATAATTTGTTATTTGCGGTAGAAAACCTATTTGTCCCAAATTAAGTTTAATGTTGTAAACATATTTGTCTTCAAAATATTTAAAATCAAAAGGGTGGAAATTTTTTAAAAATGCATCCGAAAATTGCATTCTTTTTGTAAGTGCATCTTTAGCAAAAAAATTATTTTTGATTCATACAATATAATTTACAATATTTATCGTAATAAACTTTATACTAGTTTTTAAATCAATAAAATCTGACGTATATTTAAGGAGTTATAAACATTTAAAGTTATATATTACTAAAAGAGTATCGTCAAAAAAGTTAAAAATTAAAATTTTTGTATGAAAAAATTGATGAAAATTTTGTTAAAAAATTGATGAAAATTTTGTTAAAAAAATATTAAAAATAGTAGATTTTATTGTCCCAGAACAGTTAAACAATTAAAAGAAAATTAAAATCGAAAGGGTAGAAATTATTCAAAAATTCATCCTAAAATTGCATTTGCATTACGAATGCATTTTAAAATCGCAATATTATTTCTAAATTACTACATTAAAAGATAACATATTCATCTTCCATATGCAGTTTAAATCATTAAAATCCATTAACAACTTTTAGAGTTATTGATTTTTAAAGTTACACACTTTTCTGATTTTTTTTGACTTTTCGAAAAATTATAATCGTGAATAAATTCGCGAATTGTTTAAAATTCAAAAAAATAAAAATGGAGATATTTAAATGGTTTCATAAGATATATGTTTGCCAAATATGAACAAAATCGGATGAACCTCCGTCAAAAAATTGGCATTTTTTATAAATTTTTCATGGAATAGACGATATATATAAATATGTGAACAAAATGTAATTTAGAAATACTTGAAGAACCAGTTGCTTTAAAATTGGATCTCCTACAGTAATATTTAAATTACGATTTATGTAAAATAATTTGAAACATTTTTATTATTATTATTATTATTTTTTTTTTTTTTTGTATTCAATATATTTTTAAACCAACCGTCAAAAAACTCATTAAAAATGTATGTATACTCTTTATCTTCGTGAAAATCTAGAACGATCTGCTTTGTCCATCCGCCTGCCTCTCTGTATGTCTGTTAAAATAATGATAGGGCTCAGGAAGGACAACCTCCTTCGGTTGGTTTATTATTGAAAATGGGCAACACATTTCTTTAAAAAGTTATGGACCAAATCATATTTTCCATCTAAATAGTTTAGGGATTGATAAAAAAAAAAAAACTTGGACACCAAAAATGGACTATTCGCCCATACTAACATTCATACTTGTTTAATTATGTATTTTCATATTTTAAATAAAATTTATGATGTGATGATAAATTTTCCATGATCACTGTATTTATTAAAAAAAATTAAAAGCCTACCTTTTCAATTGGCGTATTAAAATCCGACTTCCTCCATAAGTTCGATTTTATCGAACTTCGGTCTCTAACATTATTTGCAATTCTAACAGAGCGAACACGAACCTAAAATAGAGATCCAAGAATACAATGAATAATTTAGAAAAATAGGAATAAACTAAAAGTGAAAATAAAAAAATGCGAGGTTTCACATTCAATTCATATATCTGTGTCATTAAAAAAAAGAAGTAGCTTAACATAAAACCCCACTTACC
Source organism: Protophormia terraenovae (assembly GCA_951394005.1). Taxonomy (NCBI): domain Eukaryota; kingdom Metazoa; phylum Arthropoda; class Insecta; order Diptera; family Calliphoridae; genus Protophormia; species Protophormia terraenovae. The sequence goes on along the minus strand of OX596075.1, from coordinate 126,234,380 downwards.
GAATGTACACGATCATATGCTGTGCTATTGCATAAACTAGAAACAACTGTTGTTTCACGAAAACTCGATTGATCCCGGGCAAAACCATTATTGTAATAGACATTTTTACGTTTACAACATAAAGTGTCTTTAAATGCTACCCGATAACGATGTGACATCACATTATACAAAATGGGATTAATTGTGCTGGAAGTAAAAAAAACAAACAAATTAACATAAAACTTAATTTAAAGTTAAAAAACACAAACAACAAAAAAAGTAAACTAATGATAAAATAACAAGAATTTAGCTTAAAGAAAATAATACATACCAGGTGACATAATAGGCAAAACCTGTTATTGAAAATAACCATTCATTAACCTCTTGATAATATTTATAATCCTTGCCATGGACATACCATAAACGTTGTATATGAAATGGCAGCCAACAGATAAAGAATGTCAACACAACAGCGGCTGTAAATTTAAGGAAATAAACAAAATAGAAAACATTTTAAAAAACAAAAATAATAATATAAACACATCTTTAAAATACTTAGAATAGTAAATATGTTTGTATGTACTAAAGCTTTACTGAATATATTTACACACGTTCATATGTTTATACACGTATGTATGTAAATATTTACTTAAATAAATATTTGTTTTAAAAACAAAGATTTACATCTAAATAACCTTAATTTGTGATGGAAGTTTGTTTTGTACTTATTTATTTAAATTTTTTTCTACTTTTTGCTTCAAAACAAAAGATAAGACTAAAGATGAAAATTTGATTATGTATATTATTAGTATGTTTAAGTAGTATATGTATATGTGTGTATGTGGAAGCCTATTTGAATATGGATGTATGTAGGTAGGCAAGCATTTGTAGTTGTATTATGCGGAAACAACAACTTATCGAAATATGTAAATATATATCTACGTGTATCATTGCTCTTAGAAAATCATGAAACTAGGGAGAAAAGTAATTTTAAAAAATTTAAATATTAAAATAAATTTTTAGGGAAATTATAGGTAGCTTACACTGACGAGCAAAATTTTATAGAGATATTGAATATTAAGATCCAACTATAATTACGCCATGTTGTTATCAGTCAACAGCTACCCTGCTGTCTATGGTGGCTGTTGTGCACAAGTTACCTAACCGACTACTACTAACTTAGGATACCACTAGTCACTTTATTAGCTACGTGACTAGTCACTTTAACATTGGCTTGTCCTAGGAGGAAGTCTATTGCCACCTCAACGAATTCATGGTATCACTTTTTTGCACACACAATCACCTCCACGACTACCGAAGAGTAAATAAAATGACAATAGGCACTTCCTTTTTTTTACATACACAATCAGCTCAACTGCTACATAGTGTAACTTTTGTGCGCATACGACCACTTTACTGGTTACAATGAGTCAGTAAAAAATTTTTAATTCTCGCCTTCTTCCCGCTTTACATAGAGTCAGTAAAGTGGCAATTGCCAATACGCTCATTGGTGATCGATGGAGAGCGGCAGATGACTATACACTAATGATTCTTACTGTCTAAAAGCGAGTTAATTGCTACTAGATAAACTGCAGGGTAGTTTTTTAGTCAAACTTTGTCATTTAATCATTGTGAAAGACTTTAATTAAATAAATATTCAGATTCTTGTTCTGTAATTTGTTCGCCCCAAAATCTTTATCAGCAAAGAAACTCAAATATCGTGTAATAAGTAACCTAACAATATAAGAAAACAGTTCCCAAATTTTTAAATTAATACGGAGTAAAAGAAATTAAGAAAAATAACAAAATTAAAAAAAGTTACAATTTCAAACAAAATTACAAATTTTTAAAAAGTATAAAAATTTTTTAAAAACTTCAATTAAAAAAAAAAAAAAAAAAATCAATTTTTAAAAAAGTTAAATTTTACCAAAATACATAGATACCAACTATAAAAATAGTTATTGTTTTTAAAATAAATCCTTTTGTAAAAGGTCCATTTTTAAAATCGATACAAACTTTTAAGAAAAAAGTAACAATTAAGATAACAACAACCATTTTATTTTTTTAAGGATTCTTGTTCTCAATTTTTAAAAAATTTATCTTTAAAAAAATTTAAATTCGCAAACAAATTTTAATTTTCAAAAAGGTAAAAGAATTTTAAAAATTTAAAAAAAAAATAATAATTTTCCCAAATAAATTAAATATGAAAATATTGACTCCAATTGCCGCACAAAATCGGACTTCATTTGTAGAAGATACGATTTTTTTAAACTACAAGATGATTTTTCTGAAAGCTTAAGTCCTCTTTAGCAACTCTTCCATACATTTCAATTTAAACCGAGCAGTAGTTTTGGAGATACAGATTTATAACCAAAAAATTTGCGTTTGTGTGCCGCAAGTTTATAAAATATGTTTTGCATGTTTTTGCAACTTCAGACCACCACTGTATATACATATGTATTTATATACTTGTGCATCTATATTAGGGTTGGACCGTTTATATGGAAGACAACTTCGATTTCCATAATCTTAAGCAAAATTAAAGTTTATTTAATTCTATAATACCACGACTTTAAATTTTAAATCTTTCGTTATTCTTTTACGAGTTTGATCAACGCACAGTGTGCGATTCAAAAAATGAAATGGAAATAATTATGGAACTTCGTAACGGCTGTTCCGATTTCCATGAAATTTCACATGGTGATAGTAGAAATTTTGTCTTCTTTTCAAATATATATAAAAATTTTTACAATACGAAAATCTGTTAAAGACTTTTTGCAAAAACACTGAGAAAGGATGGATTTTTGATTTTTTGCATATTTTTCATTTTTAATTATGTAATAAAATTCTAGTTAGTTAATAGTTTTGAATGATATTTTACACCTAAGTAGATTTTTTGATTCTTAATTCATAGCGCTATTCATTTTTTTAGATTTGTCTACGAAAATCCCATAATTTTTTTTTTGCTATATCTTTGCAACCGATATCGGGAAGCAAAAATTTCTATTGCAAAAAAATTAAAAACACTTTCGACTATATAAAAAGTACATTTTTTTTTTTTGATTCCAGCTTGGCAATTTGAGAAATTAAGGTGAAAATTCGAAATTTGTTGGAAAAATAGGTCAAATTTGGGAAACCCTGGTGCTTGCAAAAAACAATTTTAAAAAGTTTTTTTTTCTTTTAAAGTATTTTGTGTTTAGTTATCTTTCAGAAATATATAAATACTATATATGTTACTTAAGAAAATTTTTATATATTTTTGATGTTAACAAAAAAAATCCGAAAATTTTTAAATGGCACATCAACGATATTTAGTACCAATATTCCTTGGCTATAGTGGAACACAGATCTGTTCGCGTGAATGACTTTTACCGAACGGCATCAATGTTATGGCGGTTGAAGATAAAAATTCCTAAACAAATTGCTAAAATTCTATTTATAGTCCTAAAACAAAAAAATATCGCTATAAGTTAAGTATGCGTGGATATATTAGCGATTTAATAATTATTAAACCTTCTTATAAAATTTGCAAAGTTCAGTTTTTAGTGATGTAGTATTGTTCATATTCATCCATTTATTGCAAAATTCATTTTTTAAAATAATTCATAAGACAATGTCATTTATACACATTTTTTAATTGCACTTAGTCAAATCTCTAAAGTTGTATTAAATGAGCAGCTACAGATTGACATATATCATCGCCAATTTTGATTAACGCCGGGTGTGCCTCGTTAAACTAAAAACATCGCGTTCTTAGCCCAATGATGAATATTTTTGGTGAAATTATATTTTCTGCGTAAGTAGAATTTTACACAGGAACTTATTTCAGTTTAAAATTGATTTATAACGCCAACATCCGCTATAACAAAATATGCAAAATTGCTGAATTCTTTAAAATAGCTATACACGTTTAGCAAATTAATATTTTAAAACGCCACAATGATTTTTAAATGTCATTTGGAAACCTTCTTTGATAACGCTATACTCTAGCTTCACTGAAATAACGTTACGAGTGTGCCTCGCGAAAAAGGCACCTCTTGGAGCCATTCACATTTTTTCTCTCCAAGTTTGGGTACCTCTTTTAGCATTTCAATGATGTCAAATGATGCATAATTTCAAGAGCTATTGGGCTCTGTTTTGAATTTTGAAATATCCGAAACGGTGTAAAATCCCCAATGAAAAAACTGCAAATTTTTAAAATTTTTTAAAATTTTGTTTCACGACTTTTGCAGAACACAATTTGACACTGGTTGATTGCAAGCTAATAAAATCCATGCTGGTCCTTTTCTACAAGTGTTTATAATCTACATTAGAAGAATTGGACATTTATGCTAAAATCCGCTACTTCAGCAATAAAAAGAAATAAAAAAACTTGTTAGTTTCAAACACTTTTTTTGGAATTTTTTATTTTGTTTGCTTGCCGGTACCACATGGAACCGTTTCAGGTCTTCAATTTTCCTTGCTAACATAATTGCATAAAAAGTTGTTTAAAAAAGTCAGAATTTAAAAAAATATTTGAGGTTGAAGGTCGGTTTCATAAAGGCAAACGTAAAAAGAGAATTGCCCATATAAAATATAGAGAAACAATGTATTTATGAAAAGAAAAGAGAAAAATGTACACAAATTTTAATTTTATATTATTTTGTAAAGAATTCTGCAAAAGGGTTATTTAAATATTTCTTGTTAATTAAGTGAATGCACGCATATTTGTTTTCCTTTTTAATAAAACACTAATAATAAATACTGAAAGATCTAATAAAATTTTAAGGTATAATTTACTCGAATAACTCTAGTAATTTAAAAAATCTACTCGATTAAAAAAGTGCATTTTCGAGTTATTTGATTAATCGAATATTGAAAAAGTTGAGTAAAATGAATACTCTAGGCTTGTATCTCTGAATAATTTTTCATATGGTACCAAATTTGTTAATGATTCTTTTTGCATGAATATTAAGAAAACGATAAAACTATTTTTTTAAAGAAAGAATCCTTTAAAAAATTTTTTTATTTAGTTTTAAGAATGAAATTATCTTTTTGTTTTATTTAAAAATATTGAAACCCTACTTTTTCTTTCAAGCAAACTTAACTATCCTAATGTATATGTACATATGTATGTAACTATGGTGTTAGTTTATATGTATAAACGAATGAATGAATATTTTAGAACTATAAGTTCGTAGGTTGTTTTTACCAGTGTCATAGGTAAAGTTTATTATTATCTAGTTGTTATGGAAATGAGAAAAATATCATTTGTCTGATGAAAACAGAAGATAGACACCTTAATGTGGACATAAATAACCACTAAATTAGCAAACATTAAATTTTATTTCTATAGTTTATAGAAGCCAATGAAAATTTACATAACAAATGTAAAAAGATGCTTTAAGATAAAAAAAGGATTCTTTAAAATTAAAAAAAATAAGAATTTCCTTTTGAATTTTGTTATAGTTAAAGTAAAATAAATTAAAATTTTCCACAAATGTAGTTTTCTTTATTATAAAATTACATTCTCTAAATATTTGTGTTGCAGAGGTACATACATACATATATACATAAATTTTGTTTAATTACATTTTTCTAATAATTTTAATTTTGTTTTATTTGATATTCAAGCAGAAAGGAAATTACTTTTTTGTTTTATTGGCATTTGCATAACCTAAGGGCCAGTTGTAATGCTGCAGTAAATTTCAGTAAATTGTAATTTTAATTTATTTATGTATTGTTTGGGTAAAGCAAATATTTAAATTAAATTTATTTATTGTTAGAGTAGATTTTTTTCATATGTGTAGAAAATATATTTTCTTAAAAGATTACCCAACAATCATAAGGATTTTAAAACAAAAAAATTATAGAATTATTTTTAATTAGAAACTTATATGGAAAATATCTTTACCATGTATCCAAACCTAATAGTTAGTTACTTTAGTATGAATCCATAACCCTTTGGAAAGCAATGAAAGAAATGTAAATACTTTTTAATATTATTCTCATAAAAAAATAAAATTTTCTTCGAATAATTTTATTTTGTTACCAGGAAGTAAATAACTAATACTTGATTACAGTTCCTTTAATTTTTATTTTGAAATTTCACAAAAAGGTTCTCATATTTCTTTTCTTCCAAGAAAACTATTTACTCCATAAGCTCCATTTCCATTTCTTAATAAATATATTATTTCCAAAAACTCTCACCAGTTTAAATTTTTTTTTATTTTTTATTTTTTTTTTCAATATTTCTAATTTATTATTATTTTTAATATTTTTATCCATTTAATTTATTTGTTTTTACATTATTCTTCGTAAATATAGAAACTCTTGAATTTGGAAGCAGTAAAATTCCTTAAATTGAGCCCGTATCTATGGAATTCGTTATATTTTAAGTAGTTAAAATTTCAATTGTCATATATTTCTCAGAATCAATAAATATTTTACAAATTTGCAATAATCAAATTACCATGAAAATGGGCAACGTAATAATATTCTGTGCTTAAACTTAAATAATTTCATGGCAATTTTAACAAATTTAAAAGTAAATATGAAATCCAATATAATATCTAGCCTAGATAGCATTATTATTTTCATATCAAAATCAACTTAAATAATTTTTATGTGAGAGAGAGTGAGTGATTGAAAATACTTAAGTAAGTGCCTTTTATAATGTTACTTGGCAACATTTATTTATTTAATACATTTAATAACATTTAAGCATATACTTTATTACTTATCTAATAGTCCGTTTGGCATACTTTTCCTTTAACTCCCTAGGATTTTTTTTCTTTATTTTGCTCCAGAATTTCTATTGTATACGTTTTTATGAAAATCTTAGTTGGATAGAAAGAAAAGTGTTTAGCAAGAATAATGAAATAAAAAAAAAAAAATATGTAGAAATAAAATATCCATTGTAAGTACTACATTTTAATGTCTAGTAATCACTTTTATATTATAAAATTTAGCTTTTTATTTAAAATAAAATATCATGGTTTTGCAATATAGAAAGAAAAATATAAATCACAAGTATGTATAAATCATAAAAACATGATTAGACAATAACTTGTATTATTATCTCCTTGGAAAGTAGTTTTTATATTCATACGTTTCATTCATTTGTGTAGCTAGTTTTAAATAGCTATTTAAAAAACTGTGACATGTGGCTGGTTGTAAATCCAATGTTGAACTATGAAAAGTAGGTGATATTATCTTTTTATGATAAGATTAGTAGTTAGTTTGAGGAATGTGGTTGGGTAAAGAAATTTGGAATTGCAAAAATTATAACGGAAACACATATTTAACTATAGGCTATTTTCAGATTAGTCTATAGTACCATGAAAAGTATTTAATAGTCTAGCCAATTGAACAGTTAATAGTCTAGCCCATTGCCTAAAAAAATGACAATTGATTACAATATAGTCTAGATTATTGACCAGACTATAGTTGATATTATTGTCTGAACTATAATCTATACTATAGACTAGACTATAATCAAGTCTATTCCATACTATTATCTAAATCTAGTATAGACTATTGTTAATGTTTAAGCTACAGTCAATAGCCTAAACAATAGTCAATGTCAGAACCATAGACAAGACTATAATCAGTAATCTAGATTATAGTCAATAGACTATAGTCTGGACTATTGACTATAGTCTAGATTATCGACTATAGTCTAGACTATCGACTATAGTCTGGACTATCGACTATACTCTAGACTATTGACTATAGTCTAAACTATTAACTATAGTCCAGACTATTGACTATTAACTACAGTCTAGACTATTAACTATAGTCTAAACTATTGACTATAGTATAGTCTAGACTATTGCCTATAGTCTAAACTATTGACTATAGTCTAGACTATTGAATATAGTCTCAACTATCAACTATAGTCTAGACCATTGACTATACAGTCTAAACTATTAACTATAGTATAGTCTAGTCTATTGCCTATAGCCTAGACTATACAATTGCCTATAGCCTAGGCTATTGCCTATAGTCTAAACTATTGACTATAGTCTAAACTATTGACTATAGTCTAAACTATTGACTATAGTCTAGACTATTGACTATAGTCTAGACTATTTACTATAGTCTAGACTATTGACTATAGTCTAAACTATTAACTATAGTCTAAACTATTGACTATAGTCTGGACTATTGACTATAGTCTGGACTATTGACTATAGTCTGGACTATTGACTATAGTCTGAACTATTGATTATAGTCTAGACTATTGGATATAGTCTAAACTGTTAAACTAGACTATTGACTATAGTCTAGACTATTAACTATAGTCTAGACTATTAACTACAGTCTAAACTATTGACTATAGTCTAAACTAATAACTATGGTCTAGACTATTGACTATAGTCTGGACTATTGTCTATAGTCTAAACTATTAACTATTCTCCAGACTATTGACTATAGTCTAAACTATTAACTATAGTCTAGACTATTAACTATAGTCAAGACTATTGACTATAGTATAGTCTAGACTATTAACTATAGTCTAGACTATTGACTATAGAATAGTCTAGGCTATTGCCTATAGCCTAGACTATACTATTGCCTATAGCCTAGACTATTGCCTATAGTCTAAACTATTGACTATAGTCTAGACTATTGACTATAGTCTAAACTATTAACTATAGTCTAGACTATTGACTATTGTCTAAACTATTAACTATAGTCTAGACTATTGACTATTGTCTAAACTATTAACTATAGTCTAGACTATTAACTATAGTCTAAGCTATTAACTATAGTCTAGACTATTAACTATAGTCTAGACTATTGACTATGGTATAGTCTAGACTATTGCATATAGCCTAGACTAGAATATTGCCTATGGTCTAAACTATTGACTATAGTCTAGACTATTGACTACAGTCTAAACTATTAACTATAGTCATGACTACTGACTATAGTCTGGACTATAGGCTATAGGCCAAACTATTAAGTATAGTACAAACTATTGACTATAGTCTAAACTAATAACTATAGTCTAGACTATTGACTATAGTCTGGACTATTGACTATAGTCTAAACTAATAACTATTGTCTAGACTACAGACTATAGTCTAAGCTATTAATTATAGTCTAAACTATTGACTATAGTCTAGACTATTGACTATAGTCTGGACTACTGACTATAGTCTAAACTATTAACTATAGTCTAGTCTATAGACTATAGTCTAAACTATTGACTATAGTCTAGACTATTGACTATAGTCTAAACTATTGACTATAATCTGGACTATAGGCTATAGTCTAAACTATTAACTATAGTACAAACTATTGACTATAGTCTAAACTAATAACTATAGTCTAGACTATTGACTATAGTCTGGACTTATGACTATAGTCTAAACTATTAACTATAGTCTAGACTATAGACTATAGTCTAAGCTATTAATTATAGTCTAAACTATTGACTATAGTCTAGACTATTGACTATAGTCTGGACTATTGACTATAGTCTAAACTATTAACTATAGTCTAGTCTATAGACTATAGTCTAAACTATTGACTATAGTCTAGACTATTGACTATAGTCTATACTATTGACTATAGTCTGGAATATTGACTATAGTCTTAACTATTAATTACAGTCTAGACTAAAAAAAAATATATATATTTTTTTTGCTCAGGGTCTTATGAGTTATAAACTGTAGAGTTACTTATAGTCATATATACTAACAAATTTTAAGCTTATTTTATTATATTGCACCAAACTTGTGTTCTAAGCACATTTCGAATACTCTTTTTCATATTTTTATTTTTTATACATATTTTTTGAAGGAGTAGCAACATTATAACACTGAAATTTTATTTATTACTGATTAGCTTTAAGCCTTTTTTTATTTGGCAAAAAAACGTCATACGTTTTTATTAAAGTACACACATACACATATACTTATAATATTATCTCAGGCGTTTATTAACCCATTCTTAACGCAGGTTACAAGTGGTAACTAAAGATAAGAAGGAGTAAGAAAAAAATATTTGGGGGGAAGATTTTTGGAAATGTTAATAGAATTAGGACAAGAAGAAAAGTAAAAGAAATTGAAAAATTTATGCATCATAAACTTTTGAATTTCAAGTATTGAGCAATATACCATGTTATTTTGAGAAAAATTTAACCCTTTTGAATATTTCTTTTATTATTTCATCTTTGCAAAAAAAAAAAAAAAAAAAAATTCTATTGATTATTGGTTTTGTTTGGGTTAATTCACCATATTGTTTTGCCTGTATTTTATCGGTTTGTTGATGTTCTGCATCTAACACCGCCCTCCACCCAGTTTTATGTCGCTTATCGTTGTTATTATTGTTGTTGTCAATTACGTTGTCTTTGTTGTTGCTGTGGTTGCCGGTTTTCTGGTACTTTTATTTGTCACTTACATTTTCCATGGTGTTTTTCCTTGCTTTTTTTATATTTGTATTTTTTCTTTATTATTAGTGCGGCACATGTTTTCGATTGCTGTGTGACACTTCATGACTTGCTACGGAATGTTGGCATGTGATGCTTTTAAGTGTCATTTTTAGACATAAAGTTGCGTTACGCCAATATTTTACTTTTTTCTGCTTTTAAAGTCATGAATGTTATATTTTGTAGAAAATTTAAGTTGAATATTGTGTTTTAAAGGTCGTTAATGTTAAAGAAATTTTTATTCATAAAGAATAAATTTTGAGTACAAAATACTATTCCCTTAGTGTTCCTAAAATAGTTTAAATAGGCTTGTTTATAGGGTTTATTTACTTTAATAAAAGTATGTTTAAGAAGGTTGTTAGTAACGCCTTTAAGTATGCCCTAAAGTATGCTATTTTTGGTAAGCGGATATTTTTATATAAGAAAATGAAGGTTATAGTTGTTATAATAAAAATTTAGCAAATGTCAACAATATTTCCCACACAAAATAATTTTGATTAAATGAAATTTAAATAGTAAGTCTGTGTTTAAGGTGCTTACTTTAAATAAGCGTATTTTCTAAGAAAAGAGTTTGGTAATGAGTTACTTTAATAAGGAAAATAGGAACTTTTTTAGATTGTTCCCTACATAATGAAGATTTTTATATAATCCTATTTTCTAGGAAAACCTTAAACAATAGAATAAATTACTTTAATTAAAAAGAATGAAAAAAATATTTTATTACAAAAAGTTGGATTTTTTATGTTGTGTTTTCAATTGTGTTTTATATAAAGAAAATTATATGCTTTAAAATTACCTCATATCTGTTTTGTAAATTCTTAACCAAATTTTGCTTTATTTTGTTTTTCAGCTGTAACGCCTTTTAAAGTATCATTGAAATGTTGTTTATATTACAATTACAATATAATTAATAAAAGGAATACTTTTGGAAATATATAATTATATAAGAAACGCCTTATGTTAGGTTACATATATCAAGTATCATTTTACGCCCTCAAGTATATATACAAAATATAGTATTACTAATTGTTTGAGTATGTTTGTTTACAAAAGAGGTTAAAAAAAACTATAAGAACCTATTTATTACGAAATGAGAATCATAAAATATTAAAAGAAAAGTTTTCGCATTCTTTAAACAAGTATTATTTATTAAAAGCGAAATGAAAGTTGACAAAAAGCTTTGCTTTGGTATTCCCTTTTAGCAATTTTCAACTTTATCTGTATTTGTTGAAATGTTCAAAGAATTGCTTTTAGAAATTAAAATGTTTTCTGTGCAGAAGAGTAATACAAAATTTAATGAGAGCATCTAAGATTTCTTATTTCTACAAATATCAACACTACTTTTTAGAGTTTATAGAGAATAGAGTGTGCTTTTAGATTTTGTCTAATAAAAATTAGAATTTAATTTTTTTATTTCATTCAAAATAAATTTGTATAAAAAATCATAAAAAAAAACAATATTTTAAAATAAAACCAATAATTCTTAATGTCTAAAAATAATTAATATCTAAATAAGATATCTTTAAAATTGCGACCTGTACTTTGTTCAAAAAGTTTACATGGACAGACAGACAGCCAGACACTAGACGGTCGGACATTGACTCAGATAGTGATTCTGAGTCGAAAGGTATACTTTAAGGTGGGGGTCCGATGAGTTTTTCTGTGCATTACTAACATCAGCACAAACGCATGATACCCCAAACACCTATGGTAATATTGGTTATAAAAACTGAACTTTTAAACAAAGAAACAAAATTTTCTCAAAAAAAAAAAAAAAAAAAAAAAAAAAAAAGTTAAAAAAGCATCATTATAAAAAAGGAGCATATTTGTCACAAAAAAATAATATAATTCTCGAATTCAACTTGGAATTTTTTGCTCCAAGAAAATACAATAATTTTGAAAATCAAAATTAAATTTACATAATAAAACGATTTTACTTAAAGTCTATTTTTTAATTTATTATTTTTTTTTTTCCAAAAAGCTGAATTTTAAACGAAGAAACTAACTTTTTTAAAAAAAAATAATGAAGAATAAAAATAATTAAAATAAATTATTATAAAAAATCTGTAAAATCTGTACAAGTTGAATTCGTGAATTAAATTTTTTACTAAGAGAATAAAATATTATCACTAGTTTTAAAATAAAAGTAAAATTTTCTAAAATAATGATAATATTAAAGAAAAAGTAATTAAAAATAAAATTAAAAAAGCATTATTATAAAAAAAGAGCAAATTTTTTTCCAAAAGAGAAAAAATTGATAAATGCACGAATTCAAATTAAAAAAAAAAAAAAAATAATAGAATTCATGAATTCAACTTGTATTTTTTTTAAACAAACAGTTTTAAAATGAAACTTAAATTTTCTAAAGAATAAAGAATTAAAAAAGTATTATTATAAAAAAAGAGCCAACCACCAGACGGACGGACATCGTTAAATCGATTCAGAAAGTTATTCTGAGTCGAAAGGTATACTTTAAGGTGGGGGTCCGATGAGTCTTACTGTGATTACTTTTACAAATTAAATTTGTGAATTCAATTTTTTACCAAGAGAATAAAAAACAATCACTTGTTTTAAAATAAAAGTAAAATTTTCTAAAATAATAAATATTAAAAAAAATAAAAAATAACTAAAAATAAAATTAAAAAAGCATTATTATAAAAAAGCAGCAAATTTTTTCCAAAAAAAGAAAAAAAAATTAAAAATTCACGAATTCAAATTAAACAAGCGCAAATTATATTCGGCCCGGCCGAATCTATATACCCACCATCAACTTTTCCAAATTTTACATTATATGGGAAGGGGCGATAAAGTGGGCGGTCCACGCCCATTTTTTGTTTCCGAGTTTATATCGATCCCCGAACTATACATTTCGTTGTCGTACATGCCTTTGTTGAAGAAATATCAGCAGAAAAGTATAAAACGGACACCCTGTGCTTCTAGTTTTTAGCTCATAACTTTTTTATTTATTAACCGATTTTGCCCATTTTTAATACCAAAGCTTATATAAGACAAATATTTGTGCCAAATTTCATCCTCCTACGTTGCTCCGTTCGAGCCCTATCCTGCTTTCAACAGACAGACAGACGGACGGACATAGCTAGATCGACTCAGAATCTAACCAGGCCCCAGAAAATATATACTTTGTGGGGTCTTAGATGATTCCTTCGACATGTTACACACGGAATGACAAAATCAATATACCCCCCATCTTTTTGATGGTGGGTATAAAAATTTAATTCACGAATTCAACTTGTATTTGTTTTAACAAATAGTTTTAAAATTAAACTCAAATTTTCTAAAAAATAAAGAATTAAAAATGTATTATTATAAAAAAGAATAATTTATTTACAAAAAAAAAAAAAAAAAAAAAAAAAAAATCACGAATTCAACTTTATATTTTTTTTTTTCCATGAGAATAAGAAATAATTTTAATAACTCAACATTAAACTTTTCTAAAAATTAAATTTTTTTTGGAAAAATAGTATCATAAGTGAAAATATTGATTTTTAGACAAATTTTTTTCTGAGAATTAGATTACTGTATATATATCTGATTTTTTTTGTTTAAAATTTCAAGAATAATGATTATTTTCTGTCCTTGATTTTTACCCAAAAACGTTTTTAAAAATGTTTATTAAGAAAGGTTTTATAAAATTCACAGGTGAACGGTGTATGTATAACATTCCGCATATCGGAATACTTTTCTTTTAGTATTTCTTTTTAAAATTTATTCTTTGAATTAAAATTAGAAGAATTAGCCTTATTCTTTACAGCACAACTTTGCCCTTATGAAATAAAAGGTAATTTTTCATTTTAATTTATCTTAGGTATAAAATTAAAAAAACTACTACATTTCAAACAAAATTTAAAACAATCTTTAATCTTTCAACACAAAACCCTAAAATTATTCATTTTATTTCATTAAATAGCAACTCCCTAAAATATGCTTTACTTAAAAAAATCTTAAAAAAAAAACTTACCCAACATTCTAATGACAGCTTTACGTGACTGCAGATGTCTTGATTCTCTATGCATAGAACCTTGTTGGACACCTGTAAATCAACAAAAGAAAAAAAAAAATAATATAAAAAAAATTCAATTATTTCAATTGCCTAAGCCAAGGAAAATAATAAAAATATATTGTACTTTTTTCTAAATTATTTAAACTCACCCAATTGTTGTTTTGTGGTTGAACGTATTTTGATACCCATACGACCATAAAAATAAAAAATTAAAAACATGGGTATAAAAAAGAACACCAAAGATGAAACCTCAAAAAGGGGAATACCATCAGGTGTATCAAAACCACAAAATGCCGACTCTTCTATACGAGTTTTATCTATAAAAAAAAAACAATTAAAAAGAAACCAAGAAATCAGAGGATATGGAAAAAGACATAAATAATTGAATTAGATGCAGTTTGCTTTATTTCTTGTTTCTTACCTGGTGGATAGTACCAATATTTAATATTCGTCAATATGCAAAAAGGTATGGCTCCCAAAAAACTTACTACCCAAAGTAAGGCAATTATACGCAAAGCTCTTTTAAAACCAATCATTGCATGTAAATGTAAGGGGTGGCAAATGGCAAAATAACGTTCCACCGAAAATGCCACTATTGTTAAAACTGACACATACGTTGAGCTATTTTTTTTGGTTTCGTTGTTGTTGAGGTTTCAAATGTAAAAGAAAATCATAAAAAAACTGATGAGTATTTTGTAAAAGAAAAAAAAAATATGCAAATAAATGGTTACAATTTATAATTTATGAGGGTGAAAAGTAATAAAAACTTATAACAAAAAATATTAACAATATTAAACAAATTGTTAATATACAGTGGGTTTGAGTAAGGTAAACAAGTTAAAAAAAAAAGGTATTTATTTAATTTTAGCAACTTACGCTTCTGATATATATGCTCTGGCTTTACAAAACGGCAAATCAAATAGATACGGATATTGATGCCAATACAAATACACTTCCGTCGGCAGGCCTACAAAAATAAAATAAAGTATTTTATAAAACAATATCAAAAGAAAATTTATAGTACTTCAAACAACACTATATTCCATTTTTAAACATAATATTTTTAACAAATAAATCATTAAATATTGTAAACCTAAGAAGAAAAAAACGTATTTTTCTTTCCACTTCTCTGCTCATTTTTCTTTCGAAAGAATAGAATTTGATTGATTTTTAAGCTGCTTTAATACAATAATTTACGATCTCTTTATTAAATATAACAATAATTTTTCTTTAAGACATAAATTTCACACAAAATTTTAATATTTTCTTTTTTGGTTGCTCCTCTTATTGTCTGTCGGCCTGTCTGTCATAGTAATGTAAGTATAAGTAAATAAAATATACACAAATATATAAAAGAAAACAGAAATATTGATGATATGCTTAGGAAAAAAAAGCACACAAAAAAGTAGTATACTCTAAGGCTTTGAAAGTTACATAGGTCCCCCTCCAAAAACAAAACAAATTGAAAATAAAAAAAAAAAAATAATAAAAGATAAAAAATGCCAACATTTTCAAATTAAACATATACATGTACATACGTACATATATAAATAAATACATACATAAATACATTCATCCATACATACATACATACATACATACATACATACATACATACATACATACAAGCAGATGCCAAAAATTCTAATATTTGTGATATATTGTAAAAGTGGTTGTGTAAATGTTTAAATATGTATTTGTGTGAAAGAATGAGTGTGTGTGTTTTTATATATTGCATAAATATTTATGTCCATTGTATAAATGTTTGTGGTTTCTTAAGCCTAAAAGGATGCTATAAATATGAAATCACATACAGTGTGTCAAAATAAAATGTTAACACTTTTCAAATATCAAACTAAAAAAAAAAAAAAAATTTTGGACAAATCTTATAGGAAATTTTTGATTAATTTTGTTTATTAGAAAAATTTCGATAAATTAATTTTCGATGTTTTCTTTTTATAAAAAATTCCCGCTAAATTCTCTTTTAATAGAAAATATTCGATAAATTTTGTTTTCATAGAAAATTTCCGTTAAATTAGAAAATTTCCGTTAAATTTTGTTTTTATAGAAAATTTTTGAAAAATTTTGTTTTTATAGAAAATTTTTGATAAATTATCTTTTTATAGAGAATTTTCGATTAATTTTCTTTTATACAGAAATTTTCGATAAATTTTGTTTTTATAGAAAATTTTGTTTTTATAGAAAATTTTCGAAAAATAATCTTTTTATAGAGAATTTTCTATAAATTTTCTTTTAATAGAAAACTTTGGATAAATTTTCTTTTTATAGCAATCATTCGATAAATTTTTTTTTAATAGAGAATTTTCGATAAATTTTCTTTCGATAAACAATTTTCTATGAATTTTTATTTTTACAGAGAATATTCGACAAATTTTTATTTTACAAAGAATTTTCGATAAATTATCTTTTGATAGACAACTTTCGATAAATTTTTTTTTAAAAAAAATTTTCGATAAATTTTCTTTTTGTAGAAAATTTTCGATTAATTTTGCTTTTATAGAAAATTTTCGATAAATTTTTTTTTTTTTCTATAGATAATTTTCGATAAATTTTCTTTTGATAAACAACTTTGGAAAAATTTTCTTTTTATAGAAAATTTTCCTTGAATTTTGTTTTTATAAAAAATTTTTGATAAATTATCTTTTTATAGACAATTTTCAATAAATTTTCTTTTTATAGAAAATTTTCCTTGATTTTTTTTTTTTTCATAGAAAATTTTCGCTGAATTTTTTTTTATAGAAAAATTTCCTTAAATATTCTTTTTATAGAAAATTTTCTTTGAATTTTCTTTTCACAGAAAATTTTCCTTAAATTTTCTGTCTTAAAACATTTTGGTTTTATAGAAATTTTTCGTTTCCTTTTTTTATACCCACCATCAAAAAGATGGAGGGTATATTGATTTTGTCATTCCGTGTGTAACATGTCGAAGGAATCATTTAAGACCCCACAAAGTATATACACATCTGCTCAAAATAATAGATACACAAAGTGGGATTATATTAAAGTGACGATAACTTTGGAAAATTCTTCAGAAATGCTTCGTTTTTTTCATTTAGTAAAAAATTTGATATGGCAATGATATTTTAATGAAAAGTATGGCAAGTAAGGACTGCACACGAAAAAATCCGTGCATGGAAATCTGCTTATAGAAACTAAACAAATAGGCGAATTTTTTTTTAAATTATATTTTTATTAATGTTATGTTCAAGTTCTGAACATCAAAAAATAAATTATTTTCTGTTGGTTTTTAAGAAAATATCTGATATTTTTCAAAATTTTTCCAATTGAAGGTTTTATTGTGTTTCCGTCACTTTTTTGCTCGAATAAGTCCATTTATTTTTAAACTCCGCTTCAATTTATGCTAAGCTTTTAAAGTGCTTTAAATTACTTTTTACTAGAGCCCAATATCTTTCAATTGCTCGGAGTTCAGGACAATTTTATGGATTAACATATTTCGGTACAAACACTAACAATTTCATTATTACTGCTCCATTATTTTGTTGCTGTAATGAGAAGAAGCGAGAACAGGCCAGAAAAACGCGGATACACTGTATTTTCTTAGGAAATGGAAAAATCTTTTCCAAAGTCACTAATTAATGTAAATTTCTGTATTAATGGAACCATTTTTTATGAATGAACATAGAATTCCTGGCCAGGAAGTTGAAAAAAGTTAGACTGTACGAACGTTTCATCGTCTATTATACCCTGATCATAATTATGAAAAAAAATCGTCTGAAGAACTTTCACGCTTTTTGTTCACCTCCAAATTCTTGCTTTGCGTTTCTATTAGGATTTTTTTGTACTTTATATGTCTTCAGGCTAGATTTCTTTCAACTTTTTAAATAAAAATTCAAAGCAATAAACTTTTTGTGTCACTTTTCTTCCAGAGATCCTTAAAATCCTTACTATTTTGTCTGAGTCCTACAGTCTGAAGACACTATTTTTCTTCCACTACCTGATTTCCATTCAGTGACCATGACTTTTTTATATAATATTATGACCCAAGAAACTGTATTTTCATAGCCTTCAAAGAATTGAAAGGGTCCTAAAAAATAATCCTTCTATCCGATTTTGGGGTTATTCTATGAGGTCCATTACAAGTTTCAATCGTTTGTTTTTTATGTAAATCATTTTGTAGAAAACGTAGATATTTTTCTAAACTCCTACTTGCAATTTCAAGTAACGACGTCCCATTTTTCCTTTGTTTTGAACCATTTTTTCTCCTATTTGGTGCACTGATTGTTTCTTCCCATTTTCTGTGTCAGAATACTATTTTTTTATAATATTTTCGACCTAAATGAAACTTTTCTTACTCTATTATGTAAAAATAATCACAAAAGTACAATAGAATTCGATTTAATATAAAAAAAATAGAAATAAATTAACTGTATCTATTATTATGGTATTTAAATCGAAAACGTATGTGTAAATTAATTTTTATGCTTATACTTGCCATATTTTTCATTAAAATATCATTGCCAGATCAAATTTTTTACTAAAAGAAAAAAAAAAAAAACTCGAAGTATTTCTGAAGAATTTTCCAAAGTTATCGTCACTTTAATATAATTCCACTAGGTGTATCTATTATTTTGAGCAGATGTGTATTTTCTGGGTCCTGGTTAGATTCTGAGTCGATCTAGCTATGTCCGTCCGTCTGTCTGTCTGTTGAAAGCAGGTTAGTGCTCGAACGGGACAACGTAGTGAGATGAAATTTGGCACAAATATTTATCTTATATAAGGTTTGTTTGGTATTGAAAATGGGCAAAAATGTTAATAAACAAAAAAGTTATGGGCTAAAAACTTAAAACACAGGGTGTCCATTTCATACTTTTCTGCTGATATTTCTTAAACAAAAGCATGTACGACAACGAAATTTTGTATAAATAGTTTGAGAATCAATATAAACTTGGAAACAAAAAATGGACGTGGTCCGCCCACCTCTCATATAAGGTGAAACTTCAACGAAATTTTGTTAAAATAGTTCAAGGACCAATGTAAACTCGGAAACAAGAAATGGGCGCGGTCCGCCCATATAAAGTAAAATTTGAATAAGTTGATGGTGGGTATTTAGAATCGGCCGAGCCGAATATAACATTCGCGCTTGTTAAGATTTTTTTTTAAATTTCTTTTTAAATTCAAGGAAAATTTTCGTTAAAAAAAAAAAAAAAATTGAAAGAAATTTATAGAAAATTTTTTCGTTTTATTTTCTTTTTATACGAAATTTTTGTTTAATTTTGTTTTTTCTTTTTTGTACGAAATTTTCATTAAATTTTCTTTTTCATTTTTGATAGTTTTTTTTACACTTTTTATTTATGAAAAATTTTCTATAAATTTTTCTCTTACAGAAATAATTCGACAAATTTTCTTTACATTAAATACTTTTAATAAACATTTTTAAGGAAAAATTTCTTTTTCGAAAATAAGATCCCGATTGTTCCAATGTCACTAAATAAAATTAAAACCAATTTCAAATTGATCTAGAATTTCCATAATATTTGTTAAATACTGTATAAATTATTTTTTTTTCTTGTAACCACTTTCTTTTTTTTATTTTCCCAATTTTGCTATTTTATAATAAATTTTCTTTTATTGTTATTGATACATTTTATTCACTACAAATTCTATATTGTCTTCTCATGAGTGTGTGTGTGTGTGTCAACCATACAAGCATATTTTTAAAAAACACATTCATGATGATGGTGTAAAAAAATATCCTTTTTTTCAATGATTTGCTTGTTATGCTAAAAAGTATGCTACGAAACTTTTCGTGAAACATAAAAAGAAAATAGCGCAAAGATAGGAAAAGCATATGTACTTCCTCGCTTTTTTATTGTATCAAGTGACACTCACGTTAAAAAAAGAGCGCAGAGAAGACAAAAAGAAGTTATACTTAGGTATTTCCTTTTCTTTTTATGGTTTAAGCCCTTTGGTAAGAAATTTAATGAAAGTAAGGAAATTAAATTTGATTTTTAAGAAAATCTACGGAAATTATATGAATTCCATTTCATGTTGGCATTTGGCTTCAGGTAGATAAAAGGATGCAAATGGATTTTTTATTTCTTATTTAAAATTACAAAATAGAAAAGTAATATAACACAGCTATACGTTTGGCATATAAAGATTTGTTATAAAATGCCAAAAGTGTAAAGATTTATGTTATTTCTGTGGAAATTAAAACAAAATAGGAATCAATATAAAAGAACCTAAAGAATATTTATAATAGAGGGCAATTGAGGAATACATAAATAAAAAGGATTTCTGTTAATCAAATATTTTGTAATAAACATATAATTATTCATGTCTATGAACACGCAAGGTTAATGATTGTAAATTGTTGCTAAACGCAAAAACAAATCATTATTTACTATAACAAAGTTTTTCAAAAAAAGATTAAAATAAACTTAGCTAACAAAAAATAAATAAAAAAATATAAGATATAGATAGATAAATCCATGATTACGCTTACAAAAGTAATAGTAACAAGAATAATAACAGTAACGGCAGCAACAATAACAATAATAATAACGATAACAATTTATTTTACTTACCAAATATTAAATAAATAAGATCTGACACAGCAAGACTGAATAGATAATAATTTGTTGCCGTATGCATGGATGAATGTTTAATAATCACGACACAAACTAAAACGTTACCCACAATGCCCGTGATAAATATGCCACCATATAAAATTGTTATCTAAAAATGGAAAAAAAAGAGAGAAATTTTGCAATTTTATTTTTTCTGCATAATAAAGTGAGAAATCACAAATATGAATAAATAAATAAAATGTTAGTTTCATCAAAAATAATGAACGTTAAGGAAAGTGAGACAGATATCACTATACGACAAATTGAGGATCATCGCGCGGGGGCTCTTGATATGTACAATAATTTTTGTTCTATGACCTTTTAAACTTTTCTATTTTTGCACAAAAGTAGTTTCACATAAATGAAAAAAAAAAAATATTATAAATATAGTTCGAAACTCAAATATTTTACCATAAATATTTAGAGCGTTTAAATGGCAATGTTTCATTTTAACTTTATATTCATCTATCTCTCATTATGGAGTCATTTCTAGTCCGTTTAAACAAGAGGAAATAAGAGTCGATTAAAACTTGATTTTAATGGTTAAAATGTTCTATAGAAATTTTTTACGTCGAATTTCACTAGGGGTCACCGAAGGTCTAGAAATAGAAAAATAGACAAGTTTAGAAGGTCATAAAACAAATCAAAAAACGAAAAATTCTTTGCAAAGTTGATTACACGTATTAAGAGCTATCAATTGCAGTAGAAATGATTCCGACCTCAAAATACTGTTGCATAGTGTATTTAATACCTATAATATTTTTGGTAAATTACACAGGTTCACAAAATTAAATTAAAAAAAAATATATGCGGAACGGGGTTTCTCAGTCATTTCGGATACACGGTATTCATAAGTACTAAGCTTCAATTTTTTTTGAATTGACTCTAGTTCTCGCAATAAATAGAGATTTGTAAAATCAAGGAGGTTGTACCATATATTGAAGCATATGTCGAAAACGATTTGTCTGATTTTATTCCAAAAAAAAAAAAAAAAAAAATCAAGTGAGAATTGTTCTCAAGTTATTCTAACATTACTTTTTAAAACGATCAACAATCCGGAAGATATTAAATCCATTTTCTGAAAAAATTCATTCATTCATTCATTCATTTTTTTTTTTTAATTACAAAAATTCCAAAATATTAAAAATTCAAATTTTTATTTAGTAATCATAAAGAAAAATTTGTTGCAAAAAAAATATATATATTTCATTCAAATCAATACATAATTTTTTATCTTATTCACAAATTAATGAAGATACTCATTTAGAAATAAAGGAGTGCATTCGATAAAATCTTAACATATATAAAATTCAATAATTTGGAAAAGGTTAATCCCAGAAAAAACTTGGTAATGACATGTAGTTACGTATGTAGTTACTTTGTAATGACAACAACATACTGTCTGCATTACATAGAAGGTGTTTACTAACTAATTATTTATAACCCGAATTTATATAATTATTTATGATCAGATTTTTGAAAATATTAATTTTTAAGATTCTTATAATGCAGTTACCAATTTATATATTTGAAGAAGGGATGGGAAAGGGATGAAAGGCAAAATTTGCGTATGAATTAATTTGTAATCTAAAATAGTTTCTTTTTTATTACATTTATTTTAATTACATTTTTGGTTGTTGTTAAGTTTTTTAAAATAAAACTTTAAAAATCTTTTATCTTTTTACAACAGCAAAAACATTTTATATACTGATATTTCATTACTTATTTATAACCTAAAATGTAACTAGTTTCCATTATTATTACTAATCATGACTTCAGTAATGCTTTAAAATCAATGCGCTGTTTAAAAGCTTTGAAGTAATTAGTTATTGTAATGACATCTAAGTAATGTATAGGGTAAGTAGTTGCCTCTAATGTCATCACCATGTTAAAATAATGAGTTATTTAGTTAATGTCCCAGCAAAAACTTGGTAATGACATGTAGTTACGGATGTAGTTACTTTGTAATAACAACAACAGGCTGCTTGCATTACATAGATGTTGTTTAGTAACTAATTATTTATAACCCGAATGTAAATAATTATTTACGATCAGATTTTTAAAAATATTAATTTTTATTGATTAAATTTAAAAAATCTTTTTACAACAACAAAAAATATTTTATATCCTAACATTTTATTACTTATTTATAACCTAAAATATAACTAGTTCCTATTGTTATTACTAATCATAACTTCAATAATGCTTTAAAATTAATGCACTGTTTAACAGCTTGGAAGTAATTAGTTATTGTAATGACATCTAAGTAATGTATAGGGTAAGTAGTTGTCTCTAATGTCATCACCGTGTTAAAATAATGAGTTATTCAGCTGATGTGTAAGTAGTGGAGAGCCATTATATTAGCTTCTTAACTCATTACATGGCAACCAAAGTTTTTGCTGGGGTGTAAGTAGTCGAGTGCCATTATATTAGCAACCAAAGTTTTTGCTGGCATCTTAGAGTTGTGATTTTTTGTTTTTATTTAATTAATATTATATTACAGTTCACAGAAAAATATAATTTTTGTAGATCTAACCACTACTTATGGACCTTATTGATAACTCTTCCATTAGAGATTTGATGGTTGTTTCAATAACTTTGTCGGAACAGTTTGCCCATCTCCTTTTAAAATCTTCGATATTTTGGGACACTTCTTTTGTGCTCTTCAATTCTCTTTCGACAAGAGCCCAATATCTCTACAATGGTCTTAGCTCCGGACAATTTAGAGGATTGACCTATCTTGGTACAAAAACTATGTTATTGTTTTGATACCACTCTAGAGCGTTTTTACCGTAGTGATATGATGACAAATCAGGCCAAAAATGTGTGGACATATTGTGCTGTCTTATGAAAGGAAGAAGTATTTTTTTCCAACATTCTTTGATGTATCTTTCGGTATTTATGGAGCTCACTGTAACATATGACTTGCTTCTTTTGCTGCAACTGCATAAAGCTTGTCATGCCAGGAATTTTTTAGGAAATTTTATCTGCTTTGGGTCTTAAACTTATCTACAACAATTCCTCGAGCATTAGCAACTTATAAATGCTGACCCAGACGCTGCGAAAATTCTGCCAGCACATAAGTTTCGTCGTCCATTATACAGCATGAGTATTTTTGTATGAAATTTGATTTTAATTTCCGTGACCCATTCTTAGCTTCTAAATTTTTTTGCAGCATTCATGTCTGGAACTTTATATGTTTTCAAATAGTCACCAAATAGTCAGAGCACTGAGCTAACCGGGCTGCTTTTCTACCAGATGAGTTTGGAGTTCTTTTCAATATGCTTTAAATTTTCTTGCCTTCCCAATATCATGTGGACCTTTTTTCTTCCCGAACCAGGTTTCCTAACCAATAGTCAAATTCTCGTGATACTGTTTAATAACATTGGAAACAGCTTGACGGCAGACATTTAATTCTTTGGCCAATTTTTTGTATACTTTTAATAATTTTAGCAAGTACTTATTTTTATACCCTACACCACCATAGGTGGTTGGGGTATTATACTGATGTTTGTAACGCACAGAAAAACTCATCGGATCTCTACATTAAAGTATATAAGTTCGGCTCTGAATCAGTTTTTGAGTTGATTTAACGATGTCCGTTCGTCCATCTGGCTGGCCGTCTGTCTGTCCATGTGAACGTTGTGAACTAAGTACAGGTCGCAATATTGAAGATATCTTGATGAAATTTGGCACGAATAGTTATTTTGACACAAGGACGAAGCCTATTACAATTGGTTATGATCGGTCTATTATTTCACCTAGCCCGCATATAAATGTCCTCCCGGAATAGAGTTTTAGTGGTCATAAATGCCTTACATACTGCAATATTTTAATAAAATTCGGTGCAAAGAATTTTTGAAGATCGGTTCATAATTGAGCGTAGCTCCCATTTAAACCCTCTTTCGGAAATTACATTAACGTGCATAAGTCCCATAAGAATAATCGGTACAAATCAATTTTATATAAGTAGAAGCAACATTGCCAAATTCTATGACAATCGGTCCATTATTTACCATATCTCCCATATAAATCCACTTCCAGGAATCGCCTTAAAGGGCATAAAATCATATAGATGTTACTATCATCGCATTATTCTGTATTTGTATATTATATTTTACATTTAGTAAAAGTGTTGGTCTATAAGTAGCCCTAATATAAGTCCCCTTCCCGAATGTTTATGCTCATACGTAATGGTGTAGGGTATCATATGGTCGGTCTAGTTTATAGTTTCTTTATCGTTTGTCGCTCATTTTGATAAAACTCACAACAAATCAACATGCTTGTCATTTAAAACTGACATATTTTTCAAGATAACTAGATTGAAAAAAATGTAAACATTGCTTCCCAAAAAAGTAAAGATGCAAAACGTGTGTTCAGATTTTTCGATTTCATTCCTTATAACATTCACAAGTGCAAAGCACTATTTGTGCCAAATTTATTTATAACGTACATAGCTTTTTTTAAAAGTAGGCATAAAACGTGAGCTTGATATTAATACACCCAGAGAAATATCAATCACATACGTGTTGAAAACGATACCATTCTGTGTCAATAGTGAATCTACACCGTATGTGTTTAAATTAAGCACTGCGTGTTCAATTCTTATTGAAAATCGATACCTAATTGGCACCAAGTTGAAACCATTTCGGTATCAAATTGTTAAACTACATATGTTTTCTATTAAATTTGTTAACGAAAGGTATTAAAAAGCTGTTACCGTAAATATCCATTGTGAGCACAACCGTTGTTGATTTTGAATCGAATTTTTTCCCTTAGTGTACCATGTATGCGAATTGACTGAGAAACCCCGTGTCGAAGAACTTTTTTAATTTTGTAACTCTGTGCTATTAAACCATTCAAACCTAGTACACAGTGTGTGATTTTGATAATTTACTAGGGTGATCGATTATTCGACTTTTTTGAGAAACCGGTTTTCGAATAGTTCGAATAGTTGGTATTTTAAAAAAACCGGTTGCACTTTTTAAAATTCAGAAAAACCCGGTTAACCGGTTTTTTTGCAGAAGTTAATATTTATATCAAAAGACAAAATTTTTTTTAAAAAATTAATAATTCTTATAATCAAGTTAAAATTTATTAAATACAAGCGTAAAAGCCTGACAATGTCAGGAAAAATAATATAATAATGAAAATATGCACAAACAAATCCGAAAATTAAAAGAAAAAAATATGAACAACATTTAGACACCTTCCTCTCCCTAATCGAAGTCAATTATTTGAAGCCGTTAGAATTTATTGGGATAATATTGATTAAAGTTTTAAATTCGTAAAGCTTTCAAAATAAAAAAATCGTCGTAAATGCGCTCCCTGGCCGAAATACAGAATCAGTTTTTGATAGGATTTGGAGAGCAAACAATAAGTATAGCAACTCAAAAGTTCTTAATACCAAAACAAACTTTTCGGTCCCTGATAGAAACATCTGGCTCTGTTAGAATTTGTAGAACGAATAGTTTTATAAGTATGCCGATTTTTAGTTTCTTACGTCGTCTGGGAGCTTCAGAAAGCTCTGGAGAGGAAACAATGCTTTAGAAAGATATATATAAATGCATATATATAGATCCACGTATTTTCGCTCCCTGATAGAGATTTCAAAATCTGGCTCCGTTAGGATTTGTAGGACGAATAGGGTTATAAGTAAGCCGAATTTTAATTTTTTACGTCTTCTGGGAGCTTTAGAAAGCTCTGGAAAGAGAAACAATTCTTAGAAAAAGACACATAAATCCTCTTATATCCGCTCCCTGATAAAAATTTCAAAATATGGCTCCATTAGGATTTGTTGGACGAAAAGTTTTATAAATAAGCCAAATTTTAATTTTCTAGGTCGTTTGGGAGCTTCAAAAAGCTCTGGAAAAAGAAAAAATGCTAAGCAAATTATATACACAGAAAAAATTATTACCGTCTTTTTTTCAATTAACTCAGTTGTTTAATTTTGCAGCAAAATTTAATAAATATATTCAAGAAAAAATAAAATAAAAATAACTTTTTTTTTATGATTTTAACATTTTTAATTCATTCAATCATCTACTTGATTGATTTAATTAATTTATTAATTGGGAATTTTTTTCTGTTTTGTATTTTTTATAGTTTTTAGTAATTGATATAATCATTTTGGTGAGAGGTGCAAATTTAAACAAGTTTATAATTGAATGAATTATTTTCATATATATTTGTTAATTGGTGACTTTTTTCTGTGTATCTAGATGACTAGAAGATAATTATGTTTCAAAATTGTTGAAAAAAGTCATCTAAATTTTAGTTAGCACAAACAGAATCCATGGCTTAATATGGAAGCCTGTCTCAATTGAAACGATTCTGCAGGTGAAACTTTTTTAATACAACACCTTTAAAAAATAAAGGAAATATTGGATAAAAAAAATTAAATTGGGTGTAAAAATATTACAGATATTACAGTAGATTAAAAAATTCATAAGGGATAATTATTAATTATTTATTTGTTTAATATTACAGAATAAATTCCAATTTAGACTTAAACTATATTTTAAAAACATAAGAAATCAGTCTTTATGAATATTTAAAAAATTATTCCTAAATTTCGACTCAAATATCACTATTTAGTACATGTTTTCTGAAATAAAATGCTATTTTTAAAACCGGTTTTTTGTGTTTAAAAAAACCGGTCTATTCGAAATTCGAAAAATGAACATTTTGAAAAAACCGACAGCACATTGACTGAAAAAACCGGTTTTAAAACCGGTTGGAAAACCGCGCCGATCACCCTATAATTTACTTAAATTTTTTTCGCGTTTTGAAAAAAAAATTTTGTTGTTCTCATTAAAAAAAATGTTAACCGTTGTAAGTAACGGAACCTTGAACAGGACTATTGTTGAAGTCAAATATAATACAAAGTATTTTTTTGGTGAGAAGTTTAATTTTGAATAATTGTAACTTTTTTGTTTTAAGCAAGATCTTTATGAATCTTTTTTATTTTACAGATTGATATGGTATCTATCGTAGAAAATAATAATAATTTGAAATAGGTTATCAACAAAAATTCTTCGGGATTTTTCCGTCTTAAACCTTTTTGCCATTTTTTTGTCTTTATATTAATTTTTATTGGACAAAATCTAAAAAGTCCCACAAAGTTCCGTTATCTAAATGACACTTTTATAATTGCTGATAAGTAGTCTTCCAAAATCAGTAATAAAATCATTTTCAAACAAAATAATTAATAAATTTCAAAAATGGATGTTAGCGAGAAGAATAAAGCCTCCGTTTTTACATTAAGAAATTGGTTGATTAAAGAGACTGGTTTGTAAGTTACCTTCTTCGCTTAACACTTGTGGCAGGCCCAATAAACATTTCGAAGGATTTTCAGTTGTATCAAAATAAGGAAATTCTAGAGATTTTATTAAACCACTAATCCTTATTAGGTACTGATGGCTGCCGAAATGAAATTGCGTTCAGCTGGAAAATATGCATCTTCTGCAATTGTTGGTCAACTTATAACTGGTATTAAGTATGTCGAGTACTGCGTGACACGATATAACACTAGTGCAGAATACAAAACATCATAGGAGAAACATTTTTGTGATTTATATGGGAGGAAAATATCACTTACGATAAATTTTGCTAAAGCTATAAATATAAATATATTGATGACATACTGACAGAAAATGATTTTAAGTTTTAGATTTTCGTCATTAAGGTTCGATATGCATTGACTTATATGAAAAGTAGGCGTGGCAATTGTCCGAAACCAGCCCATTTTCACAAAACCAGCATAGTGTTAAAAAAGTAGTTTGTGCCAAGTTTCATTAATATTTCTTAATTACAAAAATATACCCTTTTGATCACTCAGAGTGCGAAAATCTCACACTGTGCAGTAGTCCAAAATTCAAAAGCCATTCAAAATTTTGAAGTTTGAGTGAAATGCTCAAAAAGTTACATTTGAAAACATTTTAAAATACTAAACCATTACATTTAAAATGAAACAAACATAGTGATAAATACACAAAAGAAAACTTTTCTAATTCCGGACATACAAAAGGATTTGAAAATGTTAAAAATTTCAAACCATAAAATAAAAAAATTAAATAAATAAAAAAATAATAAATGTTAAAAAGGATATGAGTATATGTAGGTGTAGTAGCTGCTATTGTATTTGGCAAAACATATTGTTTTGTTAAATACATTTTTTTATTTATAAGTATTTTATATTTAATGCTTTCAACAAATATTTAAACAATAATAAAGTTTAATAAACCTCATGTTGTTTTATATTTTTGTTATTTTCGCAACAAACTCATTGTTGTTACAAACAATGAAAATAAAAAATAATTGTCAATTAATAATAATAAAAAATTCCCAAATATAACAATGTTTTTGTTTGAAGATGCCACGAAATTTGTAGGTTAATTGTTAAAAATTGTGGAAGGAGAAAAGAACATAAACAAATGTCATAACATATTTATACATGTCCATAATATATCACCCCGTTTATTGTTATTATAAAACGGCCATAAAAATATACAAATATACAAATTCTGTTAAATTAAAATAATTATTAACATTGTCTTTTGTCCCTTTTTGGTTTTATATGCCTTTTTATATAATAATTCCACCAAGTAAGCGCGACACTCATACCTTTTTGAGAATTAAAGGCATTAAATACATTTGTTGTCCTTTTATGTCTGTTTTTTTTTTTTAACAATAACATAAAATGTTTTTTTTATTTTATTTTTAACTGGGACAAAACATTGTAATATTCCTTTTCTAAACAAAAGAAGCCTTTTTTCAATACAAATAGGACTTTAAGCCCTAAAAAATTGAGCACAAAACAAAAGCATCCAAAAATAAAACCCTAAAATACATAAATAAACAATTCATATTGAAAAACTTTTTTTGTAATGATATATTTTTTTTTTCTTTTCATTTTGGTATTTGTATAACTTGGTATAAAGTCATACAGGAAATGTCAGCAGGTCGCAAAGTGTTTTGATAAAGAGGGTTATGAAACGATCTAACTTTATGTATTAAAAAATTTTATTCATATTGTTATTAATATTATTGTTATCAAAAATCCATGCCTAGAAAGTAAACAGAAAATACATGGTCTATTAAACGATTAATCAAAGATGAAAACTATTCCAATTACTTTTTTCATTATATCAATTACTCAATTGGTCAAAATTAAAATTTACTAATATTTTTTACTAAAAATAAAACAATTTATGGACTTTTAATTATTTTTCTTATTGCATCAATAAAAAAAATTAACTAAATCAATAAAAAAAATTTTTTTCATAGATTACACTCTGGATTTTTTTTTTATAGGCGTGTCTAATATTTCGCCCATAGTAAGGCCATAACTCTAGTATATTTCCTCATAACTCGAGAATTATTTTTTTTTATTTTTTCTTGAAACAAAAATAGGTGGACTAGGTGGATTTTGACGAGTTAAACAAGAATTCACTTTTTTTCTATCGGATACTGATTTTTTTTATGTGCATGACTAATATCATAATCTTATTCAGCGGTCACACTCTACAATTCGAGAATGGTTTGTCAAACTTAGGCTATAATTCAAGAACCCTTTACACGATTTTTATAAGTGATACATCAAAAGATGCATACGAAAATTGTCTTCAAGGTATGTTAACAATATTTTTCATTCGCTCAAGAATTTCAGAGTTATGGATCAAAATTTTCACCACTTTTCAAAAAAATAAATTTAAAAATTTTCGGTACTAACTACCGAATAACTACGGAAATATTAACTGGACAAAAAATAATATAAATTCAGCTCAAAGACAATTTAGGTCGCTATATATTAAAGTTCAATTTATCTTAATTGGACAAACTGTTCTCGAGTTATACAAGTGTGACTGCCTAAAGGAAGGGTCATAGTGATAGAAAAAAAGTAAAAGCTGATTCTTATTTAGCACGTTGAATTCCATCTAATCCATCTATCTTTTTTATTTAAGACGAAAAAAAAAAAAAATAAATTTGTTTGCCCACTAGTGTATTTCCACTTAGCTATAGTTATGCATGGGTATCCAAACTTAACTGTGAATCCAATCAAGATTTATGCATCAATTTTTATAATACGTAGCTTTATTTACTCGTCGTTTCGCCAGCTTTGAGATAAAGGCGATAGACTTAAATATTTTTGATGTTTTCACTTTTAAAAAAAATCTTGAATTTTGCATGAAAAAAATTTTTTTCTAACACTTTTTTCGAAATATCTCCTAAACTATTGAGCGGATAAAAATTTGATAGTAGTGCGATTTAAAGCTAATTTTATTCCGCATATCGTGATATATCATAATCGTGCATACCGTTCTCAAGTAATAGTGAAATATACTCGAGTAGTCGGCATATTTAGGGCACAATATTAGACACGCCCATAAAAAATTTCGACCTGAAGGAGCTCGAAAATTTTTTTCTTGTCGACCAGTGTTCTTACATTATTATTTCTTTGGATCCTGCAAGGATCATAGGGTCATTACAAATTCTTCCATTTCGATCTATCTGATGCTAGTGTTTTTAGCTGATTTTAACTTAAACCTTGCAATTTGTCGTCGCCAATGTGTGGGCCAGTCGACCCTGTCGGCTGCTGCCTTGCGAATTCCACTCTATAGCTGTTTTGGCAATGTCTCCATCGGGCTTTCTCAGCGTGCGCCCAATCCATCTCCATTTTCTTCTTCGAATCTCCTCTTTAATTGGTGTTTGGTGTGTTCTTAGCCACATTATCAATTATCTTCTTTAAGCTAAGTTGAGTTGTTTTCTTATAAGAAACTGTCAAAGTTGAACATTTTTGAAAAAAAAAATTAATTTTCATCCGATTTTATCATATTTTTTTAGAACAAAATTTATTAAAGAACAAAATTATCTATCGAATAAGGAAAATTTGAAATCGATATTTTTATTGAATCAAAAAATGAACGATTTTTAATTGACAAGTTTTCAAAAATTAACAAAGTGACGGACGGAAGGACGGACATTAGAATTCTCTAAAAAAATCTTAAAATTCTAAAAATATATTATTTTTTTTTTTAATTCTTGACCAATATAAAAATCAAATCTAAATATTAAAGTATTGATGTCACCTTTCCCCGAATCAAGCGCAATTTTTGAACCATTTAACCCAAATGTATAAACGGACATTTGCCAAAAAATATTTTAGAATTCTTAAAATGCATTACTTTAATAACTAATAAATAGTAAAAATAATTTAATAAAATTCGGCTATCACCTTTTCCTGAATTAAGCGCCATTTGCGACCCATTTAACTCTAATGTATAGACGGACGGACTGACATTACCATTCTGCCAAAAAAAAAAAAGAAATCTTAAAATTTTAAAAATGCATTTTCTTACCTTATAATCAGGGCAAGGTTTTCAAGCTTTTCGCCATAGTATAATAATAAAGTATACTCGTAAGACCAGCTGTTTTACAATTTTTTCATTGGCAAACCTCGCGGTACTGTCAAATTGTTTTTGTATTCACATGTAAAATATTTTTTGAGTTTATTTTTTTCTTGCTCTCTTTCGTTCTCTCATTTTTCCGTTCAAAGCATTCTGACCAGTGTTGCCAGGACTTGAGAAAAAAAGAAGCTAAATTAGACTTTAAAAAAAGTCAGAAAAGGCTAAATGTCCCAAAAAATAAATCCAGAAAAAAAGCTAATATATTGTTTTATTTAAAAACGCATTTTTCATTAGATTTTGGTATTTCTTAAAGATATTTTGTGAATTTGTAAATATAACATAAATAGTTTTTATAGGTAACAAAGTTTGTTAAAAAATACTTATAATATTTCCGTAGAATGAAGCGCCGCAGGCGAAAATTTTCCTTAAATATAAATAATTTCGATTTTTTGTGCTAACTAATACACAAAAATGCTTAAATTGATGATTCTGTAGAAATAAAATGAGTAAATTTTTAACCTTTTTAAGGCTATGTTAAGAATAAAAAAAGCTAGAAAAAAGGCTAAAAGCTAAAGCGAAAATTTTGAGGCTAAAAGCAAAATAAAAAGGCTAGATTTAGCCTTAAAAAGGCTAAACTGGCAACACTGATTCTGACATTGTGGGCAGTAGTTTTACACTAACAAAATACAAGCAATTTTTGTTTTTGTAGATGTGCGAGTACTTTATTATTTTACTATGGCTTTTCGCTTGGAAAGTAAGCATTTGCATATTTTAAAAGAATTTCAGAATTTTTTAGAGTTCAATCAAATGATTTCTAAAAAATTTTTGGTGAGCATTTTGAGTACATTGTAAATATTGTAAAGAAAAAAATTCGGAAGGGTCAAATATGATACTTAAAAAAAAAAAATAAATAGTTTTTTAAATTAAATTAAATATTTTTATAAACATCGAAATCTATTAGAGATTGAAAGTTAAAAAATGCATATTTGTGCATATTTTCTACACATTAATATATAAGAATGCATAAATTGGTCGGTTTTTATATACATATTCATGCTATTTTTGCATATTTCTGTGCATACAACACCATTTTTTCGTGCTTTTTCAAGCGCATATTTAAAATGTTTGTGTGCATATAAAAACTTACCCTGCTTATAATAAATTAGTAAGTAAAACGAGATTTTAAAATATTAATATCACCTTACTTCGAATTAATCGACATTTTCGACCCCTTTTACCCAAATATGAATCGGTTGGTAAATACCTGAACTGCGTTCATATCTCTGCTTTTTGCGTTCCATGATTTGCATTCATAAAATAATGTAGATTTTACACATTAATTGAAAATGTTCAGTTTAGTATTAACGAATAATGTAACGTTCTCCAAACATTGTTTGTTGAAATAAAGACTACTGGTATTTGTTTTGGCGATATTTATCTTGAGATTTACCTTGGATGCCTCTAGCTGTACATCATTTAATTTTCTCTGCATATTATCGAAACTGTATGATAAGAGGCAGTTATCATCTGCATAATCAAGATCATCCAGTCTTCTGTTCAGTCCCCAGGTTATTCCTCTGGCTGTGAACAGAGCTCCTTGCAGCTTTGATACTGATCGGGTCACCGACATTCCTGTCGTGGAGAATGCGGCATCTTGCGTTCGTATACAGAGCTTTTATAATGTCATTAATATTGTTGAGTATTCCTTTACAGGCCAGTGCGTTCCATATTGCCGAACGAGCCAAGATATCAAAAGCTTTCTCAAAATCTATGAAAGTCAGATAGAGTGGTGAACGCCATACGACGAACTGTTCAATGATTATCCCTAGGTTATTTATGTGATCAGAGCAAGATTTTTGAGGACATAATTAATACATTGAATTTCATTTAATAAAATAATTAAATACGTAATATTCGTGATTGAAATTGGATTTTAAATTCTTCTATGTAAAAAATTTAAATTAATTTTGTTAAAATACTTTGATTTTAAGCAGGGATTAAAAAAACTGCTAAATTAGTAGAGAAATTGCTTTCTATTTCATAATAATAAATGAAATATACAAAATTTTTTCAAATATAATCATTTTAATAATATTTAAATTTAATATATTCAAGTTTTTATTTTTTCATTTATGCTTTTAGCCAACAGAATATAATAATTTTAGTAATATAACTTTTTTTATGTGACAAAATTTCATTTTTTAGTTTTTCTAAATATTGAAATTATGATTGTTTATAATTTCAAAAAATTTTACTAGCAAAAAATGAAAAATTTAAAAATGAAAACCAAAAATTTATGAGAAATTAAATTTTTTCTTGCTAAAAAATTAAACTAAAATTTAAAAAAATTACTAAAAAAAAAACTAACAATGGAAATAAAATTTTGTGCTGCAATTTAATAGAATACACTTATCAGCAAAAAAAATGTTTCGTAATACTTCAAAAAAAAAAAGTGAACTAGATTGAATTTGGCATGCTTATTATGAGCGAAATATTGGACACGCAAAAAAAAAAAAAAATAATAAAAATCCAGAACTGATGGCAAATAACTGAAATCAGATTCGTGATTACCTCGTCAAAATGCATTAAGTCCAACTATTCGTCTATAAGGGAGGATCATTTGACCTACCAGTGCTATTTAACAATATGATTAAAAATTAACTTAAAGTCAAAGAAACTTGTGGCCGAAAAACAAATCAAAGTATGGCAGCATCATTCATGGATTTTTTTTAACTAATGACGTTTTCTTTATGAATGAAATGAAATTTTTAATCGCTTGCTAAAATTTTTTTATTCTTGTAGGCCTTTAATAGACCTGCAAAAAATATGCTTGTGTGTGCTTTTTTATAGTTTTCGAGTTATTTGCTTTTGAAATGTTAAGTACCTCAATTTAGCAAATTCTTCTCACAAACCTTTTAATGATATATTTTGTTTGTCAAAGAATCATGATACAGAAGAATTCGTATTATATTAAAAATTTTATATATTTAACATTTTTTATGTATTTACAAGTAAATGGAATATTAAAGAACATTAATTTAAAAATTTAAAGAAATTAGAATAAACCATAACAAAATTTATGTAATTCAAACTATTTCCATTTCCTAAAAATTGTAAGTTAAATATATGATATTTACAGAGAACACCACGGTGGGACACTGAAGAGTGCTGATGACGGTCGTGGCTGACTAGAAAATGCATTCCATTCTGCCGAGTGTCTAATAAACTTTTACAATGTATTCTTCTACAATTATTCAATGAACTTGAGCCCGAATAATACAAGTTCTAAAAACTAAAAGAAAAATATTTACATTCAATGTGGAGAAGATTTGAATTAACAAAAATTGAATTATTTCCTTATAAATTAATTCTTTAAAGAATGAATTCTATTCAAACAAAAGCCTTTGAATTAAGCTATTGATAAGCCTGATATATAGAATAGTATCGTGGTATGAAAAGTTAGTATTTCTTAGTTCAGAATTAAGATTTAAGGGAAATAAGTTAAGATTTAATTAATTCTTTCTAAACTCTGATTTGATGCCATATCAGTTAATTGATTTGGAAAAATATATAGAGCACAAAATTATGTATTCTTATAACGTGTAAAACATACATTATTTATCTACAATATAATATATATTATAAAAATTTCCTTTTGGTAGCACAACATTTTAGTTTCGTTTTTAGTAATTTTTTAGTCTTTTAGTTTGAAATTTTTAGTTAAAAAAAGTAATTTCTCAAAAATTTAAAATTTTCATTTCTTAAAATTTTTATTTCTCATAAATTTTAAATTTTCATTTCTATCGTAGTATAATTTTCTGTGCTAAAAAAATTGTATTATACAAATTATTATATTTTTTAAACTAAAAGCAATTTGAATTATTTTTCATTCGTAATATATTTTTAGTTAAACTAAAGCGACAGTTTAATAAATTTTCATATTTTAATTTCATTTCTTTTAAAAACTAATACTACTCATATTTCTGTATAGTTTTTAGTAATCAAAAAAATAGTTAATACAAAATATCAATCCCTGATTTTAAGTAATTTATTTAATTATAAAAACAATTGAAATCATTTTAAAATTTTGATTAATGATTTAATTTAAATTTTTTCAAAAATATTTTTTTTCTCGATTTAGTTATATTTGTTCCTCTGTCTGAAGAAAACTTTATCACGTCCATATTACTGACTCGTTTAATATAAAATTCATTCAGATTGTTTGTTATTTTTCTAAGCAGTTTGTTATTGAAAATCAGTTAAAAAGATTCATTAAAAAAAAACAAATAATAAAACAAAATATACAATAACCTCTAAAATATTCTGACTTTAATATAACTAACAAGTGTCTCATATTTTAAAGATTTTTAGAACCCCTGCATCCAAAAACATTATTGACATGTAAAATTGTTTGGGAATCAATAGAAAACGAGTAAATTTTAATTGATGACATTACAAAACATTACATTTTAAGTTGGTTTTTTATTTGTTTTTCTTTATTTTTGAAATGTCATGAATTTGTAATTTGTTTTCAATTGAAAATTAATTTAGTTGCTAAACAGCAATTTCAATTGAAAATATGTAAAAAAAAGTAAAAAAAAAAAAAAAATAAAAAAAAAAAAATACTCTTAAAAGTGTATTATAAAAACGAAAAATGTGTAATATTTAAAACAATAAAAAATGAAAACAACCGGAATATAAATAAGATTAGAAGGCATGACATAAGTGTACATAAATGTGTCAAAATTATTTATTACAACTGCATGAATAAAAAGGTATTTAGATAAAGAAAACATCGCAAATAAGCTTTGTACATTATTGTGGGTCAGCGTCTGACAACAGAATGTGAGGAACAAGTTATAAAAGGATTAATTAATTTATTGCTACATTAATTAAATATTTTGAATATTTTACTACAGTAAAATAATAGCAGCAATAATTTGAAATTTTTGCAAAAAATTAAAATGTTTTATACTTTTAAACATTATAGCTACATATACACAGAAAAAAGTATAAATGGACTTCAATTCCGAAATTGCTTATATTAATTAATATTTAATTGATTTTGCTCCAATCATCAAAATTATAATATTAATAACTAGATCTTATTATTACTGTTTTTTTTTTTTTTAATATATACAATGAGCTAAAAATTGTTGTAAATTTACTTAAATTTATTTTATTTTTATATTTTTATAGACAAATTTTTAATTTTTCTTTATGTTTTATTAAGAGCTGTCAATTTATTTAAAAAACAAATTGTAAACCAATTAGAAAATTAATTATATTGATAAATAATATAATTAAATTGCAATATAAAGTTAGTTACTAATTTTATTAAAAAATAATTTGAAACATTTTTTTCTGTGTATTAAAAGTAACTATTTCAAATGTCTGTATGTCGATTCCAGAAATGTAAAATTATATTGTTAAAAAACGTTAGTTTATTTTCTTTAAATAAACCTGGGGTTCGTTTGTTTGCAAATAATACAATTTGCTTTTAAATGCAAGTAAAGCTCTTTATTGTTATATCGTTTATACGTACCTCTTACTCGCAATTAAAAATATTACGATATGAAAGTTTTGCGGTATAAACGGTAAGCTATTATTTTAATTGCGAGTGATTAGTGAAACTAATTGCAAATAATGCATACGGCGTCGATGACATTAGTTGTATTTTTCCCATCTGGCATAGCAAAAAGGAAAATATATTTCTTTATGCAATTTGCATATAAACGGTGAGTTAAATATTTGCAAGTTATTTTTATTTGCAATAATGTGTCAATCAGTTACCTCTTCTAATACCG
Source organism: Protophormia terraenovae (assembly GCA_951394005.1). Classification (NCBI taxonomy): domain Eukaryota; kingdom Metazoa; phylum Arthropoda; class Insecta; order Diptera; family Calliphoridae; genus Protophormia; species Protophormia terraenovae. The sequence continues at coordinate 126,196,134 of OX596075.1, read as the reverse complement.
AAGGGTCAGTAAAATGACAATCGCCTCCTCCACGTCACTAGGTGGCTCTCATTTTCAAGTCCACAATACAATGAGTAAGTAAAATTTTTAAGTTATCTTATTTTCGTCTTCTTTCCGCTTACCATAGATTCAGTAAAGTGGCAATTGAGTCATGCTCATTAGTGACAGATGGGAGTGCGAGATATAGCTATATAGCAATGAACCTTGCTGTCTAATTGCCACCAAATAAACTAAGTACATGGATAGAACAAATTCCACACTAATTATTTTTTATTTATTAGTAAGTAAAAAGACGGTATTTTTAGAATTATAGGATTCGAAAATGATGCTTAATTCAGGGAAAAGTAATAACAATATTTATGCGAAAGAATTATATACCTAGTATACCGTTCGACTCAGAATCACTTTCTGAGTCGATTTAACGATGTCCGTCCGTCTGGCTGTCTGTCAATGAAAACCTTGTCAACTGATTTTGCTCATTTTTATTAGCGTTTTTCTAAGAAATATTTCTTACAATTTGATGTATAAAACATATATATCCGATAACTGGGGTTTTCTAAAAACTGATTTCAACAGACAGACGGACATCTTTATATCGACACCCCTATCAATAAAGATCCAAAATATATATACTTTTTGGGGTCTTAGATGAATATTTTAAAAATTACAAACGGAATGACAAACTTATATATACCCTTTACACCTGTGGTGAAGGGTATAACAAAATACAATTTAATAATTTGATACTAAACCGGTGCCATGATTAGAACACGCCGTGTTGCATACGAGGCAGATTCTTTTTTGACACTGAAATGGTTTACACTGACGAAAAAAAATTCGATTCAAAATCCATCACAATTCTGGTCATATTTATAACAATTTTCTATAGAAGATTCTGAATAATTTTCTTTTGATAACACATAAGATAATATTCAATGTAACCGTTCGGAATTTTCTTAAATAAGTACTACCCTAATTATTACAGCTGTTTTAATAAGTAAAATTTTTAGAAAAGCAATTATTTATGGTATTTATACTACACTTAAAGAAAAACCTTGATGAGAACATATTTTATATATGTATACCCAATTCTGTTATTCTTTTGTTCATACAGGTCTTTTAAACTATATTTTTTTCAGTGCATTTTTCAAAGCAAATATGTATTATAAACTACATTACAATTATTTCTAGCATACAATTTGAAACTTGTAATAAAATTTATGAATGAATATATAATTTTCTTCAAAGAAAAGAAGAATAGCTAGTCTTTAGTTTTATTTAAACAATAAAATATAAAAAATGATATAATAACAAACTAAAAGGTAGTTCTTGGAAATTATTTAAAACTAAATGTAAGACAAAAGGAAAGATATATTTGCAAGTTTCTGGTTCGTAATAAGTACTATAATTTGAGCAAATAAATATAATTTTCCGATTCTTTTTTTTTTTTTCACAGAGAAGACAATGACTATATAAGCAAAAGAATTGCAAACAACAATTAAATGATATGACCTTGTTGTTGGCAAAACGAGTGAAAGGACTAAGGCATTTTTAAGGCAGGAAGTTAAATATAAAAGGGCTTAAAAGAAATTCTTAAAAATTTAGTTTTATAGAAACAATATAATAAAGAAGAAAAGGAAATTTAAAATAAAAATAAATATTAAAAAAATATATATAAGAAAATAATAGCTTAAAATTTTTTGTGACATGCATGACCAGACAGATGGATTGACATTAAGAAATCGACTCAAAAAAATATTTGAGTTTGACTGAACGACCTATCTAGAAGAAATGTTTTTAAAGTTTCGTTTCTGTAGTAAAAAATTGTACAGCTTTCATTTATTTTCGAACATTCACATGAATATCGGCTCATGAAATGTTTTTTTGTTTTTTAATCAGCCAGACAGACGGACGGACGTAAAAAATTTAGAATTCAGACTGACGGAAGGACATAAATAAATTATCTCATAATTTGATTTCTTGTTTATTGTTATGTGCGTAACAAACAACTAACTACATCTCTATAAGTCTAGGGTTATTAAAAAAATTTTTATGATTTAATTAAAATATAAAAATTTTTAAACATTTATACTAAAATTAAATCTTGAAATTTAATATTCTTAAAATGTTCATTAAGTATTTAATATGCATACGCGTGTTACAGATAATGATCAAAAATAAATTATTCTCAAACTTGTAAAAAAATAAAATATAAAAAAAACAATAAAATGAATTTTTCTTGACTAATCTATTAAACTACATAAAATAACAAAATTTGATTGATGTTTTGCTCATCAATGCTTAAAAAATTTCTGTCCATTAAAAAAACTTACTAAAAGGACTTACTGGCGTTAATGTTTGCTTTCGAAACAATATGAGAACGTTAAAATTAATGTCTATAATTAGCATAAATTTGTTAAAAATAGAAAATAAAAAAAACTTTGCCGACATGGTCAATTATACTTAAGTTATTTATTTGGAATATTAAAAAAAAAAACTGAAACTAAGTTGCTAAAAATATTTCTTGCTATGCTTAAAATACTATAAAAATTTTTCTAGTAGACAATAGCCTAAAAAGGAAGAACAAAAGATGAAGGTGGACGAAGAAAAAATAAAATAAAATTTTTGTTAAGAAATTTTTACAGCTGTTTTTTGCGTTATTTTTTTTTTATTTTTTTGTTTTAAGACTTTAATATCCGACAAAGCAGATATTTAAAGGAAAATGTATATTGTTTCTTGTTAAATTATATTTATAAAGTGTTATTTTTTATATAAAGTTATATAATAAACTTGTTCTAATGTTAACTAAATCCGACATTTATTTTAAATACTCGAAATTTTCTAAACAAATTCATAAAGTGAAAGTTTAAAGAATATTATGTTTTGTTTAAGATAAGATTTATCGAAAAAAATTTTAATGAGAAAATTTATTGATTTATTGAAACAAAAAATTTTAAAATTTTTTTATTAAAAAAACATCCCAGCAAAAACTTGGTAATGCCATGTAGTTACGGATGTAGTTACTTTGTAATGACAACAACATATTGTCTGCATTACATAGAAGATGTTTAGTAACTAATTATTTATAACCCGAATTTAAATAATTATTTATGATGAGATTTTTGAAAACATTAATTTTTATTGATTTTTATAATGCAGTTACCAATTCATATATTTGAAGAAGGGATACATAAATGAAAGGCAAAATTTCCTTATGAATTAATTTGTAATCTAAAATAGTTTATTTTTATTACATTTATTTTAATTACATTTTTGGTTGTTGTTAAGTTTTTTAAATTAAAATTTAAAAAATCTTTTTACAACAAAAAAAAAATATATATATATATTTTATATCCTGACATTTCATTACTTATTTATAACCTAAAATGTAACTAGTTCCTATTGTTATTACTAATCATGACTTCAGTAATGCTTTAAAATCAATGTGCTGTTTAACAGCTTGGAAGTAATTAGTTATTGTAATGACATCTAAGTAATGTATAGGGTAAGTAGTTGCCTGTAATGTCATCACCGTGTTAAAATAATGAGTTATTCAGCTAATGTGTAATTAGTGGAGAGACATTATATTAGCTTCTTAACTCATTACATGGAAACCAAAGTTTTTGCTGGGATCGAAAATTTCTTTAATACAGTGCACGAAAAAACCTAAGCATACAGAGCAAAAGTTTACATATTTTGCTAACTATAAATGTAATTAAAATATGAATTATCTTTTTAGATACTGCAATCTAAGTGCATTAAAGGGTTTATGGAAAATATAATATTTTATATGGTTTATTTGGAAAAATATAAAAATTTTTAAAAACTCCGAACGAAATAACCTAAGCATACAAAATAAAATTTTGAAATAATTATGATTCATTAGTCAGCATTAAATTAAAATAACACATTTTGGTATTAATGTTTCCCCAGTAATTCAACCCTGTATGGTTAAAAAGGTTTCATTGTATTAATGTAACAGTAATTAACGAAATGTCCCGTTTAACGTATTGAATTAAATAACAGTTCGCCAGGTTGACAGCATGCAAAATATGTGGCTGAATTTTTTGTCAAATATCTGAAGTAAAGATTATCATATTTATGTGTCCAAACAATTGCGAAAGTTACCAAAAAACAGTCTTGAAAAAAGAAATAAAAAAAATTTTAATAAGAATATTATGGACATAAAAAGAATTCGCACTAAAAAAGAAATATCGCCTCGCTAAATATGAACCATTTTTAAACTGATATTATCTTTGAGTCATATTCATACATTTAAAAATTATATCCTAACATATAGTATGCGAAATCTTTGTACTCTCACAAAAATAAACGTTTTTGGACAAAAATTGGAGGAAGTTGTTCCTAGTGACAATAATATATTTAACTTGTATTACCAGATGGTTCTTTCATGTATTGATACAAAATAAACCACGGGATAAGAAAATCAGATACTTACCAAATTTCTGGTAGAATTTATTAGAGAATATCGTGCAAATACTTACAATAAAATATTCCTAAAGGGTTTTATAAGGACAGAAATTTATGATAGACGTTCCTTTTCTTACAAAAGGATTATTGGAACTTGGTAAATACATTTCACCGAGATGTCAAAAAAAAAAAAAATGTTTGTTTGCAGAAAAAAACTGTTCTAATAGGACATGAGCTGGTTTTTCATAGACCTGAATTTGTCCGAGAGTATGCGAGGAATTATATGCTAAACATTTTTTGCTGAAAGGAGCCGCTTTAACACTATAAAGGCCTTAAAAAAATTCATGGACAATAATAATGGAATATTGACGTATATTTTGCCTACAGACTTCTTTATCAATGCCTTTACGATTGGAATATTCTATAAGGAATCCAATTAGCTATAATAGCTTTTAAACCGCTATAACATTGAATATAATTAAAAAAAAAGAACATACTAATTTAATTTGTATGCTTAGGTTATTTCGTTCTACTCTTTTCAGTAGCATCATATTTCTTAAGTTTTGTAATTTCAGTGTCAAAATATGTAACTGCAAATAGTTCGAAATAAAATGTGGAACATACTTTTTCGAAATAAAATAAATAAAGTGGAATTTCTTATATTTTATATGTATATGCTTAGGTTATTTCGCGTACTATATATTTTTTAAAGAACATTTACTTAAAGTTTGTATTAATTAAATCGAGAACATTTTTCGAATACTTTAACCAAAAAGAAAATGTATCAATGATATTCTTTTAAGATAAAATTGATCGAAAACTGTCTCTAAAGAGAAAATTTAAATTAAATTTATGAATTTTTTTTAAAATAGCAAATTTATACAAAAGTTTATAAAATTAGAAAATTAATTAAAAATTTTCAAAGAAAACATTTACATTTATTGAAAATTTTCAAAAAAGAAAATATATTAAAAAATTAAAAAAAATATAGGGTAAATGTACCGGTGGTCGGCAGTTTAACTTTTTTCTGTCTTTCAAGATTTATATTTCCGAACGTGATCATGATATTTGGATAACGAGCAATTGCTCCACCTTATTGAAGGGTACTCTTTCAGATTTTGTTAAATTTTTGCAAAGAAATAAATGTTTAATTGGCATTTTATAAAATACATCGAATTTACCTATAGTCGGCATATTTTTCCAGTGTTCGGCGTGTGATGATCGAATAGTCGGCATGAAATTTATTGACACATTTTGTATGTAAATGCCCTAAACTATGCTCTGAAATACTCGTAACATAATTTTAAAAAGTAAAAAAAAAAAAATTTGAACAAAGTACTTGATAGATTTTATAGTTTATCTTTTTTTGGAAAAATGGTCCAACAGATACAATTTTACAATTCAGCGACCCATAGTAAAATTTTACGTAGAAAAATTTTGTAGAATATTATCTTAAGTTTTAATTCACTATTAACACATCTTTTACAAAAATAATCGAAATGACCCCTTATATAATAGGGTCTAAATGTATTTGCAAGAAAAATTTAGTTCCGAAGTACTAATTACATTATTATCTCTGAATTAACATGACATGCCGACTATAGAAAATTATGAATTTTTTTTTTGTTTCTAAGGAATTCTTTACGGAAAATTTTACACATTTAACATAAGGTTTCAATTGTTGTCTATCTTCTGAATAATGTTTTGTTAAAATACAACTTGGATTATTATAATCAGGGCAAGTTTTTATATGCACAAAAAAATTTAAATATGCACTTGAAAAAGCACGAAAAAATTGTATAATATGCACAGAAATATGCAAAAATAGCATGAATATGTATATAAAAACCAACGAATTTATGCATTCTCTGTGTAGAAAATATGTACAAATATGCATTTTTTAACCTTGAATCTCTAATAGATTTCGATGTTTATAAAAATATAACTATTTTAATTTTAAGTATCATACTTGAAGGTTCAGAATTTTTTTTCTTTACAATATTTACAATATACTCAAAATACTGACAAAAAAATTTTTAGAAATCATTTGATTGAACTCCAAAAAATTGTATTTTTGTTAAGAAAACTAACTTTTGTATCCATTATATGCAAATTTATGCAAAGATTTAAAATATAAGCATTTTTCGTGAAATTCTTTTGAAATATGCAAATGCTTACTTTCCAAGCGAAAAGCTTGAAAAACTTGTCCTGATTATAATTAATATCATCTTTGAAATTGGTCTTTCTTTAATTTTTTTTCTAAAAACTGATATCAAAAATGTGTTGTTTAAGAATTGAGTAAATTGCCAAAAAACTGCTACTATTAGTATATTTTAAACATTTGCACTAAAAATATAAATATATTTTCATAGCTAAATTTATCTTACATCAATAATAAGTATTCGCTATTGTTAATTATTTCGGTTTAAATTAAAAAATGCCTACTACTGGTACATGCCGACATTAGGTGCACTTACCCTATAAACATATTTATAGAAAATTAGCTTAAAAGACAAATTTATTTAAATTTCTTGTAAAGAATATTTTTATCAAACATTTTTTTAAAAGCGAATTTAATGATTTTTTTGTTTAATTTGAATTTATTGAATAGTGAAAAAAAAAATCACTATAAAGATTGAGAGGCATAAAAAACGCATTAAAATATAAGGATGAATTCACTTCTTTAATTGATTCAGAAGATTTTCTTAGGAGATTTAAGAAATAAAATTATTAAAGACTGAGAATTTCCATTTAAAATACATATTAAATTATTAAATTAAAATGGGAAAAATAAACTTTTAAAATGTGTCTTTAATACAAATTATCAGTCACAGTCTAGAGTCTAGACTTTAATAGTATTTAGCAAAAAGTGTCACTCAAACTTAATCAAATTACCCAGAAGTTTTTTCTTTATCTCAAATGAGAAAATCCGTACCTTTCTTAAGCATGTTTTAAATTAAGTTAAGCAAACGCCTTAAAATAATTTATTAAATTTTATAATTTTTTTACTACTCATTATCCTTCTTATACATTTCTTAAGTTTATGGTTTACTAACAAGTTGTTTTCGTTTCAATTGGAATTAAAAAAAAATTCTCTCAATTTGCTATATACACATACACACACATACATTTGTTAAATCAACTACGTGCTATGAATTTAATGTGTGTCATGTTGGTAGTTTTATTTATGTTCTTTTTCTTGTATTAAAACCAAAAAAAAATAATACTGGCTGGCGAGTGGGCCATTTCTTTATTTTATACGTTAGAGCTTTTTTATTTCAAATTAAGTAGACAATAACAATCATTTCAAGGATAATGCAATAAGGGTCAAAATAACACATTCATAAGTGTCTATTTGTAGAAAAAACAGTGAAATAATTTCAAATTATATAGTAATTTTTCTAGGGTTTGTGCAACATATGGAGTTCTAAGGAGATGAACTTGAATTTATTTAGAAAAAGAAAGAATAAGATAAATTTATCCACTGAAAAATGTTAACAAAAATCAATAAATAAATATTTATGTTGAATTTTATTATCTGTTAAAAATAGAAAATGTTGAATAAAATTTATAATTTAACTATTTTCTAAAGAAGAATAAAATTTTTATTTAAAAATATTTTTAATATAGCTTGTTATATTTCCTTAACAGTTTTTTATTTTTTTATTTTATATATTTTTTCTTAAGTTTAAATTCTAATCTAAATTGATTATGCCATCCCAACTAGACCAGAAAAAAATTAGTTATACTTAGTTATACACAATTTCATTTTATACTAAATGCATTTAAACTATTTAGTTTTGCTTCATCAACCTTAATGTTTATTTTTATACTTTTGATGTATTTTTGGCTTAAAGATATTTTCATATTTCCTTTCTATTAAATAAATTTTGTACAGTTCGTAGAAAAAATATTGTCCTTATTTTTACTTTTTACTTAAAGAAAAAATGAAATTATATAACCCGGCTACAGGGTTTTTAAAGCTATGTTCACATTTGTCAAATATTTTACCAAGTTTGCGTAACCACTAGTTCTACAAAAAAGTTGTTTGTCATTGTTTGATCTTGCAAATGTTTTGTAGGAGAAAACAGCGTCAAACAAAATTAAGTAAAATATTAATTATAATAAAAAAATATATTCCCATTATAAGGGAGAAGTTAAAAAATATTTTATATAGATGTTACGTAATTTGGTCAAATATTTCACTATAAATACTTTAATTCTTAAGAATTTTAATTTGTTTAAAGTAAGTTTAACGATTTTGAAAGAGAAATTGTTCCTTGAAAATTTTTAAAAATTTTCTGTAAACAAAAATTATATATTCTATCAAAAAATATTTTTCTACAATTTTCTTAAAATGAGTATGTAAATTTTTCAAAAGTAAAACTTATCAATAATATTTTTTAAAGAGAAAATTTATGGAATGTATTCTATAAAGAGATTATTATTTATCGCGCATATTATTTAGTTCAAAAATTTATAGAAAATACATATACTTTAAAAAGAAAATTTATTGAAAATATTTTTTTTATAGAAAATTTTATATAAATACAATAGAAGTCATCGAAAATTTTCTATTAATAAAAGAATGTATAGACAATTTATAGTAAATATTCCTTTAATAGAACTGAAATTTATTGCAAATATGTTTAAAGGAAAAAATTTTTTCTTTAAAGAGAAAATTAATCTCTTTTAAGAGAAAATTATTTATTTATTAGAAAACCATTTTCTTTTGAGAGAAAATTATTTTTTCTAAGAGAACATCATTATTTTTAAAGAGAAAATTATTTTTTTAAGAAATTTTTTTTATTTATTTATTTTATTTATTTATTATTATTTTTTTTTTTTTTTTTTTGAGAAAAATATTTTTTTTTTTTTAAGAGAAAATTATTTTCTTTTAAGAGAAAATTATTTTCTTTCGTGAGAAAATTATTCTCTTTTAAGAAAAAATTGTTGTTTTTTTATGAAAAAATTATTTTCTTTAAAAAGGATTTTTTTTAAGATAAAATTAATATCTTTGAAAATTATTTTCTTTTAAGAGAAAAATATTTTCTATTAAAGAAATTATTTTCTTTTAAGAAAAAGTTATTTTCTAAGAGGAAATTATTTTATTTTGGGAAAAAATTAATTCTTTTAAGAGAAAATTATTTCTTTTAAGAAATATTTATTTTCTTTTAAGAGAAAATTATTTTATCTTGCAGAAAACTAATTTCTTTTAAGAGAAAATTATTTTTTAATACTATTTCCTTTTTTTATATTTTTTCGTTATATTTTCTCTTTTAAGAAAATTTTTAAAAAAGTTTTCGGTAAATTTTCAATAAATTTTCTACATATAAGGAGAATTTTTTATATATTTATATGTTTGATTAAATTAAAATTTAAAAAAAGTCGATAAATTTCCTCTTCAATGAAAATATTCTATAAATTTCCTCCATAAAGAAGTTATTCTATACATTTTCTCTTTAATGAAAATTTATCAAAAATTTAAGATAAATACAATAGAATAGTTATTGAGCATATTTTATTAATACAAAAAAAAAAAAAAAAAATCGTAGATATTCTGTCAGGAGATAAATTATCTAAAAGTATACACAAATATAAGAAAAAATATCGAAAATATTTATAAAGATTTATTTATCAAAAATATTCATTAAAAAGAAAATTTATCGAAAATATTTTCTTCTAAGAGAAAATTTTCAAATATAAAAAAATGTCGATAAATTTTCTCTTCAAACAAAATTTTTTATTAATTTAATATTTCTAAAGAAAGTTTCGATAAATTTCCTCATTAAAGAAAATTTTCTCCTTAATGAAATTGTTCTCTTTAATGAATATTTTTTCTTTAATGAAAATTTTCTCCTTAATGAAATTGTTCTCTTTAATAAAAATTTTCTCTAATAAAATTTTCGAAAAAGTTTTCTTTGAAGAAAATGATTGATAAATTTCCTTTTGAAAGAAAATTTGTATGTATTTCTCTTTAGACAATATTTTTTATTATTTTATTTAAAAAAATCCTCTTCAAAGAGATTTTCTGAGAAATTTTCTCTTAATACCAACTTCCTATAAATGTTTAGTTTAAAGAAAAGTTTCAATATATTTCCAATTTTCTCTTTAAAAATAATTATAGAAAATTTTTTGATAAATTTTCTATATAATGAAAATTTATCGAAAATATTTATTAAAAATTTTAAGTAAAGAGAAAATTTACTGAAAATATTATTTAAAGAGAAAATTATAAACAATGTATCTAAATAAAATATTTATAAACAAATTCGAAAGTGTTCTTTAAAGATAACGATAATAGAAAATGTTCTTTAAAAATAATATTACAAGAATATTTATAAAAAAAAGTCTGAAGTGCTTATTTAAGAGAACATTATTTGAAAATTTTCTTCAAAGAATATTATTAAAAAAATTTTCTTTGAAGAGAATATTAATAAAGAAATTTCTTTAAATATAATATTAATTAATTGTACTCCTTAAATGAATATTTTTTATTAATATTCTGTCAAGATAAAATTGATGAAGATGTGTCTATTAAGAAAAGCATTAAAGAGAATATTAATTGAAAGTTTTCTTTAAAGAGAAAATTATTTTTATAATATTGCTTAAGGAAAACAATTATTGATAATATTCTTTAAAGAGAAAAAGTATGAAACATTTTCTATAAATAGAAGTTATAAAATAAATTCTCTAAATAGAAAATTCCCAACATCTTTTTTAAGAGAAAATTTATAAAGGGAAAGTTTATCATAAATATTCTATCAAATCTCTTTAAATTTACAACGAACTGTATGTGTGTAAAAAAATGGGAAAATAAAATAAAAAATAAGTCCCACTAAATCCAGTAGTTTAAGGTCACGCATCATTTACTAAAAATAAGTAAAAAAAATAAATTTTCTTCAAATAAAGTGTTGCTTCCTCTTTTTTTATAACAAGTAAAAAAAAAAGAAAACTATAAATTAAGCCATGTGTTGGCAAAAACAAAAATTTTAAAGTTAATTTAATAAATTCAACAAAAATTACTTTATTTGAAGAAAAAAAAAATTTTTTTAAACAATCTTCAAATTTTCCTACTTACCAGCAGGGATTTGTAGAGTGGTAATGTTTGTGGTCCTAGAATAAATAAAATATAATCCATGCGTGAACAATTAAAGTTTGGATTCTCTGGATGACAGTCATTCATGTCATCATAATCAACTAATTTTGGATTCTCTCCAATGAGATCAGCATTTAGAATAAATGTAGGGGAGGAAGAGGACTCGGAGGTGGTGTTGATAATGTCGCCATTTGTATTAGTGGCATTGTGGTATATAGTGGGATTTGTTAAATTTGTAAAACTTCCGCCAAGTGTTGTGGTGGTATAATTTAAAATTGTATCGGTGGGCGGTAATAGGGAGGAGATGACGGTGGCAGCAGTACTAGTAGTGTTGGTAGTTTCATTGCTGATACTGGTTAAATTTGCGGCTGTTGTTGCTATTGTTGTTGTCAGCCATTGTGTGGCATAATCAACAACAACTGCTGTTGTATTAACTACAAAATCTGTCAGCAGCATTGAGGAGTTACTGCTATCATTTGGTTGTAATGCGTAGGTTGTATTAGGGGTGGAGGAGATGGAGGAGGAGGATAATAGCAGATTATTATTATTAGTGTTATTATAACTTTGATTAACATTTTCTATTATATTTGTTATTGTTGCTGTTGTATTTAAATTATTCACATCAAACATTTCAATCATATTTTAGTTGTTGTTTTGTTATTGTTTTCTTTGTTTTTAACTTTTTTTTTTTTTTTGAGGTTTCTTTGTTTTTCTTTTCTTTAGTAAATTATCTATTTAAATAGGATTCTTTTAATTATTATTTTCACTTTAACATTTTTAAAAATTTTTTAAAGAGTGTTTTTATGGAAATGATTTTTATCATTTATACTTTAATGACTTGTTAGAAATTTTCTGTAAAGAGAAGACAAATAGATAAGATGATATGGTTAAAGTAAATTGTTGTAAAACGAAAAGATTTAATAAGAAATAGTTTTATTTAAATTTTTTATGTATATAAATTTATTCTACAAGTTTTAATTAAAATATATAGAAAGCAATTAAATGTTACTTATGATACGAATAAAACTACTTGATGTTTCTTTTAAGATTAAGATTTATTACAGTTTATTAACCCCTTGTTGTTTTAAACATTTGATGGTTAATAATTTAAGTTAAACATTTTTTCTTAATTACTTTCTTTAAATCTTTAAAATAATTAAATATTGTTTAAAAATATTAAATCATTAAAAAAAAAAAATTAATTAATGACCTGAAAATATTGAGTTAAACAAAACAAATTCTAAATTCTTTAACAAAAATAGAGGAGTCGATTTAGACCCCTTTGACTGTTCGTATAAAATCAATCAATTCTAGACTTTAGATAACTTGCGAAGCTATATAATACTTTTCGTTTATTACGTTTAAAAATAAAATATGAATAAGATGAATGAAGTAAAAGATATTTTTTATATGCAATAAAAAGCTACTTTGAAATACAAGTTTCGGTTTTTTTAAAAATTAATTTTTTTTAGAAAATGACGTACTAGAACTAACTAAAAATTAACACGAGTAGAACAAATATTGACCATGGGATACCCTACACCATTGTGTTCAGTGAGGGGTCTTCTTTTGTCTAGACTTGTGTACAAATGTGGACCGATACTTGTATTAAGTGTCAAATAAAACATACGAATACAGAATATTACTTCGATTTTAACATTTATATGAATTTATTAAATTTTTGGGTGATTTCCGAAAGTGGGCCTTATATGAAGACTATGGTAAATTATGGACCGACCTTCGTATCATTTATATAAAACTTATTTGTGTCGAATATTAACTTGATACTATTATTTTAATGGGATTTATGCCCGTTAAAGTGATTTTCTGCAGAGAGATTTATATGGGAGCTATGGTCAATTATGCACCGACGAAATTCGGTGCCAAATTTCTTTCAAATATTGCTATATGATAGTTAAACCTCATTTCCGGAAGGATATTCGTAGGGGGGTAGGTGAAATAATGCATCGTTCATAACCAATTTCAATAGGCTTCGTCTGTATGCCAAATTTCATGTTCAAAATTGTGGCCTGTAGTTTGATTACAAGGTTTACATGGACGGTCAGACGGACGGACGGATAACGTTAAATCGACTCAGAAAGTGATTCTAAGCCGATTGGTATAAATTAAGGTGGCTCCTAGACCAATATTTTTAGATGTTATAAACATCAGCACAAACATATAATAACACCTATGGTGGTGTAGGGTATAAAAAGAGTTTAACAAAAGTAAATTGATTTTATAGCATGTTTTTGAACCGCAACGACCATATCCTTCAGAAAATTCATATATAAGATTAATCACTTTTTGAAAAATGTATAAAATTGTTCGCAAATTTAATTTAGAAAAGCCATTTATAAGATTTAATAGGAAAATTAATTATCCAATATGTTTTATTCTTTGACATCGAAGGATGTGACCACAACGACCATATAACGTCATATATAAGAATTTTTAAAAATTAATATTAGATAAAAAATTGTTTGTGTTTAATAGAAAAATTTATTAGCATCATTTCCCAATAGGCTTTATTAATTGATATCAAAGGATGTGACCGCAATGACCATATCCTTCAATGAACTCGGTATAAGATTTATCACTTTTTAAAAGATCTATACCAATTTTTAAAAATTTAGAAAAATCAGTCATAAAGTTTAAAAGTAGAATTCATTAGCTTTATTTTCCATTAGGATTTTTCCCTTGACATCTAAGGATGTGATCGTAATGACATATCCTTCCAAGAATTCATATATGAAATTTCATCAATTTAAAAAAACTTTTTTAGGTTTTAATAGTAGAATTTATTAAGTTGACTTTCGGAAATAAATCTGTAACTTCTAATCGACTGGTTGGATTTACATAAATGGGGGCTCAAAATAGGGTACTTCCGACATAGAAAATTTTTCATCGCTTACCAAATTTTTGTTTCTTCTCCAATTTCAAATATTTTTACATCTTCTTAAAGCTCTCGATAAGGCCTAAAATAAACAATTATAAAATTGAAAATTACAAAAGTGAGACTATCTACTCACTTTTTTCTCTAAAATAAAATTTTATTTAAGAACATATAATAATTTTATACTTTTTGAAAGATATTTTCTATGCGATGATTTTATAATTAAAAACAAGATCTAAAACCCAACTTTACCATGTATAAACCCTGCCGAATTAGACCTATTTTAAATCAAAATTTTAAATTTAGCCTAAACTCCTAAAGTAGTTACGAAACCTTTAATGCGTTCCAAAGAGTCTACCAATGGGTTTTTCCAAACCTGCAATAAATGTGGACTTTATGGTCAACATTAAAAAAAAAATAAAAAAATTTTTTTTTGGGACTTTCGTCAGTTTTTTTTTGGGGAATTGTGGGATTTTTTTTTTATAAAAATTTAAATTTTTTTTAACACTACCATTTTAAATGGCAAAGTCAATAATCGCTGAAAATTTATTTAAGATATCACACGTTGGGGTAAAATGTATGAAAAGTGGCGATTAAGTGAATTTTAAAATTTAAATTTTTTAAATAAAGTTGGGCTCCGAATAAAAATAGACAAAATTATGTATTGTATCAATATCATTAAAATCTTTAAGATAGGTTGTGTTGATTTCTAATAATGAGCTGTCAAGGTTAAACATTTTTGAAAAAATATTAAAAAATTCAATTTTCATCAACTTTCACTGTACTTATCTATATATATAAAAATTAATGTGTGTTTGTTTGTATGTATGTATGTTTGTTTGAAGTCTATAGCCGCCTAAACGGCTAAACCAATTTTCTTGAAATTTTCACAGTGTGTTCCTATATGCCTGGAAGGAAAAATAGGCCATATTATCATATCTGAGAAAATATAACAGTTAGAGTTCTAAAATTTTGTCGGAGCCACTTTGGTATCAATATTAATATTTAAGAAAAATATGGGCGGACTAGAAAAAGGGGGCATGGTACCTCCCATATGAATTAAATGCAAAAATTCGTATATCTGGGAAACTATTGGAGTTGGAATGCTCAAATTTTGCACAAAGAATTTTGACATCCATGAAAACATTTGTCTAATAAATTAGCGGATTATGGGGGTATGGTCCCTCCCATAAAAATTATATACAAAAATTAGTATTAGTATACTTTAATTACTATGTATTTCATTTCGGGGGGTTGCGAAGCACACCGGGTATTAGCTAGTTTTTAATAAAAAGTCTTCTAAACTAAAAATTTAAAATGGAGCTATCAACTTCTGGTATTTAAGTTTCTTATCCTCAAATATTTGTAAATTTTATTTTGTTTTAATATTTTTGTTACTTTTTTGAAAATTGACACTAATTTTCAATTTTCAAGGAATACAACATAAAATATTACAGGATGTTTGTTCTGAAAAATAGTACATATTGTTCACTTTAATATTATGAAAAAAAATCGTGCGCATCTAAAGCCCGATTTGAGACATTTTGTTTTTTTTTAACTCCAGTAGATTTCATACAAAAAACATCTTAAGTGCAGGCATTTTCTTTAATTTAAAACATTAAACAGTGGAACAGAATCGATATAAATCTGTAACTTCTAATCGGCATGAATTTCATAGGCGTAGCAGAGGACAGTAACATTTTGAGTTTAGGGTACTAATGTCAAAGAAAATGTTTAACCACTAGCGATTTGTATATCACTTTAAAATCCTTGATAAATTCTTTAGATAAAATGCTTGCATGTATTATTTCTCTTATACATTCTCCGAGATATATTCATTTGATATTTCAACAATCTAAACTTTGCAAAATGTTGGTCAATGATGATTTTATCATATTTTTTTGCAGTTTATTAAAGAACAAAATTGTCTATCGAATAAAGAAAATTTGTGGTCGATGTCTTTATTGAGTCAAAAAATAAACAATTTTGAATCGGCAGTTTGCAAACATTAATAGACGGACAGAAAGACAGACATTTGAATCCTTTAAAGAAATTTTTAAAATTCCAAAAATTTATTATTTTTTTACTTCTTGACCAATATAAAAACAAAATCTAAATATTAAATCATTGATATCACCTTCACCTGAATTAAGTGGTATTTTCGACCCATTCAACCCAAATGTATAAACGGACGGACATTTCCAAGCAGCCAAAAAACATATTTTAATTCTAAAAATGCATTTTTTGACTTACATATAAATAGGAAAATTAATCGTGATCATTAAAGTGTTGATATCACCATTCCCTGAATTAAGCATCGTTTTCAACCCATTTAACTGTAATGTATAGACGTACGGACGGACATTACCAAAGTTGTGATACTATCTGTAGCTCAAATATACTTCACCGATCTTTAATGGTTTAATAATTTTTTATTAATTTATATAGTTGATTTTAAAAATCTTGAACTTACTTTTTTATTTATTGACATTTACATGGAGGTAACAGCAATTTATTAAACACGATTTTAATTAATTATTAATGTATTTCAAACAATTAATATGAATATGTTAATAAATATATTGTTATTATTACTAGCAGCAAATTAAAACAAAATTTAATTTTATATTTAAATATCTTTTTATATATAATTTTTAGCATTTAAACACTTTGATTTCTTAAAAGATTAAATACACTTTTAAATTTTTTGTTTTACTTTTTTTTAATAAAATAGATAATAAATTTACATATTTTTTCCACAACATAAAAATATTCCTTTATTAAAGTAAATATTATTTCATTTTTTTTATATATTTCTTTGATCTTAATTATTAAAAAAAAAAAAACATAGACACTTTAAAATTTGTAAAAGTAAAAAAAAGAACCAACATTCACGCGCTTAATTTCACACACTAAATGATTTTACTACAATTAATGAAAATTCAAAGAAAAAATTTAAAAATTAAATTATAAAAAAATAACGATAAATTAAAAATGAAATTGGGTGCAAATTGTTCAAATTGTGCAGAACATACAAACGAACCAACGAATGAACATTACGGACTCGTACTGGTTCTCAATGAATCTATAAGGCGGTCGAATGAGCGAGCGAACGGTTTAACTTTTCACGTTTGTTTGTATGTATAGGTATGAACGAACAATAATTAAACAAATTAAATGTTTAAACAATATAATAAATGATGTTTAATACTGCAGTAATTTCACTTTATCTCCACGCTCTCTATCTAGTATATATCTACGATTATATACTAGATAGAGAGCGAGATGAAAAAAAATTCAAAGACAACGTGCATGGAAAATAATTTAAAGCGTAATATAAAATCGTATAAGTTTATAGTTCATACGTACGTACGTTGGGTATGATTAAAATTATAAAACAAAGTGATAAATAAAATAAAAAAAGACGAATACGAAATACCGCAATATGAAACTACAAATTATATTTTTTATACCCTCCGTCCAACACTAGTAGTGAAAGAGGAATTATATATAAAATATAAATTATTCATTCCATATGTGACACTAATCAAAACAGACTTTTAGTCTGCATGAAATTCCGAGTTAATTTAGATATTCAAATGTATAAAAAAATAGCTTAATTTGGCTGGAGGAGGATAAATTTCTATTAAGTTTTAAGGAAAAGTATACATTTTTTATTCAAGTATTTGGTATCTAAGAAAATACTACAATATGGAAATTGATATTTTATTAAAAAAAAAAAGTTAGTAGAATGAATCTGTTCGAAAAATTTCTCAAAGAACTTAAAATATAGCATTTCTGTGTTTTTTTTTTTTTTAATTATGTTAATATTTAAACTTTAAGAGAACTTAAACGAATAGTGATTCATTTCAATGTAAATTTCTGTATAATATGTACAAACAAGTCTTAAAATCAGAAAATTAAAAAAAAACTCCCACTTTTTTCATGAAAATACCCAAAATCACAATGCGTATAAAACATGTTTAAACAATTTACTCTTTAAATTGAAATGGTCACCCTTTCGTTGTAAGGGATGTCCATCAGAAAATACTTTTTGGGTGTTTACCTTAGATATGGAGATATATAATTACAAAAAATTTAAGTCGATTCCAGTTTTTCAATTTGAGAACTTAATAATAATTAAAAAAAAAATAATAAAAAATAAAATTGTCAGAGTTTGGATAGGGTTTGTGGGCGGACTTTTACCCCCAAAGATCCTCCGAATTTACTTTACACCCACTTGCATTAAGACTTCTTTTGAAAATATTAAAAAATATAAAACCCAGAACAAAAAACTTATTTTATCAGTGAATTAATATTGCCACCTTTTTGAAAAAAATAAATAAATAAATAAAATGTTAAATTTATTTAAAGTTCCACCCTCAGATTAATATAACTTTTTAACGGGGACATACATACATATATTTATATAATTCTAACAGCAATGTTATTGAAAACTTTGTAAGGAATATTTTAAATAAATTTTATCGGCAATATTCAGCCCGCCAAGTTAAAAACTAAAAAAAAAAAAACGAAGCTAAAAATGAAGTAAACATTTATTTCGACCTTAAACCAAAAGAGATAACCTACACATGTAAGCGACTTTCTATATATAAAATTTCTTTTCAGTCATATAATAAATAAATTTTTAGCGGTTTACAAAAAAAAAAAATACATACCCGAGATGGCCACTTATGGAGGGCCACCTACTACACCTCAGCTCTGACCATGTGAAATTTTATTGAGATATCTCCAACGGTTCAAAAGTTACAGAATTATTTCCAAACAAAAGCATTTTGGAACCACTCTATATCAGCGATTGAAAATCTCCAGTCTGGCACATTTTGGCAAAAAACAAAAAAAAAAAAAAAAGTGTTTCGAGTTTTTTCGTGAAATAGGCCTCAAAATATTTGTAATTTTAAACTTGTTATGGGAAAAATATTTTTCAATTTTTAGTCATGGAATTTTGGTCTACTAGAAATTTTTTTGGGGCATTTTGATGAAAATTTTTTTGGAAAATTATCTATTGTGGGCAATATTTTTTGGGCCATAAAAGGAACAAAATTATTAAAATTGTATCTATTTTGCAAGAAAATATATCTAACTTTTTTTATACCCTTCACCACAGGTGTAAAGTCTATATATAAGTTTGTCATTCCGTCTGTAATTTCGCCAATTTTCGTCGGAGAGCAAAAAAGTTTATATTTTCAAAATAAGAAATGATGACCTTGTAAGAAATGATGACGATAGGACCATGTACGTCCGTCCGTGTGTCGGTTGAAATGGCGTTTATGAAGCCCACCGATAATTGCTATATATAATATATATATCAAACGATCGGAAATCCTTTCGAGAATTTTGCTATTGAAATTCAGCAAGATCGGTTCATACATTGCGGAGATATGCTTAAAAACCGGTTTTTAGAACTGGTTTTCCAGTTTCTGAAGCCTTTGTACATACTAGGGACTTCTTTTTTGCAAAGAAGTCTCGGACATTTTTTTCTGAATCTTTTTGCTAAAAAAATGAAATAAATCGGTTCATAATAACTGAGATATCGAGCAAAACGCATTTTTGATTTTGGAATTGTTGTTGTTGTTTACTTTTTAAAAGCAAAGCTTGCTATGATTGTTTTTTTTTTTTCGTATTAAAATTTTCGTAGTTTGAAAAAAATGTAGATTTATAAATGTGAAGTAATGAAAGCATACGCTCAGGCAAAAATTTAATTATTTATCGGTAAGATAGTGAAGGGTATCAAAGATTCGGCACAGCCGCATCTTTTTTTAATTTCATTTGTATTATGTACTAAAATTACGGTTTATGGCCCAAAATTTTTGCGAAAAAAGTTTTAAATATTTTTTCATAACTGGCTCAAAATCGTTGGTAGGGAAGTAAAGATCAATTTTTAAAATTTTTTAAAATTTGTTTCCACATTAAGCTAATTATTACGTATCGTTTAAAAAACCCCTTAAACCCTAACAAATTTTTGTCTACGGGACCCCCTAATGCACATTCATTGATACATATGCTCTCACATCATCCCTTTTTTACATATTTTTTCAACAATCGATTTTCGACCGAACGATTCGCAAATGCAAAATAGCGATCTTCCTCACAAGCAGAAATTAAAAAAATAAAATTTGAAATTATGTTTTTTTATCCCAAATATTAAAAATAAAGAAAACACATTTTATTAAAAAATTTTATATAATTTTTTAAATTTGCGTAAACAATTTCTAAAACTGAAGAATAGAAAATTTTGTTTGTAATCTAAATTTTTCCGTACCTTGATATTTAGAATAATTGTTTTTTAAATAAGTTCCACAATAAAATGTTTTAAATAATTCTGTAAAATTGATGCAGGGTCTTTAAAATTCGGCTAAGTAGAGTATATCATTTTCACTTATTTTATATTTTTTGTATATGATTTTAAAATATTGTTCCACATGCATAAGATAAAAATTTAAATACTAAGAAATGATAAGAATAAAAGCCAAATTAAATGGTAAAAAATATGAAAATAAAATATGTTCTCACTCAGTTGTAATGAATTGAATTATTTTATTAACGGTTTTTAGCTACTGAATGAAATAATTTATTCTCATTTAAAGACAAATTATTGACTAAAGTGTGAATTCATAAACCTTTGTTCTGCTTTTAACTTTAAATTTCCATACAAATCTGGAGTGTGAGATACCAAACCTATTTTTTATACTTTCCTCAGCATTATAGTATTTTTTTGAAATTAAAAAAAAAAAAATTTCCTTAAATTTTATATCTCCTACAATTTTATTTTGTCTTTAAAATCAAACAAACCCAAACTGCAATTAATGTTCTTCTACTCACCACTTAAGAGAGTAAATTTTATTTGTTTTATTGCTATTCTCAGTAATATTTTTTGGCAATAAAAATATATTTATTATGTCTCTATTGTAATAACTTTCAAAATTAAACTTAAAATATTTTGTTTAATAAAAATTATTCATAAATACAACAATATACTAGTTAGTATACATCTACTTATTACATTTTAGATTCTTAACATTTTGCTATCATAAAACATATTTACTTATGCAGCACATACTAAACATTTATCTCTGCCAAACTGCCTGTAGGATATCATTTTATTATTTTAATATTTTTAAAACTCTTGACATAAATATTTACACACATATCTGTCTGTCTATCCATACGTCCGTCCGTTTGCCTCCCTGTCTAACCACAAGACAAAAAAAATTTTTACCTCAAACTCTTGTCTTTGGCTTCCTTTCTTATCAGGGAACTTAATATGCATTAAGTTGCTCATTGGTTGAATGTTTGTTATCTGGAGATTTTACTTTTGCTACTGATGATTTTTTCTTTTTCTGAGATAAAAAAAAAAAAAAAAAATATATTAAAATACAATAAAAATAACAACAACATTAGCATCAACAACCTCAACAACAGCAAATAATAATATCAGCTGCTGTTTAATGTTCAAAATGTTGTTGTTCATATGAATTATAATGTTTTAATTTGGATGTTGTTGTTTTTGTTTTTACTTCATGATTTCATTTAAATTTAATCAAAAATTATATAAAGATAAAACAGAAAGTGTATCAAAGGTGTTTAAAGCCAATGAGGAAAATTTGATGCAGAAAAAAATAAAATAATATAAAATTTTTATGCAAAATAATAGATGAAATAGAGTTCAAAAAGTCAAGAATTAAACACTGTATTAGCAATGGAAGGAAGTAAGTACTTGGTGCTGGAAAAGACATGCAGAAGTTGTATTTTTAGCCCTTGGTTGTCATTGGTAGGATGTTATTTTTTTTCTGCTTCTTTTTTATTGCTTTTCAAGTACTTATCTTTAAACTATGTTTAGAAAATTTTCTAATAAAAATACTTAAATATTTTTAAAATTTTTTCCTCTAAAAAAAACAATTATTTTCACTTTTTTGGAAGTAATTATTAAGAACTTCCGAAAACTTTTGAAGTAATGAAAATATTCCTTTTTGGAAGCAATGGATCGTTTTTTTTTTTTTTGCTGGGATGTAATTTGCTGGTTAAAGAAAGACAACCGGTTCTAAACTAGTCACATGACAGGTTCCCACAGCTATTGACCGGTTCTAGTTCCGGAACTTTATATGGGTGGAACCTGTCACTTTTACATGGGGTTATCATTGTAGTTGGCTAATTAGCACCTTGGGACATGTCATAGGACAGATCATAGGACTGGTCGAAGAGTACATGTTCAGAGTCGATTAATATAATAAAAATTTAAAAAAAATTTTACTTTTTAAATTTTTAAAAATTTTTAAAATTTATATTTTTATTAAATTATGTTTATTTTTATTTTATTATTTTTCGTTAATGACTGATGGCGGCACCCCGAATCGAACCTACGTTCTTCTGACCTACCTTACGTTTTATAGTTTTCAACGCTAACCACTCAGCCATTGATTGTTATTTATCGAGAGTTGCTAATTGTACACTTAACACGCCTTTCAACCAAATATTATTGAGTATGGTGGGTCAACTGGTCCTCAACTAGAAAATTGGTGACGGGTTTGGTGTCTATTGGTACTCAACTGGTACTGAGGGACCGGTCCATTATTGCAGTCTTTATTTTTATTTTTTTTTCTTAATAAATTAACTTCGACATTTTTAAAAAATATTTATAATGAAAACATTCTTTCCACTGAACCGATTTTGCTGATTTTAAATAACAAACTGCTTAAGGAAACAACGCATAATCAGACGTCGGAATGTTATCCACAGAGAGACATAAATGATTAAAATGATTTCATATGGTCAAACAATTCCCAAGTTTTACTAGTGTGACTACTGAATAAGTTGGTTATATTAGTCATGACCATTGAAAAATTCAGTATATGATAGAAAAAATGTGAAAGCAGATTAGTTCACCTATTTTTGCTTAAAGAAGAAAAAAATTCTGACCTGATGGAAAAAAACTAAAAGTACTTAGATTCGTGTTTAGCACATCAAGGCCAACTATTCATTTTTGAGGGAGAACTTGTTTAGTCGACCAGTGTTATTAATACTTTAAAAAGATTTATTAAACCAATTATTGAAAAATTATGGAAAATTGTTTATAAAAATAGCATTTTTTTAACTTTTTATACAAAATTGAAAATTTATAAATTTTTTTTTTATTAATGGTAAATTTAATTAAAATTTTGTTTAATTTAATAAATACAAAACAAGATCTTCATAGCTTACGAAAATCTCCAAATAAATCTCTATATTTGGCAACACTGTTCACACAAAAAACGATTTTAACAAAAATCAATATAAGTTGATATTTTTTTTTTAGCACAAAAAGTGTATTTTACCTCAAAAAAGTTTTTCACCACACAATTTATATTTGACCTCAAAAAATAGATTTTGATAATAAAAACAAATTTTCACTACAAAAATAGTACATTTTACCTCAAAAATTGTATTAAAAAAAATATATATAGTTTCATTACAACACATTTTCTAACCACAGAATGATTTTCACAAAAAAAAAAAAAAAAAATGTTCCTTTAAAAAAGATTTTGAAACCCTTAGAGATTATTTTATTTAAAAAAATGTTTTCACCACAAAAATTATCATTTCATCACAAAAACAGTTTCTCATTGACAATAAAAGTAAAACCCCCCAGCAAAAACTTGGTAATGACACGTAGTTACGGATGTAGTTACTTTGTAATGACAACAACATATCGTCTGCATTACATAGAAGTTGTTTAGTAACTAATTATAAATAACACGAATGTAAAAATTATTCATGATTGGATTTTTTAAAATATTAATTTTTATAATGCAGTTCATATATTTGAAGGGATACATAAATGAAAGGCAAAATTTACGTATGAATTAATTTGTAATCTAAAATAGTTTATTTTTATTACATTTATTTTAATTACATTTTGGTTGTTGTTAAGTTTTTTAAATTAAAATTTAAAAAATCTTTTTACAACCACAAAAAAATATTTTATATTCTGACATTTCATTACTTATTTATAACCTAAAATGTAACTAGTTCCTATTGTTATTACTAATCATGACTTCAGCAATGCTTTAAAATCAATGCGCTGTTTAACAGCTTGGAAGTAATTAGTTATTGTAATGACATCTAAGTAATGTATAGGGTAAGTAGTTGCCTCTAATGTCATCACCGTGTTAAAATAATGAGTTATTCAGCTAATGTGTAAGTAGTGGAGAGCCATTATATAAGCTTCTTAACTCATTACATGGCAACCAAAGTTTTTGCTGGGCCAGTACATATTCCACTAAAATTTATATTTTAAATTTCAAAAACTCTAAACTAAACTAAACTAAAAAGTTCCAAAAAACGCCTTTTAAAGTTAAATCTTTATAATATGCCCCACTTTCTTTAAAGAACATAATTTAGTCCCTTTTGTTTAATAAATGCTGTGCATTTGCTACAAATTTTGTATTTTTTATGGCCCTCATTAAAATGCTTTACATTTTATTCCTTAAACTTTATTATCTAGTTAGTACAAGAGTACACATTTCGATGCTGTAGTTTATTATTTGAAATTTCCAAACACTTTCCCTTGACACCAAAAGGATGATGGCAGGCAAAAAAGAAATGCACATGTAATTTAATGTCAACATGTGTGTAGCTTGTCATTAAAGCTTCGAAAAAAACATACTAAAGTCAAGAAAAAAATAATTTATTATTCTTAAGGAGACATTTTGGTTATTTATAATTTAGTAAACGAACTAAAACTGTTGGTGTGAAATGTTAATAAATTTAAATTGAAAAAAAAAAAAAAGAATTTTGTTAAAGACAAAAATAAAAGAAAAATACATTTGGTTTATTTAACACTAAAAGTCAAAGAACTAAGATGCCTTTATAGAACTTATTCTGACAAAATTTTTCCAAGTGGGTAATATTGAAAATAAAGTATACAATACGTCATTGTTTGAAATATATTTTTAAAATGTGACTCCACTTTTTGTGTAAATTAAATATTTGTTCAAATTTCTGTTATCTTTTATTTTAAAAGTCTTAATCAAAATAAATAATCTGTTTTAGATATATTTAAAAATTACAACTGCAGTTATCATAAAGCTAAAAATAAAATTGCAAATAATAATAATGTTTCTTTTTTTTTTCTTAAATAAAATAAAATGTTAAATAAAATAAAATGTTAAAATTGTTAATTAAAAAAAAATCGATCTTTAAATAATAATATTAGACAATTATTGTTCCTAAACTTTCCTTAGAATTTATAAAAAAATAATATATAAACTTTTTTCTGTAATTAAATAAAATCATTTAAATATTATTTGGTAAAATATTTTTTCTGACATAATCCTTAATAAGAAAATTGTTTGTAAAAAAGACATAAAGAAAACTTTAGTTTATTGTAAATTTTATTTTATATTTATTGTCTATTATTTCATTCCAGTTTTACTAAGTAAATAAATAATAAATCCTTGAAAGTGAAGAGATTTACTGTATGACTTTTTTTCTATTAGGGTTTTACTTTTCACTTTATTTTATATAATTTTTCTGATGTTTTCTCAATTCTCTATTGTCTTTGGATTTTATTTAACAAAGTTTTAAAGACTCGAAAGATACACTAACGAGAAAAATACAAACATAGTGACAATTTTTTTAATTAATATCAAAAAACAAAAAAGTATGTATTAAAGAAAAAAAAAAAAAAAAACAGAAACAGAAACAGAAACACCTACACACTAAGGCAAAAGGCAACAATAGAAATTGAATTTTTCAGTAAAAACTTTTAGATAAATAAATTTACACACAGGAGGGTTGATGAACAAAGATGTATAAAAATGTAAAACTTCATGACTCAATTCAATAATAAAAAGTCATAAATCATGTTGCACAAGGATAATGACAGTCACACATGCACTTAGAATATACATATGTATACAAATTGATGCATATGTATGAATTTGAATGATACACCCATACATTTTCATATGAAGGCGTTTAGAGTGACACCGTACAGACAAAATCATAAGAAAAATATTGACTTAAAACATGCATGCATTAATGTTTACACAACAAGGCGTGTGTTATAAGTTTATGCATAAAATTTAAAATTTGACGAAAAGGTAAGAAATAAATGAAACAAAATTGTTTCAAAAGGAAACTATAAACAAAACTTAAGACTAGAATATAGTCTAAAATATTAACTATAGTCTGAACTATAATCTATAGTCTGAACTATAGACCATTGTCTGAACTGTAGACTAGTCTGAACTATAGACTATAGTTTAGACTATTATCTAAAGTATAGAATATAGTATTAACTACTATAGATTATAGTTTTAACTGTTGACTGTAGTCTGAACTATAGACTATAGTCTGAACTATACACCATAGTCTGAACTACAGACTATAGTCTAAACTATAGACTATATAGTCTGAACTATAGACTATAGTCTGCACTATAAACCTTGTCTGAACTATAGACTAGATTCTGAACTATACACCATAGTCTGAACTACAGACTATAGTCTAAACTATAGACTATATAGTCTGAACTATAGACTATAGTCTGCACTATAAACCTTGTCTGAACTATAGACTAGATTATGAACTATAGACTACAGTCTTAACTATAGACTATAGTCTGAACTATAGACTATAGTCTTAACTATGGACTATAGTCTGAACTACAGACTATAGTCTGAACTGTAGACTATAGTCTGAACTATAGACTAGATTCTGAACTATAGACTATATAGACCATAGAACTATAGACCATAGTCTAAACTATAGACTAGATTCTGAAATATAGACTATAGTCTGAACTATAGACTATAGTCTGAACTACAGACTATAGTCTGAACTATAGACTATAGTCTGAACTACAGACTATAGTCTGAACTAGACACTTTGTCTGAACTATAGACTAGATTCTGAACTATAGACTAGATTCTGAACTATAGACTATAGTCTGAACTATAGACTATAGTCTTAACTATAGACTATAGTCTGAACTACAGACTATATTCTGAACTATAGACTAGATTCTGAACTATAGACTATATAGACCATAGAACTATAGACCATAGTCTAAACTATAGACTATAGTCTGAACTATAGACTATAGTCTGAACTATAGACTATAGTCTGAACTATAGACTATAGTCTGAACTATAGACTATAGTCTGAACTTGTGGGACTACAGCAGGAGTCCCACAAGGATCAGTATTGGGCCCACTTCTTTGGAACGTAATGTATAACAAGGTACTGGAGTTAAATATACCTGATGAGGCGAGTATTATTGGTTTTGCTGACGATATCGCCATTGTTATCCGTGCGCGTTTCTTGGACGAAGTGGAAATGTATGCGAATGACACAATTCGCATCATAAAGGATTGGCTTCAGAAAACAGGTTTGGAGCTTGCGGATCACAAGACAGAGGCAGTACTAATTAGCAGTCGAAGGAAAAAGGAGTCAGTAAATATAAAAGTAGGGACAGCAGATATTAGATCAAAAACATCTATTAAGTACCTAGGAGTAATGATTGACGAAAGACTTAATTTCAAGGCACATATGGAATATGCATGTGAGAGAGCGGCAGCGGTAAACAACACCCTCAGCCGTATTATGCCGAACGTGGGAGGGCCTAGGCAAAGTCGTAGATTGCTTATCTCTAGAGTGACTACATCCATATTGATGTACGGAGCGCCAATCTGGGCGAAGTCAATTAGGAGCATATCCCGGAAAAATGTTCTATCACTTTTTCGTCAATGCTGTCTCAGAGTTTGCAGCGGTTACAGAACAGTGTCACTGGATGCAATATGTGTAATAGCTGGAACAATCCCTATGGACCTGGCTGCAGATGAGGCATGTAGAGTACATGCTGCCACGGAGGGAAATAGCGCTGAGGATAGACGAGAAATAAAGTCTATTGAAAGAAATAGGACTATGGAGAAATGGCAAAGAAGATGGGAGAATACACAAAAAGGGCGATGGACCTTTAGATTGATTCCAGTATTAAGAACATGGATGGAACGCAAACACGGGGAGGTTAACTACTATCTCACTCAATTTTTCTCAGGACACGGGGGATATAGAGGCTACCTGTTTAAATACGGACATGATGATTCGCCAAACTGTCCACTATGTATGGAAGTGGAAGATGCCGAGCACGTAGTGTTCAAATGTCCTAGATTTGATGACAGTAGACATACACTGGAGAATGAAATTGGAAGAGTTATTACACCGGAAAATATGGTGAACGTAATGGCAGTTTCAGAAGAAAGATGGCAGTTAGTTTCGAACTACATAACTCAAGTACATATGGAACTAAGCATAGAAGAGAAGCGACGAAAGTCAGGAACAGGAGTTCTAGAAGATGTAGCTGTAGCATAGATGCTAACCAGCCCCGCGATGTAATACTTAACGGCAGTGCCGCGGGGAGAGTGGTTGAAGAATGGGAAGGCGGTTTAGTGAGTAGGCGACAACCAACACCTGGTCGACGAACAACATCTAGTCGAATCTCACATAATGAATAACTATTCATATCTTCCGAAGATTCCGCACCCCATTACAAAAAAAAAAAAAAAAAAAAAAAAAAAAAAAAAAGACTATAGTCTGAACTATAGACTATAGTCTGAGCTATATACAATAGTCTGAACTATGGAATATATTATGAACTATTGACTATAGTCTGAACTATAGATTATAGTCTGAACTATAGACTATAGTCTGAACTATAGACTATAGTCTGAACTATAGACTATAGTCCGAACGATAATCTAAAGTATTAACTATTGACTGTAGTCTAAACTACAGACTATAGTCCATATTCTAAACTATAATTTAGACTATATATAAGCTATGGGCTACAGTTTTAACCGTAGGCTATAATCTGGACTATAGTATAGTCATCTAATATTTAATTTCATATTGTTTTAATATCTAAAGCAAATATTTAATATTGTGGCTGCTATATAAGTAAGTATGAGTTAATAAATTAAATGTAAATAAAATGTCATGCTACACAGTGGTGCCAAGAAAATCTACAAATCGATTATTACAAGTATTACCTTGTTACACAGATAACACGCGCTAGTAAAATTGTGTGTTACGTGTATAAGTACGTACACACGGGAATCCACAATAAAAAATAAATTAGTGAATTTAGTGTTAATTTACTTGAGTTGTCAATTTTGAGTCCATGATATAATATTTTTGAAACGACCTATATATACATTTTATATATCATTGAATTGGTAAGTAAGTCTATTTCTATATTCCTGTAATATTTTATAAGTTTTTTGAAAGGTAGATGCATTTGCTGTTAAATATATTTAACTTTTTTTGGTTTATATTTGAAAAATTGCCAAAAAATTGGTTAGTAAAGTTTTTTAAATGATTTTTGTAGTAATGAAAGCTTGATATTTCTTTTATACATTACATAAGAAATAATAGTGAAAATATTATGCTAACATGCAACTTAAAAAAATTCGTCTAAAAAATTTACTTTTTTCATAAAATCTTCACTCCTGCATTCGTTTTTGGCCGGACAGGAAGCAATTTAGAGTCAAATTGATATAAATCTAAATTTTTTGACTTAATATCGTCAATAAATTTTAAAAAACTCTTGCGACATTAATTTTATTGGAAAAAAATTAAATAAATACATATTTAATTTTATTTGTTACAAATAAATATCATCATAATAATTTCGAGGTAGTCAGCATTGACACCCTGTAATTTGTATTGTGTTATCACAGAATGACTACAAGATGAGTTTTCTTAAATATTAGGTCCTTCTCTACAATTCTTCAATATATTTCAATTTAATCCGACAAGTACTTTAGAAGATACAGATTTATTGCTCAAAAAATTGCCCCACTGTGTGCTGTAGTTTATAATAGATATTGACTGTCAATATAAAAAAATATAAACTTTCAAAATTATGTAAATAAAATTTGTTGCAATTTGATTGATTTTCTGTTATCATTTATTTGAATAACCATCATAATGACTTACCAAGATTGATGGCCGGAAATAGAACAAAAAAGTAAATGTTCTTTTTTTTTAATTTTTAAAGAAAACAAAAACATTATCTACCAAAAAACATACATACATTTGTATATTTACACAAAAATGATGATCTTGATATAGAAAAGGAAATTGAACAAAGTCTTATGAAACATATCGTATAAACAAAATTTAAATGTTTTTCATTTTTATGAAATTATTTATAAAATAAATAATAAAAAATGTTAAAAATTTTAATGCTGTTAAAATTCTTTTTATTATATTAAACAATTTTACAATTTATAGGCATGACAACGAATATTGTATGACAACCAATATTGAATTTTATTTTAAATAAATTACATTCTTATGTTACTCAATGAAGCATTGATGATAATGATGATATTTATTTGTAATAAATAAATTTAAATATGTATTTATTTAATTTATTTTTTACTTCTTTAAGCAAAAATGTGTTCATTTAGCATAGATACATCAACCCTTTTTTAAGTCTAAGGTAAATATAGACAAAAAAATCCTTGAACTTAAAGATTTCAAGATGTTTTTTTGAACTTAAACATACATATGTATATTTGAAAAATGTTTTCTTTCATTTCTTTCTGTTAATATTTTTGTATATGCATGTTAAACCAGCTGTAAAATGTCTCCTCAATCTATTTGCTCATATGACTGTTTATTTACTATATTTAAAATAATTTGACTGTTCAATTTTAGAGACATTTTTCAAGCATTAAATTCTTTAAAACTAATAACACAGGGAAATACTGATTCTACTGCACGGGGTTTTTTAATCAATTTGGTATTAATAAGTATTAAGACTCTAATCCACTTTATTTGTATTGACTTTTTTATCGCGATTTGTAAAATTAAAGAAACATATCTCGAAAACGACTAGTCTGATTTTGTTGAGAAAAATATCAAAAAATTCTAATTAAAGTTGTTTTCAAATAATTCTTACATGACTTTTTAATACGGTCAACGATTATGGAGATATTAAGCCTATTTTTGAAACAAAGCAAAATATTAGGAAATGTTAAAAATTGAAATTTTTATCTTTAATTGCAAATAAAACAAGATATATAATGGGTGTATATATGTCTGAATTCTGAGAGATTTGCTTAATTATAGAAATTTTTATTATTTTTCATTTTCTTCATAAAAAGAAAAACTGATTTTTTTATTAGAAATATATATCTAATCGAGGGTCTCATATATTTTTTTTTTTTTAATTGAAAGATTGTAACGAATGTTATTAGTACAAGAATCAAAAACTAATAACAAAAAACATATATTATTTTTATCTATAACAATACAACAACGCTTTAGTCGCGAACATCCTTATTACTCATATCTATCCTAGTCACGAACTCCCTTATTGTTATTCCATTTCAATTTAGTATACGTACTGTTTACACCACTTTATAATTCTCGTTTAGTTTATACCATTTTTCATACATATACTCTAAGGTTTGATGTTATGATTGCGGTTCAAACGTGACAAGAATATGCCACGGTTTTGATAATTATTTATCGAAATTGACTGATACGAATCAGTAGCCACTGAGACGAATAGATCAACCTTTTTATCTTTCGGGCTCGGACCTAGTTCGAGAACCAAATAATACATTGTACTACTGTTCAATACATAGACTTCGGTCTACTGTTCAACATAGGAGCTTCGGCATACTGTTCAATACACAGGCTGCGGCATACTGTTCAATACAGGGTCTTCGGTCAACTGTTCAATACAGAGACTTCGGTCTACTGTTCAACACAGGGGCTTCGGCATAATGTTCAATACACAGGCTGCGGCCTACTGTTCAATACAAAGACTTCGGTCGTCTGTTCAACACAGAGACTTCGGTCTACTGTTCAATACAGAGACTTCGGTTTACTGTTCAACACAGGGGCTTCGGCATACTGTTCAATACAGAAACTTCGGTCTACTGTTCAATACACAGGCTGCGGCCTACTGTTCAATATAGAGGCTTCGGTCTACTGTTTAATACAGAGACTTCGGTCTACTGTTCAACACAGGGGCTTCGGCATACTGTTCAATACAGGGACTTCGGTCAACTGTTCAATACACAGGCTGCGGCCTACTGTTCAACACAGGGGCATCAGCATACTATTCAATACAGAGACTTCGGCCTACTGTTCAATATGGAGGCTTCGGGCCTACTGTTCAATACAGAGACTTCGGTCTGCTGTTCAATACAGAGACTTCGGTCTATACAGAGGCTTCGGCTTTGTACACTTGTAATAGAATAAGTTAGATTTAAGCTTCGTATCATCCGAAGCCGAATCAACCCACAAAACCCGAAATATCATTCGAATCAACTTGCTAAACCCAAATTTGTCATCCGAATCCAACTCAATCTGCTGTATCTGGAGCCGACTGAATCATAAAATATTATCGTAGCTTTTCGTAATTTCTTATAATCAAGACAAATATTAAATAAATATTTAATATGTTCTTTACCTCCAGAAAGGGTAAATAAATTGTGTTATTACTTAAGCTTTTGTGGAGTCATAAATCGACCCTGGACACGATTGAGCTACCTCAGCCGACGACAAAACCACGTTACAAGAAAATTTATGATTTTTATGTCTAACTTTTACAGATTTTCATTATTGGATTTATTCAAGTGTTATGTACTGAATTTGTTATCCCATGGCCTAACAAATTCTTGAACAATTTTTTTTATTACTCTTACTAAAACTTTTGCTGGTTTTTGTAGTCTTTAAAATTAGGACAAAAACAACATTTTATATCCCTTATTTTGTTAAAAAAAAACATACCAAAAATATCAATTGCTTCAAAAAAACATAAGACATAAAAACATGTCCTTGAAACCTTCATAAAAATATGAACATAAAAATATTTGTGTAAAAGTATTTTGCTAAAGCTTTTCCTAACACTTTTAAAACTCATAAAAACTTTTATCATTTAAACTAAACTAAATTTGCCAACATTTTACAGTTCGTTGGCACGTCTGACTGCAAGTGTGTCCTCTATCGTTTTTATTGGAATTTAATGGCTTTAGGTTATCTAAGAAGACTAAATAAACGAAAGCAAAACCAGCATTTAATATTCTCACCTGGATTTTCGATTAAGAAATGGCAAAGGAAAAGAACCATTACAAACACACATTTGATATAAATATTTATCATACACACACACTTAGAAATCAAATGTTTTAGTATTTCAAATGATTGGAAGTACTAATGAAGTAGTTATTTTGGGGTAAATTAAATCGTATGATAGCACCACAAACATTAAAGACAAAATGCTGGAACACAGTGGGGCTAAACGCTAAATATTTGGTAATAAATCTATATCTCCTAAAGTTCTAAACAGATCGAATTTAAATGTATGAAAGATTTGTGGAGGAAGAACCAGATACATTTTCTTAAAGCTTAATTCCTCCTCTAAAATTCTTCCATACATTACAATTCGGTTCCATCAGTAGTTTAGGAGATACAGATTTATTACCAATAATTTTGCATTTGGCCCCACTGTGATTGAGGGAAAAATAAAAACGAATATGTAATCAAGCAAAGGTTTAATAACAGCAACATTGAATGAAAATAAATGAAAACTATTTATTACCTTAAACCAAAAGGATTTGAACATGAAAATAAATAATAAAAAAAATATTTTTTCCACATGATATGTTTGCATAAAGATGAAATACATTTTTTCATTTTTTATTTTATAGTTTTTAATAACATTTTCTTTTGCTCCTTTGGACCTTCTGTGTAAATTATTTATTTGAAGTATTTTGTCACAATTTCATATTACATTTAAATTTTAAGGTTTCTTGTTTTTCTCTCTCTGTTTTATTCTTAATGCATTTTTCTTCCATTTGAATTAATAATTTTTAAATATTTTGTTTTCTTTCCCTTTTTTTAAGGATCTGGAAAACAGTAGGTTTCCTTTATATTTTTATTAATATTTTATTGACATTTGAAAGCAATCAAATTTAATATTGCATTTTTCCCCTTTTGAAATGTTTTTAATTCGCATATGAGTTATATGGGTTTTATTTTGTCAAAGGAAATTATTGATAAAATACAAATGCTATTTAAATGAAAAAAAAAAAAAAAATATAATAAAGAAATCAGGTTAAAAAATATATAAATTAAAAATTCTCCAAAGGGAGTCAGTCCTATTTAATTGACAGCTTTTTTCAGAATTTTATAACAGTTGTGAAATTTAAGCGGATATAGATGCAGCTTATTAAGTTTAAAAAATAAAATTTGTAGATTAGATATAAATGAAAAATATCCTTAACCTAGAATTCGCCATATGCCTTTTCAACATATTTTCTATATTGCTATGCAAACTTCCAAAAAACAGTAACACATTTTTATTTCCATCTAAATGCATTCATTGAAAGATTCATAAAATAAATATTTCTAACAACATATGACTAAGTTGCTAAACAAAATATTTTATATTTACTTTTCTAAACAAAAATGAAAATAGCAATTTATTTATCAGATTTTAAACAAAGCAAAAAATAGAAATTAAAACTAAAAATTTGCATACACATGACTTTAAAATTTTTCCATTTTAATTATTAAAAAAGAAGTTTTAAAATCCAACTCACTTACATCACAGTAATTTATATTATAAAATGAATTTTACAAGTAGCTACATAATAATAAAATTACAAATTTAATATTACAATTAAAATTAAATAAATTTTAGCTTAATTTCATTAGCTCTCTATCCACTAAAAATACATTTCAAAATTAATTTACTTTCAACTCCCAGTATTTATATACTGGGAATAATGTCAAAATGTTAACACATTCAATGAAAAATGTATGCCATTGACCTTAATCAAAGATTATTGCTTTTTGATTATTTTCTGGTAAATGAGAGTGTGTGTATGTAAGGTTTTTCATTTATCCTTTTCTAAATTACAAAATCAATAAATATTAGACAGTATACGTATATAGACATCTTTTAATATTAAACCGAATAAAGTAGATAAAAAAAAGAACATGTATACATATGTATAATGTCTGTTATATTGTCTAGTCATATAGACATTATTATCGCCAGTCTAAACATCATATACTTTCTAAATCTATGAGCGTCAAAAGACATTAATTTTATTTTATTCCCTAACTTTTTAATTTTTTTAAACTATAGTCTAAACTATAGACTATAGTCTAGACTATAGACTGTAATTTAAACTATAGATTATAGTACAAACTATACTATAATCTCAGCTATGGACCATAGTATAAAATATAGACTATGGTCTAAACTATAGACTATATTCAAAACTATAGACCACAGTCTATACAATAGACTAAAGTATAAGCATAGGAGTATATTACAAACCATAGACTATAGCCTAAACTATATATTATAGTCTAAACTACAGTTTACCTATAGAATAAAGTCTCAATTATAGACTATAGTAGCCTATAATATAGACTATAGTAGTCTAATATATAGACTATAGTCTAAACTATGGACTATAGTCCAAACTATAGACTATAGTCTAAACTATAGACTATTGTATAAACTATAGACTATAGTCTAAACTATAAACAATAATCTAAACTATAGACTATAGTAGTCTAAACTATAGACTATAATATAAACTATAGACTATAGTAGTATAAACTATAGTGGTCTAAACTATAGACTATGTACTATAGTCTAAACTATAGACCACAGTCTATGCTATAGACTATAGTCTAAACTATAGACTATAGTCTAAACTATAGACTATAGTCTAAACTATAGACTATAGTCTAAACTATAGACTATAGTCTAAACTATAAACTAAAGTCTAAACTATAGACTATAGTATAAACTATAGACTATACTAGTCTCAACTATAGACTATAGTAGTCAAAAATATAGACTATAGTATAAACTATAGATTATAGTATAAACTACAGACAATAGTATAAACTATAGGCTATAGTGTAAACTATAGACAATAGTCTGAACTATAAACTATAGTCTAAACTATAGACTAAAGTACAAAATATAGACTATAGTCAATGCTATAGTCCCAGCTACGGGTAATAGTATAAGCTATGGATTAAAGTCTTAACTATATACTATAATCTAAACTATAGACTATGTTCGCAACTGTAGACCGTAATCCAAACTATAGACTATAGCAGTCTTAACTACTGACTATAGTGGTTGAAACTATAGACTATAATAGTCAAAACTACAGACTAAAGTAGTCTAAACTATAGACTATAGTAGTCTAAACTATAGACTATATTAGTCTAAACTACAGATTATAGAAGTCTAAACTATAGATTATAGCAGTCTAAAGTATAGACTATAGTAGTATAAACTATAGACTATAGTAGTCTAACTATAGACTATAGTAGTCTAAACTATAGACTGTAGTCTAAACTACAGACTATAGTAGTCTAAACCATAGACTATAATAGTCTAAACTACAGACTATAGAACTATAGACTATGGTAGTCTAAACTATAGTCTAAACTATATACTATAGTCTTAAGTATAGTCTTAACAATAGACTGTAGTCTAAACTAGAGATTTAACTAAAGTATTCAATTTAATAATAGGCTATATTTTATTACCATAGACTTTAGCCTAAACTTTAGGCTAGACTATAGTCTAAACTTTAGAATAGACCATAGTCTAGTCAATAGTTTAGACTATATTCTAGTCTATAGTTTATAGTACAGACTATAGTCTAGTCCATAGTTTAGACTAAAGTCTTTAGTTTATATTATGGTTTAAACTGTAAACTAAGCTATAGTCTTAACTAGAGACTACAATATATATTTTTATTTCGATCTAATGTTTAGTCTAGATTATAACCTTAAGTCAGGTCCATAATTTAGTTGATAGCGCAGAGTAAAGTCTACACTATCGACTGGAATATAATGTAAACTGTAAACTGGACTATAGTCTAACTTTAGACAAGATTGCAATATAAAATATATCGATTTTAAGAAACAATGTTTTTCCAATGAATAAATTGAAAATCTCTAACTGTCAATATTTTTCTAATTATGCATATAATCAGGAAAATAAACTTAATGTGAGATCTATCACATTTTTGTTAATTACAAGGAAATTTCACAAAAAGAAAATAAACTTACCTAACAAGAGGATGAATAAGGTATACAAAATTTTATTTACAGTAAAATTCATTTAGTCTCTGGAAATAAAAAAAAAACAATACAATATAATACGAATTAACTGATATAAGGATAATATTAAAGTAAATCTATAGCAATCAATCTAAAATGCTTAGCCTGTCTATATGACCATCATCAAAATTATAAAAATCATCATTATATAAAAACATCAGCATTATATGACTACTGTAATAATGAATTTAATCCCCTCTTATGTTAAGCATAACATTAATATGTTACAAATAAATATGAGAATAAATAGAAATTTTAACCATCATTTCATTTTCCGCTTAATAGATAAAAATACAATTCCCAGCAATTCTTATACAATATCAGCGATTATAGATAATTTCTAATTTACCTTTAAACCTTTTCAATAACAAAGAAGAAAAAAAGTAATAATGAATATTTTCCACTAAATTTGAGTTAAAAAAACATATATTTAAATTTCTTGAATAGCTGCAGATTAAATATGTAATTATTTTTCTGAAAAAAATCTAAAAAAAAAAAAAAAAAAAATTACATACAAAAGTTTTTGTTAATAAATACCTCACTTAAGGTTGTTGCAATTTTATGCAAATTTTTTTTGTTAAAAATTAAATAAGAAAAATTCCACAAAATCTGTTTTGACACTCATATTATAATATTTTATAAAACTGAAAAAAAAAAAAACCTAAAAGTATGCAGCAGAAATGGTAATAACTATAAGTAAATAAAGGTTTTGGTTTAACGGTAAATGTTGGTGTGTTTTTGAGAGCATTTACTTGTGTGTTAGAGTTGTACCATTAAAAACTTAAACACATACATACATACATATTCCAACACGCAAACAACATTTAACACTTAACCACAGACTAGAAGACCGAGTATGAAAATGGATGCCAAGTTATCAAATTAAATAGAATATGTAGAAAATAAAAAAAGAAGAAGAGTGAGGAGGTTGGGTAGGTACATGTGTTTTAAATGTATGTAAAACTAGTAAACATGTGTAAAAATGCGATTTTGTTTCTGTTTAAATAGTTTTAAATATGCTATGAGCTCTTGTAAACCAACCAAGTAGGAAATAAAAGTATACATTTCAAATTATTTAACTTTAAATAAAGATTTTTTATTATTTAAAAAAAAATGTAAATTTATGTGAAACAAAATAAACAAAATTCTTCCTCTTAATTAAAAAAAAAAAAAAAAAAAAAAAAAAAACTAAATCATAATTTCCTATTGGTTATAACCAGGGCAAGTTTTTCAA
The DNA here is from genome assembly GCA_951394005.1 of Protophormia terraenovae. NCBI lineage: Eukaryota > Metazoa > Arthropoda > Insecta > Diptera > Calliphoridae > Protophormia > Protophormia terraenovae. The sequence continues at coordinate 126,157,284 of OX596075.1, read as the reverse complement.
GCTTTTCGCTTGGAAAGTAAGCATTTGCATATTTCAAAAGAATTTTACAAAAAATGCTTATTTTTTAAATCTTTGCATAAAAATTGTGTTTTCTTAAGAAAAACACAATTTTTTGGTGATTTTTTGGAGTTCAGTCAAATGATTTCTAAAATTTTTTTTTTGAGTATTTTGAGTACATTGTAAATATTGTAAAAGAAAAAAATTCGGAAGCGTCAAATATGATACTTAAAATTAAAATAGTTATATTTTTATAAACATCGAAATCTATTTGATATTGAAAGTTAAAAAATGCATATTATCTTCACATTAATATAAAAGAATTCATAAATTCGTTAGTTTTTATATACATATTCATGCTATTTTTGCATTTTTCTGTGCATATTATACCATTTTTTCGTGCTTTTTCAAGCGCATATTTAATTTTTTTTTTTTTTTTTGTGCATATAAAAACTTGCCCTGGTTATAACTATAAATTTCCTTATTTAAGCTTTAAATTACACTAAAGATTATATAGAACAACGAACAAAACTACCACAAGTTGAACATGTAAAAAAACTGTAACAGAAATCTCGTATACAAACTCATGTAAAAAAAAACAATGTCATCATTTTAAATATGTTGTAATAAACTACTCAAAAAGCGAAAGTAATTTATTTTATGAAAAAAAAAAAATAAACGCAACTAAAACTGAAACTACAACTTAATTCTATAAAAAAAACTATCTGTGGTAAAACTGTGTGTAATAAAATAAAAATAAATTTAAATTATTAATAATAAAAAAAAAGGTTATGCTTCATAAGTTTTATACTTTATTTGTATGAAATAATAAAACTTTTCTACTAAATATAATTAGTAAAACAATAAAAGTTTATAGTTAAAGTTGATTACAATAGTTTTAACTATTTATTTAATATATTGCTACTGAATTTGTTAAATGGAGATTTGCTACACGTAAAATTAGTTTATGGGAATATTTGACTATAATGAATCTTTCATAGATTCTACTATTAACAGTAAAAAACAATATTTTTTTAAGTTAAATAAGATACCAAGGAGTTCTTATAGTCTATAAATCACACCGAATAATATATAATATTATATAACATGTTTGTCAAATTGTCAAACTGCTATTCAAAATCGGTAGGATCAGTCCCTAAACAGTATATCATATTTTACGAAGCAACTTGAAAACAAAATACCATAAAAATCCCCAATGTAAATAGGCTCTTAATATCACATTCTTTTCTCTTAGCTTCAACAGTTCAAATTTTATACATTTTTAAAAATGTCCTGTCAGTGTTTATGTGAATTTTGTTTTTGTTATATATATATTGCAATTTTAAATATTATTTAATAATAATTGTTGGCACAGAAGTTTTTTTAGAAGTAAGGTCGGAGTTTGCAGAAAATGGCTTAATTCGGCATATTATTTTACCTTGCCCCCATAAAAATGTTTCCCAGAAAATCGCTTTAGTGATCATAATTATGTTAAATATGTGTATATTTTAATGAAAATCGGAAAAATAATGTTTTCTATCGGTATTGTTTTTACTTTAAAATTACAAGAAGTTGGATGCATAATTGAACACGGTTTCCATATGAGGCCCCGTCCCGAGAAATACTTTAACGTGTATAACTACTACAAAAATGTTAGTATAGGAATAAATTTGGCACGATTATTTTGTATATAAGTATAAATCATGATCGGTTACTACTTGACCATATCTCCCATACAACACAAATTCCAGAATGTCATTTTAAGACGCATAAATGGCATAAGGATAATTTATTTTGTGATTTTATTTGCAATAATTAAAATTTATATAATTATGAATGACATCACTAAAATTCAAGGGGATCGGTCCAGAATAGGGTTTGGGATCCGGGAATTCCCGCCCGGGAAATTTTTCATCGGGAATTTCCGGGAATTTTTTCAAATTTTCCCGGGAAAACGGGAAATTTAATATTCATGTAGTTTTATAATCCTATAACAAAATTCGAATGTATTTTTCAAAAGTATTCATCTTGGAATGATTAACAATGTCTTTCAAATGTTATATGAAAAATATAGTTGAGAACCAATTTTAAAAGTTTTTTTAGATTTTGTTTTAAAACAAATTAATACGACAAAAAAAAACTATTTATACTGAAAATTATGCCATAGATTAGGGTTTATCTTAACTTAAAAATCCGAAGTACATATTTTTTAATTAAATATTCGAAATACTATTTTTTTTTTTTTCATTCCATAACACCATTCACAAAAGCATACTTCTACTGAATCAATTTATAAAGAAATCATTGAATTCTTGTTAATTCAAATCTTCTGCAAATTGAATGGAAATATTTATATTTTTTAAATATTTTATATATTTGTTTTCTTTCAATGAATTCATTATGTTTTGTTTTTTTAATGGGTTTGTTCCTGTACGTTTAAGGCTGATGTTTCTCTCAAAAATGTACAAAAGTACGGTAACACAAAAAACAATTTGTTTAGCCAGAAAGAAAACATCAATTCATATGTGAATGTTTATACTTTTATTTTTTGTTTATTTGACAATTTACTAAGTCTATCTTAAAAAATAGTCTGGGCTTTTTGTGCAAGAAGTATAACATTATTCTCTTAAATTCTCTCTCATTTCCCAATTTTCGAGTACGGGAACACTTTTCGGTAAAATAGGAATCCCACGTGCTCCCAATTTAGAGTAGGAGAACAAAGCTAATATATTCTCTAAAGCTAATTCGTGATAGATTCAAATAGAAGAACATTTTAATGATTCAAAATGTTTTTTAAGCTTGAATTGTATAATTGGTAGTGAATTCTTTAAGCAATTAATTCTTGTGAAGTCAAAGATTTTAAGTCTATGAATTAAATTGTTATGAACGCTTTAAAGAAAATTTAATTCGTTTTTGAAAAGAGAATTAAAGAATTAAACCTTTGGAACCTTTGCTTACAATAGGCACTTATTTTATTGATATGAAATGTTTAAAATTGTTTAAATTTTTATTTGGTTTGTATCAATATCAAAAATATTTTCAAATGTATTATGGTGTAAATACTTTGTATATTGAAGTCTTTATATTTTTGAAATGTAATTGAATCTCTTAAAGCAAATTTCGGTAATTTTTTTTAATTTGTAGTTTTATTTGTAGTAAATCCTGTTCAATTTTTCATTTTTAATTTTTCAAAAAATATTTTAAAAAAGAAAATTAAAAATATGACATTTCCTTAATACATTTTTTTTTTTTTTTTTTTGAATTATAATGTTGTTCTATAGTACTGAATAGAAAAAATAACATTCTTTATAAGAAATCATTGCCTTTTTCTTAAAATTTAAATTTCCCGGGTTTCCGGGAATTCCCGGGAAATCGAATTTTTTATTCCCGTTTCCCGGGAAACAAAATATCACGGGAAACCCCAAACCCTAGTCCAGAATTAATCCATTTTAATGCACATAAATTTCACCAAAATGCATAAATCACATTGAATTTTAAGAAGGATAGGTTCATGTAAGGACTGCGCACGAAAAAATCCCTGCATGCTCTTGGGCTTATATCTTTTGATGTGGTGAAAAATTAATAATTCTGTTAAATGGTTTGTATTTGCAATTATGTTCACTTGCTATGTGCTAAGTTTCGTGGTAATAGCAAATGGAAGTTTAACAAAAAACACCTAAACACACAATTCAAATTTTTCATGAAATCTTGCATTGGGCATATAAAATAATTGCAAGGAAGGCTATTGTGTCGCAAAATACAGTTTCTTGGGTCATAATATTATACAAAGAGGTCATGACCACTGAATGGTAACCTGATAATGAAAGACAAAAAGTTTCTTCAGGCTGTAGGACTCAAGCAAAATAGATAGGATTTTGAGAAAAAATCACCTCATCTCTGGAAGAAAAGTGTCACATAAAGGTTATTGCTTTGAATCTTTTTTAGAAAATTTTTAGGAAGCCTGGCCTGAAGTCCTAAAAAGTAAGAAATAAATCCTAATAGAAACGCAAACAAGAATTTGAAGGTAAAAAATAACGAGAATGTACTTCGGATGAAGTTTTTTCAGAAATTTTATTTCTGTATAGTAGACGATAAAATGTTCGTACAGGGTGACTTTTTTCAACTTCCTAGACAGAAATTCTTTGTCGCAGATGCTAGAGGGATTATGGCAGAAAAATTTCGTGCATCAAAGAAATTAAAATTGCTGAGAAAGTTTTTGATTTGGGACCAAGAACGCAGTTAACTTTACTAAGTTATATTTTTACGTGTGTATGGAATTTACCATGTGTGAGAAAATTTTTTGGTTTTTGTTGTACGGTGTAATACTTAAATAAGTAAATATAAAACATATTTTAAATATTTATATTAATGAATTTTTATACCTTATATATGTATGTAAGTAACGTATGATTAATATTAATTTTAAAATTACATATCTGTATATATTTTATAATTTTCACAAATGACGCATAAACTCTTTGATGATTTTTTAAATTTTTGCTAAATTTATATCTTAAATGTATGAATGTATGAGTTTTGTTTAAAAATATAAATAACAACAATGTTTGTCATTAAAATATTATAACTATAATAGATTTTATTTGTTTAATATTAATTAAGCTCATAAATAAATATAAATGTTTGCTTAAGGCCTAGACACAAATGTTTTATATGTATTTGTTTATTTCAAAAGTATAAAATAAATGTTTATATATCAAAATGTTAAAAAAACATTAATGATATTCATAGTTTAAAGTAAAATTGTACATAAAACACAAAACTATTTTAAAGGTTACAACATAAACTAACTTTTAAATGTTTTATTCTTCCCTAAATAATTTTGAAGTCTTCTTAATATTATTTTTAAATTTCTTCAAATTAGTAAAACAATTAAGTAAAATTTTATAATAGCATTTAAAGTTTATGTTGAAATGAATACTAATACTTAATTACATTCATGTAGAATGACAATGTAAGCAAAATTTTACTAATTAGATGGTATTAGTTTTACATGCATGATAAACACACACATAGTCTCTCGCAAAATAACAAATACTATTGTAATGCAAAAATCTATTTAACAAAACAATTTGGTCTGGTTAAATTCTATGGTTGAGTATGTGTGTATGTGTTAAAACGCAAAATTTTAATTGCAAATGAATGTCAAACTTCTCATTTACATATGTCTGTAGGTGTTATAATTTATATGTATTGGTATGTAGGTGGTATAAGATGTAAAAAAGAATTAATTATCTCAAGCATACGATACAATAGTTAAATATGATTTGATCAACAATTTAATAGTTTTATATTTAATAAAAATATTATGAAAATATATTATAATAAAGTTAAATATTCATGCATCAATTTATCATATTTAATTAATTATGAAACTTGTATAGAATATTTTTCATATTAATACAAATTACATTGAAATTAATTGGTAAAAAAGTAAGTTTATAGTAAAGTAATATTTATCTCATTTAAATTACATGAACTTATGCAGTTTTATTTTAATATAAACCATTTCTAGCTGTAGAGAAATATTGCCAAAAAAACCTTAAGCTTTTTTTTTTTTATAGTAATTCCAACATTTGAATTAGAAATTGTAATTATAAATTTATGTATGTATTTTAAGTAGCAACAAACATGTAAAATTTATACATGTTAGCAAAAATTTAGCGTGTAAAAACTTTGAACAAGAACAAATATGTCAGCAATTAATGTAATTAAATTACTTTGGCAAAAGGATATATTAAAATTGTGGTTAGTAATTGTTGAGGTTTAAATGTAAATTAAGTACTTAGATTGGATAGAAATTACTAATCTTGTGAAAGAGAGAATTATAGAAAAACATAAAAAGGATTTTGTTTCTTAGATTTTAAAATAAATTAATAAAATACTACATATCGCAAGAACTTTTTGATCATTTTTTAATACAGGGAAACAATGATAATGAGGTACGGAGTTTCTCATTCCATTGAGACACACGGTATTAATGAGTACTAAGCCTCTAATTCCCTTTTTTATACCCTTCACCGCAGATGTAAAAGGTATATATAAGTTTATCATTCCATTTGTAATTTCTATAATAGTATATATATTCTGGATCCTTATTGATACAGAAGTCGATATAACGATGACTGTCTGTCTGTTGAAATCAGTGTTCAGAAAGTCCCAGTTATCGAATACATAAGTTTTATACATCAATTTATAGGGAATATTTCTTAGAATAACGCTAACAAAATTCTGAAAAATCGGTCCATTAATGACCGAAATAAAACCAAAAAATCGAAAACGCCTCTAAAAACACATCTGTTTTCGACTTTTCTAAGCCCCTATATAAGCTAGCGATAATGATTGCTATGACAGATTAAATTTTGTATTTAACTTAGAAAAAATTAGATTAATATAAATGTAAAAATATTAAAGCATACTTTAAGGAGCACACTGGTCAACAAAAAAAAAAAATTTTCGTGCTCCTTATAAAAAAAAAAACAAATGTTGAATAGATGGAAATCCGCATGCAAAACTCGAATCTGCTTTCAGTTTTCTCCCAACAGGTCGAGGTATTTTTTTATGGGCGTGTTTAGTATTACGCCCTAAATAAGCAAATTACTCGAGTATATTTCACTATAACTCTAGAAAGGTATGCACGATTGAAATAATAGGAATAAAATTGGCTTTAAGTCGTTCTACTAAAAAATTTTTATCCGCCCAATAGTTTTGGACATATTTCAAAATAAGTGTCCGAAAAAAATTTTTTCATGCTAAATTCAAGATTTTTTACTAAAACTTCTTTTTGAAAGTGAAAACATCAAAAATGTTTAATTTTATCACCTTTATCTCAAAGCTGGCAAAACTACAAGTAAATAAAGCTACGTATCATAAAAATTGATGCACAAATCATGATTGGATTCACAGTTCAGTTAGGATACCCATGCATACCTACATTTAGCTAGAAATACACTAGTGGGCAAAAAAAAAAAAAAAAAAAAAATAGTTTTTTCTTGAATAAAAAAATAGGTGGATTAGATGTAACTTAACGTGCTAAATAAGAATCAGCTTTTACTTTTTTTTCTATCACGTATCGGTTTTTTTTTTTATGGGCGTAACTACTATGACCCCGCTTTTACCCAGTCACACTTGTATAACTCGAGAACGGTCTGTCCCATTAAGATAGATTAAACTCCAGTAGATAGTGATCGAAATTGAGAGCTGAGTTTACATTAGTTTTTTTGTCCACTTAACATTTCCGTACTTATTCGGTAATTAGTAGCGCAAAATTAATTATTTTTTTTTTTTAATTGTGAAAATTTGTATTCATAACTCTGAAATTCTTGAGCGAATAAAAAATGTTGTTAACATATCTTGAAGACAATTTTCGTGTGCGTCTTTTGGTGTATCATTTATCACAATCGTGTTAACGGTTCTTGAGTTATAGCCTAAGTTTGACAAACCATTCTCGAATTTTATAGTGTGATCGTTGAATAAGGTGATGATATTAGTCATGCACCTAAAAAAAATCAGTACGTGATAGAAAAAAAGTGAATGCAGATTCTTGTTTAACTCGTCAATATCCACCTAGTCCACCTATTTTTCTTTCAAGAAAATATATATTTTTTTTTATTTTTTTGCCCAGCACTGTATTTCTACGCAATTGTATGTATAAATGGGTATTTTTACTTAATTATGAATAAAATCACGATCGATTTGTGCATCAATTTTGAAGATACATACCTTATTTTTTTCGCAACATTACCGGCTTTAAAATAAATGATGATAAACTGTAACATTTTTGATGTTTTCATTTATTAAAATAAATTTTAGTAACAAAAAATTTGAATTTGAAGATATTATTAGTACTCATCTTTTGGTGTATCACTTTGATCAATCGTACACACCGTTCTTGAGTTATGAGGAAATATACTAGAGTAATGGCCTTACTATAGGCGAAATATTAGACACGCCTATAAAAAAAAAAAAAAAATCCAGACCTGATGGAAAAAAACTGAAAGCAGATTCGTGTTTAGCACATCAAAATACATCAAGTCCAACTATTCGCCTATGGGGGAGGATTTTTTTGTTGACCAGTGTTATTTGACGGTAAAGTAGTGAAGGGTATAAAAGATTCGGCCCAGCCCACAGTGTGAGATTTTTGCATTCTGAGTGATCAAGTCTATATGTTTGTAATTAAGAAAGCTATATTGATGAAATTTTGCACAAACAATTTTTTAGCACTAAATGGCAGTGATTGGACAAGTGTGAAGAATATGCATTTATGTGAAGAATATGCACTTTTAAATGATAAACGAAAAATAAAATGACTTCAACACAAATCCTAATTAATAAAGATAGAAAGATATAGTCGGTCAAGCCCGACCAAATGATACCCTACATCATCAACTGCATCCAAATTCTGGAAGGGGTCATATATTAGACATGTGGCCAATTGTGGATCGATACTTTTACTAAGTGTAAAATAAAATATACAAATACAGAATAAATCTCAAAACTTAAACTCGCTCACACCTTTATTTACACTATATAAAATTTTATTGAAATCGGCATAGCCCTTCCGAAATTCCATAATTATTGACATTTAATTTTTTTTTAATCGCACACTGTGCCTCAATAATTCAAATTTTATTTTTCTAAAAAATGTAGGAAATAATGGTGGTATCTTTAAAGCAACGAGGGACATTTAAAGGTTAAATAAAAACAAATGGTGACGTATACTTGATATTTGAAAACAACATGTATTAAATATAATTCATACACTTAATATAATGAGTCTCATAAAAACTCATAAAATATAAATCAAAATTTTAAAATTTACTATTATCGACCCATCAAAATAAAATAGAAAAAACAGTTAAAGATCATATAATTTTTATTACGACTTAAAATTATTTCCATTTTTTATTTTTTTATTCCGCCATAAAATGATTTTTTGTCATCATCATTATTTTAATTATTTGAATGAATCAACATAAAGAAAACTTTTCTTATACAAATTATTTATTGATGTGTTAGTAGTTTGTAAGTATATTAAATATAAATATCGATAAGATATGGTTAAATCTGAAAATTTGTTACTAAAAGCTTTTATAAGTTTTTTATTTTTTCTTTTGCTTTTTTTTGGAAAAACTTTTATGAAGTTTTTCTTGTTTTATTCATGTCATTTTTTTATTACTTCTTATTTTTATTACATTTCACTTGACTGACTACGAACATGTCTTTGGCTGTTTATTTTAAGCAATGATTCGTAAAATTTTATACACATAATGGCAATGATGTTGGGGATTTTTCTTGCTTTTTTTTTTTAGAATGATGATAATTTTTATAATAAAAATAAAAGAAAATAAAATATTATTTACATATAGGGGGAAAACAATGTAAAGGTTTAAATTTAAGTATTTTTAAATTGTTTTAATTAGACAACCTCTTCAATACCTAAGAAGTTCATTTGTGATGAGATTGATTTGAAAAAAAAAACTTGTGTGTTAATAAGGAGTGAGATCGAAAAATTCTTAACATACATAATATTCAATAACTTGGAAACGGTTGATCTTAGAGTTTTCATTATTTTTTTAATCATTTGATAATTTAGCACAGATCACAGAAATATATAATTTTTATGGTTCTAACCACTAATTATAAAATTGTGGATCATTTTTGAAAACCCTTTCTTTGGAGATTTGATAGTTGCTTCAGTCACTTTTTTGGAACAGTGTGCACATCTTCTGTTAAAATCTTCGGTATTTTGGGACACCTTTTTTGTGCTCTTGAATTCACTTTTCACAAGAGCTCAATATCTCTCCACTGGTCTAAGCTATGGACAATTTTGAAAATTGACCTCTCTTGGTACTAAAACTATGTTATTGATTTGGTACCACTCCAGAGCTTTCTTACCGTAGTGACATGATACCAAATGGGTCCAAAAATATGTGGACACGTTGTGCTTTCTTAAGAAAAGAAGAAGTCTTTTTTGTAAATATTCCTTTATGTATATTTTGGTATTTATAGATCCGAATGTAGAAAATGACTTTCCTGTTTTGCCGCAACTGCAAAAAGCTTGTCATACCATGAATTTTGTATGAAATTTTTGCTGCTTTCGGGTCTTAAACTTATCTCCAACATTGCTTCGAGCATTAGCAATAAAAATTTTTGAGACACAAGCTGCGAAGATTCTGCAAGCACCTACGTTTCTTCTTCAATTATACAGCTTGAGTATTTTTGTATGAAATTTGGTTTTAAATTCCGAGTCCTATTTTTGGCTTGTAATTTTTTTTTTTTTGCAGAATTCCAGTTTGGAATTTTTTGAACTTTATATGTTATAAACTTTCCCATTACCTTTAAATTTTCGCACCAAATAGTCGAAGCACTGAGAAAACTGAGCTGATTTTCTACCAGATGTGTTTGGAGTTCCTTTCAATATGCCTTCAATTTTCTGGACTTCCCAATATCATGTGGTCCTTTTTTCTTACCGAACTAGGTTTCACATCAATAGTCAAATTTTCCTGATACTGTTTAATAACATTAAAAACGGTTTTACGGACGACATTTAATTCTGTGGCCAATTATTTGTAAGACCTATTTGGATTTTTTGAAATTTTTTAATAAAATTGTAGGACGTAAACCTTTTTCGTCACTTATTTTGATGAAAATAAGGACAAATTAACATGGTTGTTATTAAAAATAAAACCTGAAGTATTTTTCCATGATAACTAGATCAAAAAAAATTTTGAATATTGATTCCGAAAAAAGTTATGAGGCAAAATGTGTGTTAAGATTTTTTCGATCTCACTTCTTAATAATTGTTATAACTTTATTTAATTATTGAAATCCCAATATTTAAATTAAATTTAACTTCAAATTATCACTAAATTAAAATTATTATAAACTATTTATTAATTTTACAATAGACCAATTATATGTACTAAATATATTTTATAAATTAAATTACAAATATTTAATTAGGATAAAAACCCATTGTTTATTAGTTATTATTGTGAAAAGTATTTAACCAATAATTGTAACCACAAATGCATATCACACTACCAATTTCTATTAAATAAATAAGTATTTTATATTCGATTTTATATTTATTTTACATAAAAGTGTAGGCATTACAATTTAAATTTAATTGTTATATAAATATATTTGTAAAATGACTTTTAAATTAATTGTAGCCAAAAAAAAAAACAAAAAGGTGTTGCATAAATAATATTGTTTATTTATGTGGAATTATTTAATTTATATTTTATTAATTTTAACGCAAAAATAATTTTATTTATTTAATTTATTCAACAGAAATTTGATGAGCACTTTATGTTCTGTTTTTAGAATATGAACTAATAAATAAAATTGTTTAGTAAATATTTTGAAATTTGAAAAAGATTTTTGTAATTGTAAATTTGTTTTGTTCTGTGAAAGATACTGATTTCATTCTTTTTGTATATATTAAAGTGACATAATTCACTTATACAGAGTAGTTTACTTATGGAGTTTACTTTTTTGGCTTAGGTGTTGCCTTTATTCTGACCTATGCCCTCATTTGTGTTTTATTCTGAAATAAATGTAAGTAAAACAGTAAATAGTAATTGTTCTTTTCTAATAGTGTTAATTTTAAATTTTAAAAAATATGCTGCACTTTATTAACAGTATACTGAAAAAAAAATGCGATAGGAAATTATTTTTAATACGAGCGTCATTGTCAGGATAATAATAAAAATATACAAAAACAAATCCAAATATATATATATATATATATATATATATATATATACGAATATCGTTTGGACACCTATCCTCTCACTAACTGAAGATAAAGATTTGTTGCCGTTAGAATCCGATAAGATAATAATGATTAAAGTAATAAAATAGTAAAAAAAAAAAATAAACGTAAATACGCTCCCTTACCAAAGCACAAATTCAGTTTTTGATGGGATTTATAGACCAAACAATGAAAAATTTAAATTTATGACTTTAAAAAATTATTTATAAAGTAAAAAATTGCTCCCTAATAGAAAAATTTGGTTCCGTTACGATTTGTAGCCAAATTTGAATTTTTGTTATGTCTTCTGGGACCGTCTGAACTTTAGAAAAAGAAACAATGATTAGGAAATCCTCACATCACGTTTAAACGGCTAAACCGATTTTCACAAAATTTGACACACAAATAGAACCAATGTCGGAGTTTGTTAAAGGCTATCTAAGATCTCGATTGGATGTTACGCCCACTTTTTTAAAACTCTTAAACGGCTGCGATTTTTGCGAAATTGAAGACACAGATAGTACCAGTGATGGTAGGTTATTTAAGATCGCAATTGAATGTTACACCCATATATTACGCCTACTTTTAAAAGGCAGATAGGTCCAGGGGGAGTAGTAAATATTTGCTATCGCCTAATAAGGGGTAGCGAAGCGCACCGGGAAAAAGCTCATTATATATATAAATTTAGTACTTTAAAATTGCTGTTTCTCCAAATTTTGGAAATTTCACCCAAAAACCGAAAATTTCACCAAAAAATTCAAAAATTCACTGTAAAATTCAATTGACTAGAAAACTCAAAATTTCCCAAAAAAATCGAAAATTCACCAAAAATTCCCTAAAAAAACTAAAATTTGACCAAACATCCGAAAAATTCAAAATTTCACCAAAAACTCAAAATTTCCCCAAAAATCCGAAAATTTATTTTACTATTAATTCGAAAATTTATAATTTCACCCAAAAGTTGAAGATTTCACCAAAAATTTTAAATTTCACCAAAAACTCAAAATTTCACCAAAAATTCGAAAATTCAGCAAAAATTCATAATTTCACTAAAAATTAAAAATTTAACCATAAATTCATAATTTCACAAAAATTTCAAAATGTTACCAAAAATTTCACCTAAAATTCAAACTTTCACAAAAAAGTTAAAAGTTCATAAAAAAATTACAAATTTTACCAAAAATTCAACATTTCACCAAAAAATTTGGAATTTCACCAAAAATTCACTAAAAATTGAAAATTTCACCACACATCCAAAAAATCCAAAATCTTATCAAAATTCAAAATTTCATCAAAAATTTTCCAGAAAATACTTTTGCCAAAAATCCAAAATTTTACCAAAAATTTATGTTTTACCAAAAGGAGCTAAATTTAACCCAAAATCCAATTTTCTTTGATTAAATTAAAAATTTATTCTCATAAATGCCTTAAAAAGAAATAATTGGTCTCAACATTTTTTGTTCTATTGTAAATATAAAGAGAGTACCATTTTAAGAGAGTGAAGACAATCTTCAACAAATTTTACACAGTAACAAGGTAACATTTTTCTTCAGAAAAGAAAACTCTATTAGAAAAAATTAAGACTATAGTTTTTGTGATTTTTCGAGTTAAAGTTACATTTTTGGGAAACTTTTTTCTTACAGACATTTGTTTAGAAGATGTAAAAAATATTTGAAAAAGCGTAAGAAAAATTTGGCAAGCTGTCCCGAATCCAATTAGAAATTACAAATTTATTTCTAAAAAAAATTGGATACTGTCCCACTGTGCTATATACCCTTTACCCATTTTAAAATGTGTGTGTTTTTTTTTTTTTTTTTTACTTTTAGCTTTACTTTCGCATTTTGCTTTTTTTTTATTTTGCAGATTTTCTATTTTGGCGATATCTTTACCATTTAGGTACTGATTGGGTTGATTTTCAATATTAACATTTTCGAAAGCATTGACGACATTTTGAAGTATACATCATATACATAAGATATCACTTTATAAATGCTATTTTAACAGACGGCCAGAAGGACATCATTATTTAAACACTTCTGCTTGTAAGTATCCTAAGTACACATTTAAAAAATAATTTTGAAAATTTAAATCGATGAATAAGGCTAATTTTTTCTCTATACCCACATTAAATCTTTCCCAACCTAATATTATATAATCACTAAATAAATAACTAATAACAAAGTTTTATTTAATAGCAACGAATAAATTATAATAATAATGATGATGATTATGACTTATTTGTATTTCTGACATAAATCATTTGATTTTTAAATATTTTATATGCAAAACTATAAATTTTGTTTGTGTTTGGTTAGCAATAAAAACAACCAAATAAAATCTAACAAACTAGTTTTATAGAGCCATATTTTTTTACGTATGAGTGAGTGATATTTAATACAAAAAAAGGACATCAAGTAGACGCCATCAAATGTTTTAGATTTTATTTTTTATCAATAAAACAGAGAAACACTGATTCTGAGGCACGGAGTTTCTTAGTCAATTCTGATATACGGTAAAAATATGTCTCTAATGCACTTTTTTTGAATTGACTCTCTTCACTGGTCTTAGCTGCGGACAATTTCGAGGATTAACCTCTCTTGGTACAAAAAACTATCCAATATCTCTTCACTGGTCTTAGCTCCGGACAATTTAGAGGAAAAACTTTGTTATTGTTTTGGTACCACTCCAGAGCTTTCTTAACGTAGTAACATGATGCCAAATCAAAACAAACATATGTGGTCACATTATGCTCTCTTATGAAAGTAAGAAGCTATTTTTACAAACATTCTTTGATGTATATTTCGGTATTTATAGAGCCCACTGTCGAAAATGACTTGCTTCTTTTGCCGCAACTGCATAAATCTTACCATACCATGAATTTTTTTTAGCAAATATTGTCTGCTTTTGGATCTTAAACTTATCTTCAACATTTCCTCGAGCATTAGCAATATAAAAATTTAGACCTGGAAGCTGCTAAAAATATGTCAGTACATACGTTTCGTCGTCTATTATACAACATGAGTATTTTTGTACGAAATTTGATTTTAATTTCCGTGTCCTATTCTTGGCTTATATATGATTTGCAGCATTCCTGCATGGAACTTTTTGGAATTTGAATGTTTTCAACTCAGCATTAACTTTAACTTTTCACAACAAATAGTCTCAGCACTGAGCTAACCGGGCTGCTTTTCTACCAAATGTGTTTGGAGCTCTTTTCAATATGCTTAAATTTTTTTTTTTTTTTTTTGGGCTTCCCAATATCATGTGGACCTTTTTTTTTCCCGAACCAGTTTTCCTATCAATGGTTAAATTCTCCTGAAACTGTTAAATAACATTGGAAGCAGTTTAACGGCAGACCTTTAATTCTTTGGAAAATTTTTTATAGGACCTATTAGGATTTTTTTGAAAATTTTTAGTAATTTTAGCACGTATTTCTTTTTCGTCACTTATTTTCATCAAAATTCACAACAAATCAGCATGGTTGCCATTAAAAATAATAACTGACATATTTTATCAAAGACAACTAGATAAAAAATACTTAAATATTGATTCCGAAAAAAGTTAAGAGACAAAACGTATGTTAAGATGTTTTTGATCTTACTCCTTAATACATAATAACTACAGTTAAAACGAGCAGTATACCCGCTACCTCGTTTCAAATTGTGTTAATTTATAATTTTATAACTATACATTTTTGAACAATATTTCTAATAGCATAAACACAGTGCGCTTTACTACCCTATTGTACTGAAACAAAATAAAAGCATCTGAATAAAATTCAAAAATAGACAGACTAACAAACACGGATTTACTTTTATATAGATAGCATTTAACACGATCTTGCAGTACTCCTACATAGATCAGATAAAAGCTTCTTAGCACTTTTATTTAGAAAAAAAATTAAATACCAAAAGTTAAGAAATCCGTAAAATTCAACTATTAATCCTATATATTCTGGAAACAGTTACAATATTGGTGTTCTCTCAGCATTACGAACAATAAACTTTTTAAATATTTTAGTCACCAGTTTCTTACATCTTACTTTAACGTTCGAAGGTTCAAAAACTAACAAATTATTTCCATTTTTATAATTTAGCAGAGAAGAATATGACCAATAATACATCTTTAATTTCGTTTTTGAAACCTAATTATTTTTACAAAAAATTCAAAAAGTAATATAATAACGAAAAGTACCACAAATTACCCTCTTATGGGTTTTCATTCACTTAGGACTATATATTTTTAATTTCATATTTGTAGGTTCAATGTTATTGAAAATTCAAAAAGTATCATTGGAAGAGCGAAAAAGTATCATAAAGTTTCCCTCTTCAATGCTTTCCCACATAGGACTATATATCTTTAATTTCATGCTTCTAGGTTCAATTTTGTAGAAAATTCAAAAAGTACCATTGGCAGAACGAAAAAGTACCAAAAAGTCCCTCTCTTCTATTCTGACGCATATACGACCATTTATCTTTAATTTCATGTTTCTAGGTTCAATTTTGTAGAAAATTCAAAAAGTACCATTAGAAGATCAAAAAAAAGTACCATAAATTCTTCTCTTGTGAATTCTCACTCACTTAGGGCTACATGTCCTTAAGTTCATGTCTCTAAGTTTAATATAGTAAAAATGCATTATTTATTTTAATAAAATTAAATTTAAGATTTTATCCCCTTTTTGGTATTTTTTATTTCCCCTGAATGTAACAAAGATTGTATTCCAATGAATTTTAAAATTATAGTATGATTCTATATCCATATGTAGTATGTGTCAGTACGATTTTTACCCCTTAAACGTTTGAATTTCCAAAAAGTACCAAACTTGTATTCGCCAATTTTTGATAAGGCACTAATTTGGTGCACATATTATTTCTATGCTTACTAGATTAAAAGATAGATTGGGTGCCAAAAAAGTACCAAAATACAGTTTTTACCACCTTTTTCTCTTAAAGAGCTGAATTTAAAAAAAAATACCAGACACCTATCCGATTATTTTTTAAATGAAAAACGATAACTATTTAACTCTTTTTGTATCTCTATTAGTTTAGGAGATATAAGGTTACCGATTTTACCCGTTTTTACTCTTTTTTACCCCCTGAACATTCGAATTTTCAAAAATACCGTAATAATGGATCTATAGGGTATGACTCCTACCGTATGAGACCAATCCATAGTCCATATTTCATCTTTCTACCTTTAACCATTTGGGCTGTGCGATGATGAATCACCAAGTAAGTCAGTCAAGCATTCACTCAGCCGTAACTCTTTTATATACAGTGGGGAACACAAATGAGTACATGTTTGTAATTTGTGCATTTGACATTGCATAAAAATTAAAATAATAAAGGAAATCCAAATTTTTTTTTTTTTTTTCTTTAATTTATTTTATGTTAAGTATTTAATAAAATAATTTATAATTAAAAAACAAAAATATCAAACTATAAAAAAAAATCCATCAAAACGAAAACAACTCGCATGTACTCAGTTTTGCACCTGAGGGATTTTATAGTATTTTTAAAATATTTTTTACAGCAATAAAAATATATTGGAATATAATATAGTGTAGTTTATAGATATGGGTCAATTATACCATTTTTTGAATTTTAAATATATCTTTAAGATCGGGAGCTATATCCGAAAGACCGATTTTCCGGACTTCGCGGACTTAAAGTGTTATATATAAAATATCAGTTGACCAAATTAAATTTTTTAAACTATATTAGAAAGACAAGAAATTATCCTTTTTAAAAAGTATACACGGATTTAAATTAACAGCAAAACTATGTTGGATATTTAAGACACAAATACAGTTTTTTAATTTTTTCTTCTATTATTTTGAATTTACATCTATTTTTGACCCACTCTTTATTAAAAGACATACTTTTTTTAATACATAGTCTAATTCTATACTTCATTGAATAAACAAAAAGGTATCGTTTGATAAAATCGGAAAGGAATTGTGGGTCCTATGAATTTTTTAAAAAGTTGTAAAACACGTAAAATTTTCATGCATCACAAATAATGGAAAAAGCCATATAAAAGTAGAACAACAAGATTTTATGAGTTGTACACATTTTAAAAACTTCATAGAATCTACAATTTTCATCCCATTTTATCAAGCTATACCTTTTTGTTATTCCAATGAAGTATACAATTAGATTATGAATTAAAAAAAGTATGTCTTTTAATAAAGAGTGGGTCAAAAAATAGATGTAAATTCAAAATAATAGAAGAAAAAATTCAAAAACTGTATTTATGTCTTAAATATCCACCATAGTTTTTGAAAAGGATAATTTCTTGTCTTTCTAATATAATTTAAAAAATTTAATTTGGTCAACTGGTATTTTATATATAACACTTTAAGTCCGCGAAGTCCGAAAAATCGGTCTTTCGGATATAGCTCCCGATCTTAAAGATATATTTAAAATTCAAAAAATGATATAATTGACCCATATCTATAAACTACACTATATTATATTCCAATATATTTTTATTGTTGTAAAAAATATTTTAAAAATACTATAAAATCCCTCAGGTGCAAAACTGAGTGCATGCGAGTTGTTTTCGTTTTGTTGGATTTTTTCTTATAGTTTGATGTTTTTGTTTTTAAATTATAAATTATTTTATTAAATACTAAATATAAATTAAATTAAAGACAAATTTTTTGGATTTCCTTTATTATTTTAATTTTTATGCAATGTCAAATGCACAAATTGCAAACATGTACTCATTTGTGCTCCCCACTGTATATAGATTACATAATAAGGCAAGTTATTATAGCAGATTTAAATCCTGCTGTATTTTCAATATTATTTGAATACTTCGTACATGTACATTTATTTTAAGAAGAAAATCTTGAAGTTTTCCTTTTAATAATTTGAAATCCTTTACTTTATATTTCACTTTTAAATTAAACATAAAAAAATATTTAAAATTGTCATTTAATAAAAAAATTTAACTTTAATGAAATTTTTTAAATTACAAAAGGTTTTCTTTGAAATTTCCTACAAAAAAAAAAATAATAATAATAATAATAATAAAATGTTTATTAAATTTACATCAAAGTCATATTTTAAAATCTTAAAAATAATAAAATTGTCTTAAATAAATAAACAAAAAAAAAAAAAAAAATAACATTTATCATTTCATGAAAAAGATGAACACAAAAATAAATGATTAACAAGACAAGATATTTTTTATGCCAATTAGTATATTTTTCCTCTCTTATTAAAGCAAAAATTTTAAGATGAATGACCTAAGAAAAAAATAATAAAAAAAAAAAAATATGTTATCAAAAAATCCATAATGAGGGGTAGCTTAACTGTGACTTTAATAATGAACAAAAATATGTAAGTATGAAAAAACAAAAAAGGGAAATTCTTTATTAAAAATTCTTATTTTAAAACCTTTTTTGATTATGGATGATTTTAATGTTTGGTTTTTTTTCTAAGCTGACCATTTTATATACATGTCTAAAATAAAGAATGACAGCTTTTTATATATCCTTCATTTTGTTATGATTTCTTTCTTTCTTTTTTTTCTGGCCAAAATCTTGAATTATCAATGTTTTTTTGTGCGTTAAGATCTATTCATCTACGTGTAAAATGCTTATTTTTTCAACACATCGAAATCATATTATTTTCACTGGACTAAAAACTTGTTGATTATGATTTTTTCTGCTTTTACATAAATCTCCTGCTGTAAAAAGACAAAAAAAGGGAAACATACACAAAGACAAAAAATTGTTCTTATATAATAAATAACAATTTTTTTCTTTTTGTTTTGTGTGTGGCTTTTAAAGCTCTAACAGCGTTTCTTTTTTTGGCCATACAAATTTTGTAACAATGAAATGAAAATAACAAAAAATGGCAGATAAAATCTTAGAGGAGGACATAAAAAAAGATTTATATAATTTTCACTTTTGATAAGGGTCAGTGTGTTGAAAATACCAAAAATAAAATAACAGATTGTTTGTTGGTTTCTTTCGCTTTTGTTTGGTGTGGACTGAAATGTCCATTTCAAGAAAAAAAATCAAAAATTAATCATTGTTAGTTAAGCAAAACTCTAAAGAGACTTTAAATTATAGTGGAATTTTTAAGTGGTTACAATTAGAAATTTTTCTAATTTATTAAAAACAAAAAAATAAAAAATAAAATAATTAAAAATAAGTTAAAAAAGTAAGATACTATTTAAACTGTGTCAAATCTCAGGCACTTCTATAAAAATTTTTAAAAAATAATAATAAATTTTTAAAAGATTGTTCCAATTTTGTTGATAACTATTTTTCTACTAAACCAATTTATGTAAGTAATATTAAATACGAATATGCTTAGGAAAGTAACAAATATTCCGATTGAGCTTTAACTAATTCATATTTGTAATTTAGTCATGAGAATTTTTCCTACAGACAGAAGGACAGTTTACATAAATCTACTGAGGATTACACAGAATTACAAATTGAAAAAAATAAATAAATAAAAAATTTGTGGCACAGAGTTTCTCAGTAAATTCGGATACACGGTATTAATAAGTACTAAGGTTCAAATCCCCTTTAATTGTTTAAGTTTAAGTTTTGAGCTTGGACCATATAGACCTACAGAAGGCGAGTCCACAGGGTTCCAAAGTTGGACACCTCGGGTATAAAATTTATTAAAAACGATCCTGATTCCTTATATCTGACGATAATAAATGCATATCGTCGTATGCATATATTATCTCCTTTAGTTAAAGAGATATTGAGCTTCAAAGATTAAAATTTTTACTTTTTAGCCTGTCTTGGTGAAGTTCTTTCGCTACAGTGGGTCCAATTTTAGCCTCATTGTTTTAAAATTTTTCTTATTTCGTTAAAAACAAATAGAAAAGTTGTGCAAAGAAAGAATTTTGGAAAAATATTTACGGAGTCAAAAGTTACAAGCATTTAAATTTAAACTTTCAAAAAAAGTTGATTTTTTCTAGTTTTTTTTTTTTGCCAAAAAAGTGGTAATATTCTTTTTCTGTTATATAAAAATTTTCTTAAGTAACATATATAATATTTATAATTTTCTGAAAAAGAACTAAACACAAAATACTCCAAAGGAAAAAATGCTTTCAAAAATCGAATTTTGCGAGAACCAGGGTTTCCCAAATTTTACCAATTTTTTCAACTAATTTCGAACTTTCGCTTTAATTTCTCAAATCGCGAAGCTGGAATCAAAAAAAAGTTATACTTTTTACTTAGTCTGAAGTGTTTTAATTTATTTCGCAATAGAAATTTTTGCTCCCCGTTATCGATTGGAAAGATATAGCAAAAAATGTAAAAAATCCCATTTTTGGAAATTTTTTAAAGTTTTTTTAGGAATTACGGGATTTTTGTGCACAAATCTAAAAAAGTGAATGGTGCTTTAAATTAAACGCCAAAAAATTTACTTATGTGTGAAATTTCATTAAAAAATATTCATTAACAAGAATTTTATTGCATAATTAAAAATGAAAAATATGTAAAAAATCACAAATCCATCCTTCTCGGAGTTTTTTGCAAAAAGTCTTCAACAAATTTAAGTATTTTAAATTTTTTTATACATATTTAAAAAGAAGACAAATTCTCCTAAACATTGATGTATATTAGTATTTTTACGTTTGCAATTGAAGGATTATAAATTTATGGTTTCAAGTAATTTGGCCAATTTTAACTCATGTTTATGTGTATGGTAATGCCGCTCGTGATAATGCCGTAACAAAAATTATTTTAAAAAAGCTTAATATTTTAATTTTTTTCAGCATAGTGCTAAATTCATATCCATCTATTGGATCCGTCAGGCAGATAAAAAATACTTATTATATATCGTTGTTTCCTACATTGTCCCATTCGAGCCCTATCCTGCTTTCAACAGACGGACAGACGGACGGACATAGCTAGATCGACTCAGAATCTAACAAGGACCAAAAAAATATATACTTTGTGGGGTCTTAAATGATTCCTTTGACATGTTACACACGGAATGACAAAATCAATATACCCCCCATCTTTTTGATGGTGGGTATAAAAATAATCCGACAGGTGTCTGGTACTTTTTTGAAATTCAGCTTTTTTAGGGAGAAAACGGGTAAAAACTGTAATTTGGTACTTTTTTGACACCATATACTTATATCTTTTAATCCAATAAGCATAGAAATTAAATGTGCATCAAATTAGTACCTTATTAAAAATTGGCGAATACAAGTTTGATACTATAAGCATAGAAATTAAATGTGCATCAAATTAGTACCTTATTAAAAATTGGCGAATACAAGTTTGATACTTTTTGGAAATTCGAACGTTTAAGGGGTAGAAACCGTACCTGTTTTTGGTACTTTTTTTACAAAATATTTTTTTCTTTTTACTGACATATACATATGAATATTTTAACATTAGATCCCAGTGCAATTTAGAAATTCAATCTTTGTTACATTCGGGGGGAATAAAAAGTACCAAAATGAGGGTAAAATCAGGAATTAAATTTTATTCAAATTAAAAAATACATTTTTTTATATTCAACTTAGAGACATGAACTTAAGTACATGTAGTTTTCATTCTTCTAATGGTACTTTTTGAATTTCCTACAAAATTTAACCTGGAAACATGAAATTATAGATACATGGTCCTGTGTGGGTAAGAATTGAAGAGGGAAACTTTGTGGTACTTTTTCGTTCTTCCAATGGTACTTTTTGAATTTTCAATAATGTTGAACCTATAAATATGAAATTAAAAATATATGGTCCTAAGTGAATGAGAATCCATAAGAGGTTACTTTTTTCGTTCTTCTAATAGTGCTTTTAGAATTTTCTATAATATTGAACATAAAAGCATAAGATTAAGATATATGGTCTATGTGGGTAAGAATTCAAGGGGGAGGGACTCTTTGGTACTCTTTTGTTCTGCCAATGGTACTTTTTGAATTTTCTATAACATTTAATCTAAAATCATGAATTTAAAGATATATGGTCCTAAGTAAATTAAAACCCATAAGAGGTACTTTTTGTTATTATATTACTCTTTGAATTTTTTGTAAAAATAATTAACTTTCAAAAACGAAATTAAAGATGTTTTATTAGTCACATTCTTCTCTGCTAAAATATAACAATGGAAATAATTTGTTAGTTTTTGAACCTTCGAACGTTAAAGTAAGATGTAAGAAACTGGTGACTAAAATATTTAAAAAGTTTATTGTTCGTAATGCTGAGAGAACACCAATATTGTAACTGTTTCCAGAATAAATAGGATTAATAGTTGAATTTTACGGATTTCTTAACTTTTGGTACTTAATTTTTTTGTCTGATCTTGGTAGGAGTACAGCAAGATCGTGTTAAATGCTATCTATATAAAAGTAAATCCGTGTTTGTTAGTCTGTCTGTTTTTGAATTTTATTCCGTTGCTTTTATTTTATTTCAATACAATGGGGTGAGAAGCGCACTGTTTTTAGAAATATTGTTCAAAAATGTATAGTTATAAAATTATAAATTAACACAATTTGAAGTTATTAAAAAATTAAAAAATAAACACTAACGAAGTAGCGGGTATACTGTTCGTAATAATAATAAAATTTCGTAAATATCAAAAATTCAAATTTGTATTATTTAATCATAAAGATAAATTTGTTTCAAATAAGGTGTGAGATCGAGAAATCTTAACACATTTTTGATCTAGTTATCTTTGAAAAATATGTCAGTTATTATTTTTAATGACAACCATGTTGATTTATTGTGAGATTGATCAAAATGAGTGATGAAAAAGAAGTAAGTGCTAAAATTATTAAAAAATTAAAAAAAAAAAAAAAAAAAACAACCAAATTGCTCCTACAAAAAATTGGCCAAAGAATTAAAAAGGTCTGCCGTCAAACTGTTTTCAATGATATTAAACAGTATCAGGAGAATTTGACTATTGATAGGAACCCTGTTTCGGAAAAAAAATATCCACTTGATATCGGAAAGGCCAAGAAAATTGAAAGCATTTTGAAAGGAGCTCCAAACACATCTGGTAGAAAAGCAACCCGGTAAGCTCAATGCTCTATTTGGAGCGAAAAGTTAAGGCCAATGCAGGTTAGAAAACATAGAATGTTCCAAAAGTTCCAGACAGGAATGCAGCAACAACTTTAAAAGCCAAGAATAGGGCACGGGCATGTTGTGTAATGGACGACATATGTAGGTTTTTCGCAGCTTACTGGTCAAATTTTTTATGTTGACAAGCTTTTTTGCACTTGTGGCGAAATATGCAAATCAATTGTTACAGTGGGCTCTATAAATACCGAAATATACATCAAAGAATGTTTGCAAAAAAGCCTTCTTCCCTTCATAAGAGAGAACAATGTGTTCACATATTTTTGGACCGATTTAGCATCATGTCACTACGTTAAGAAAGCTCGGGAATGGTACCAAAACAATAACATAGTTTTTGTGCCTAGAGGTCAATACTCAAAATTGTCCGGAGCTAAGACCAGTGGGGAGATATTAGGCACTTGTGAAAATAGAATTGAAGAGCACAAAAAAGGTGTCCCAAAATATCGAAATTTTTAAAAAGAGATGGGCAAACTGTTCTAAAAAAAATACTGAAACAATTATGAAATCTCCAATCTCTAAGTGTTACCAAAAAAGGTTCACACGTTCATAAGTAGTGATTAAATTTATATAAGTTATATTTTTCGGTGATTTGTAATATAATATAATGTAAAATCAACTAAATAAATAATCAAAACAAAAACTATTGAATTTTATATATGTTAAGATTTTTTCGATCTCACTCCTTATATCTTTTTTTATTTGAAACAAATTTATCTTTTTGATTAAAGAATAAAAATTTTAATTTTTTAAATTTTCGATTTATTTTTTTTTTTACCAAATTGGCTTAACATCTCCATGACTGTTGACCATATTAAAAAGTAATGTAAGACAATTTTAATTAAAATGTTTTAATATGTTTTTGAATAAAATCAGACAATTAGTTTTCGAGAAATGATTCAATACATTTTTTAATGAGTGTTTGTTACACATGAGTAATTCCATATCAAAACGGACAAAAAACAGTCATTTTCGGATTTCATGTCTCCGATTTCAATGAAATTCGCTACAGTTATTACCTATTACAAGTGTTGCCTAAATTGCAAACTTTCAGACTTAAGACCCTTTCCGGTCCAAAAATAGGACGTTTTAAAAATTTAAAAACTATCAAATTTTATACAAAAGTGTCCATAGTTCAGTGCTCATAACTTCTAAACTATACATTGTAAAATTCTAATTTGTATCTCATTTAATAGAAATAGATATTGGCTTTAAAATTACGCATATGAAATTTATTTACTTCGAAAGTTCAAAGGTCAAAATATATAATATAATATTCAAAGCTGAAAATCTCAAAAAACGGTATTTTAAAATTCTTAAAAAAATTATATATTGATAACTTAACTCCATTCTATACTCGAGCCAAATTTCAAGTTGGAGTCTCTTTTGGTTTAGGATTTATGAAGCAAAATATAGTAAAAAGCTATTTTTTTGTATATAAAAATTTATAATATTTGCAAAAATTAATTAAAATTATTTTTTTTATTTAAAAAATATGAAATGTTATATACAAAATTTGACTTTGGTTTATATTTTGTTACATAACTTCTAAACTAAATGAGTGTCCAATATGAAATTTTGCACGGGTATGGACAAGAGTTGTGTTAACATTATATAATTTTTGAAGAATTTTAAAAATGTCTTTTTTGGAGATATAAAGATTTAATTTTTATAAGTTTAAATTTGACCTTTGAACTTTCAAACTAAATAAATTTACTTTACATAATTTTGAAGACAATATCTTAATCTTTAAAATTATACTAAAATTAAAATTTCATTGTGTATAGTTTAGAAGTTATAAGTAATTAAATTTTATTTTGGTCCACAAGTTCTAAACTAAATGAGACTCCAACTTGAAATTTTCCGTGCGTAGGAAGAAGAATTACGTCAACATTATATATTTTTTTCAGAATTTTTAAAACACCCTTTTTTGAAATATAATGATTTGATTATTATAAGTCCAACTTTGCCCTTTGAACTTTTGATTAAAAAAAAATTTATAAATATCTTTATAAAGGTTATATTTTTGTCTTTATTATGAAACTAAAACTAGATAACTACCGTATATAGTTTAGAAGTTATTAGCAATTAAACAAATGCACCTTTGTACATTTTTTAGGTTTTTCTCGTTTTTCAAGAAATTAATTAACTTTACATATTGTTAAATTTAATACCTATATATTTCATATATGTATACTAAAATAGAAAATATATGACATAAACTTTTTTTCTGTTTAAACTTTATTAATCTATTTTTAAACAATAAACTAAAAACCTTTACCTTTATTTATATACTTTGCTTTATTTTAACAACTTTTTATAACAATATTAATTTAATGTCTGCCATCACAAAAAAAAAAAAAAAAAAAAAAAAAAAAAAAACTTCAAACTTTTTTCAAACCAATTTTACCTCAAATATCCTTCCTTATATTTCCCTTAGTTTCCTTTTTTAAACGCACACACATTAAAACAATGACGTAGAAAATGTTTTTGTTAAGCATTAACTGACCACCACAACCAATATATTGTGGTGTATAAAATTAATTTAATATGGTTCATTTTTTTGATTTTTGTTTTAACGCCCTCCATTGTCAGTCAGTTAGTTGTTTTTATGCCTTAAGGTAGAAAATGTTAACATTTTTGCTTGATTAAACACCAAAATGATGAGATTTGTTTAGAAAACGTGAGTAAGTGTGGTTTTTGACACTGAGTATTAATTATAATGAATTGAAGAGGGTAAAATAATTAAAAATTTAATACATATTTGCAAATTTAAATAGACATTTGAATAAATATAGAACATGCTAGAATTAAAAATAAAGAAAAATAAATAAAAATAAAGAAAAATAAGTAAAATATATAATAAATTTAAATTATGCCCAGCAAAAACTTTGCTTGCCATGTAATGAGATAAGAAGCTAATAATTGCTCTACACTACTTTCACATTAGATAAATAACTCATTATTTTAACACGGTGATGTCATTAGAGGCAACTACTTACTCTATATTATTACAGGTAGGCAGGCATTTCAGAAAGTCATTACTTAGATGTCTTTAAAAGAACTAATTACTTTTAAGCTATTCAATCACTCATTAGTTCCAAAGTATTACAGAAGTCATTATTAGCAAAATGAATAGTAACTAGTTACATTTTTGGTTACAAGTAAGTACTGAAGTACTGAAAATAAAAAGCAGATAATTTTTTTTTTTTTAATTTATTTATTTGAAAATATGCGGAAATCAGGATTTGACATACTATTTCATACCATAGACTTGGAGTTAATTCTTGAAGAGCATTCTTGTGACCCGTGCAGAAATTGAGTAAAATTACGGACCTTACTGACCTGCCCCCGTCTGAAAATTGTTAAGAGTTTAATACGTAATTGTATTTATGTAATTGTATTTTATTTTTTATGTCAAAAATTTTTAATTTTGAAAAATTTGACAAACATTTTATCAGACACAAAATTTATTTAGTACACAAGACAATAAAATTAAATGAACAATAATGAAACAATAACACTTTTTGCATATAACTAGCTTATTGAGCATAGCACGTATTTTGATGTTAATACAACATTTATAGATAATAAAATTTCGTGAAAATTTCCTCTAGAACATTTTTATACCCCTTTAGTGGTTTAAGAGTTATACCGTATAAAGAGTTATACCGTATAAAGAGTTATACGACGTATAAAGTGGCCTAATGGATTTGTTTACAATAAGCTATTCTGTCTGCTTACGTCGTGGTTTCGACTTCACCGGAGACTGGTGTGTTTACGATTAATTATTTGTTTAAGTCTTCGTGACTTTAACAAATAATTAATGTATTTTCATATTTTACCCACTTTTAAAATATATAATTTCTATAATATAAATGAAGAGATTTCCAAAAATCTGATCTTATGTAACTGATTACATATAAAGTTAAAAGTAAGTAGTTACTAATCTACTTTCATGTAATGCACAAAGTATGTTGTTATGATTGAAAAGTAGCTACATCCATAACTACATACCATTACCAAGTTTTGCTGGGTGATTCTATGAAACGTGAGAACTTTTCTAATGTTGGTGTTGTGTCGGCATTAACAATAATAAACTTTTTAAGTATTTTACTTAAAAAGATTCCAAAAATTACAATAAAAACGAGAGAAAAAGATATAGTCGGTCAAGCCCGACCATATGATACCCTACACCATTGTTTACATTATAATTCGGGGAGGGGTCTTTTATTAGACTTGGAGTCGAATGTGGACCGATACTCATAAGTGTAAAATAAAACATACGAATACAGAATATTACGTTGATGCTGACATTTATATGAATTTATTCACTTTTGGGTGATTCCTGAAAGAGGGTCTTATATGGGAGCTATGGTAAATTATGGACCGATCTTTGTAAAATTTGGCACTATCATTTATGTTCATATAAAACTTATTTGTGTCGAATATTAACTTGATACTAACATTTTAATGGGATTTATGCCCGTTAAAGTGATTTTCTGAAAAGGGGTTTATATGGGAGCTATGGTTAATTATGGACCGATCTTTTTAAAAATCGGCACACTTATTTATATAAAACATATATGTGCCAAATTTCATTAAAATATTGCTTTATTTAAGGGATTTATGATCGTTAAACCCTTTTCCGGGAGGACATTTGTATGGGGGCTAGGTGAAATAATGGACCAATCATAACATAATTCAATAGGCATCGTCCCTGGGCTATAAGAAACCTGTGTACCAAATTTCATTAATTTTGGTGCAAAATTGCAACCTGTAGTTTGATTACAAAGTTTACATGGACGGACAAACGGTCAGACGGATAGACGGACATCGTTAAATCGACTCAGAAAGTGATTCTAAGCCGATTGGTATAAATTAAGGTGGGTCTTAGACCAATATTTTTGAGTTTTACAAACATCAGCACAAACGCATAATACCCTCCCCACCTATTTTTGTGGTGGGTATAAATAGGATTTTCGAAAAGTACAAAAGGCATGTTTAATATATTTCTGATAAAAAAAGATAAGATTTTAAATGTATTTCTATTCTTTTGGTTTAGAAAGTTCGTAGGGTGCCAATAAAATACCAATTTTTAACATCTTTAACCTTCGAAAGTTAAAAAATTACCAAAGTATTTCTACTATTATTTTTTAGTATAAAAGAATGTGACTAATAGAGCTTGAGAATTCTCATCCATAAATAACAATATCTTTTTAATTTCAGATTTCTTATATTAGAACAACGAAAAAGTATATTAGAATTAGGAAAAAGTACAACAAAATCCCTTTTAAGGATTCTGATTCACTTAAGACCATACATCTTCAATTTTATGTTGCTAGGATGAATATTACACAACATTCATGACGTACTATTAGTAGAACAAAAAAGTACCACAAAGTCCCTTCTTATGGATTTTCATACATTTAGGACCACATAAGGACTGCGCACGAAAAAATCCGTGCATGCTTTTGGGCTTACAACTTTTGATGTGATGAAAATTAAATAATTCTGTTAACTTTTTATTAAATTCTTTCTTCAAAAATTACTTTAAAATGTAAAAATATTCAAATATTCAATATGAAAACTTTCTCATCTTATCAACCGGTGTTAAATTTTGCAAATATGTATAACCTTAAAATATAATATTCAAATTTAAGCTTTTAAAGAAAATAATATGATTTTTAGTATTTTTTCTCTTTCATCATAAAAATTCTTTTCCATTTTCTCTGTAGGTAGGTGTTGCCTGCAACACTCAATGTTGTTGCCATTAATTATTTAATCTAAAATAATCTAATATTCTTTATGTAAATTAAGAAACAAAAAGAAATTTTATTTAGACTTTTTTCCTTTCTTTCTTCCTATGAGTTCAAATTATGACATGGGGTGCATATTTTTATAATGTTGTGACAAATGTAATGTAATTAATGAGAACTTATAGTTGGGGTAAAATAATAAGCAAATTTAATTTTGCAAATATAATTTCAGTTATAATTTCTAGAGATTTCTTATGCAGATACAAGGCTTTGATATTATTCTTAAGAAGTAAATAAAATTCGAAAACGTTAATTTATTCATTTTTATAAAAATAGCAAAAATTTACTAAATTTTTGACTAAAATGTTAAAAAAATATTTTTAGTTTGCTACTTTTATTAAATCTGTGCTAGTCTTTTTGTCTAATCTGTATTTCAGCTTAGATGTTAAATAATACTTTAAAAAAATATATTTATACATTGTTCTTGTGCGTTTCTGTGCATGTGTTTACACCATACATAATTACTTGTACTAACTTGATTTTTACGTTTTTTATTCCATTTACTCCACTCCCTTCTTCAAGGCAAAACAATTTCCATTAAAATGTATAAAGAGAAAGGAACTAAAATGTTTGTTTTTCTTTCTGTCTAGAAAATAATATGGTTTATTATTAGGGCGTTGTTGGCATACAAATTAAAAAAAAAAAGTATAAAATTAAAACTTTGCTCTTTGCTAAATAAATAATAAATTTTTAAATAATACAAATTGATTTTACATTGCTTTTTCCTTTTTAAGGGGGTCAAATATTGGCTGTAATTAGCATGGGACACAATCAAATATTCTGGGTAAATTTTACTTAATTCTAATGAGTAATTTTTATATTAACATTTTCAGAGGTTTGATATTTCTTGTTCTTTAACCTTTTGTCTACTACTTACACTGATTTATCTGCTTTTAAATAGCAAATTTTTGGGAAAGCAACAAGCAATATCAAGTTTAAGTTTCATTTAATTAGTTCAATATTTTGGATGTGAATATAATCATAACAGACATACGATATCCATTTCTGAATATTTTGTTATTAGAAATATATTTTTGACTATTTATCTATCAACAAATACATTAAATATTAATCGTTCCAAAAGTTTTCTTTCTTATAAGTATTTTCAATCACAAAAAAATCGTCTTCGGAATTTCGTACAACGCACATTGGGGTAAAAGAGGTAAAAGAGGAAAATGGAGCTTAATTCCGGGAAAAATGACATCAATATTTTAATGACCACATTTTTGTTTTTTATTTATTATTTTTGATCACGTTTTATTTTCCTATTTCTTAGTAAGTAAAATTCTTTTGACAGAATGGTAGTGTCTGTCCGTCTGTCCATACATTAGGATTAAGTAGGTCAAAAATGGCATTTAATTGAGGAAAAAGTTATATCAGTATTTTAAGTTCACGCTTTATTTTTTTATTTTTATTTACAAGTAAAAAATGCATTTTTAGAATTCTAAAACTTCTTTTGGCATAATGGTAATGTCCGTCTGTCTATACCTTTGGTTTAAATGGGTCGAAAATGCAGCCTCATTCAGGCAAAGGTGATATCAATATTTTAATTTTAAATTTGGTTTTTATATTGATCAGAAAGTAGAAAAATTTATCTTTTGAATTTAGATTTTTTTTAGAGAATTCTCATGTCCGTCCTTCCGTCCGTTTGTTTGTTAATTTTTGAATATTTTTAAATTTAAAATCGTTTATTTTTGGACTCAGTAAAGATATCAACTTAAAATTTCCTTTATACGATAGATAATTTTGTTCTTTAAGTAATTACGACAAAAATATAATGAAATCGGTTGAAAATCATATATGAAAAAAAAAAAAAAAAAAAACTTGACCAAGATCTTGCAAAATTGAGATTGTTTAAATTTCAAAAGCATTTAACTCGAATGTTTTTCAAAGGATTTTTCAAGAGCTTAAGCAGTTTTTTCGAAAAAGAAAAATTAATTTCTCAAATCGGGCTATAAGTGCGAAAGATTTTTTTATTAAAGATATTTGTATTAAAGTAGAGATAATATGTACTATTTTTCAGAAAATTTTCCGAACAAACATTCTGTAACATTACAAGTTTCATTCCATGAAATTTGAAAACTAGGTATTCTAGGAAAATTTTTTATAAAAAAAAAAAATAACAAAAATATTTAGACAAAATATAATTTACACTTAAGTACCTGAAGTTAATGGTTCCATTTTAAATTTTTACTTAAAAAGACTTTTTACATCCTTAATTAAGTTGCACTATATATTGAAGCATGTCTTAAAAACGACTTGTCTGATTTTGTTCCAAAAAATATCAAAAAATTCTCATTAAAATCTTTCTTACATTACTTTTTAATACGGTCAACAAATATGGAGATATTATTTTTTTTTTTAATAATAAAAATTCTAGTGTCAAAGATTCAAATTTTTATTCCTTAATCATAAATATAAATCAGAGATGCGCAATTTGCTAATTTCCTGACTCGCGAGGTTAGACTACAAATGCTGCTTACGCAACGTCGCTTCACACATACACACATTAATGTCAAAACAAATCAAGTTTTCCCAGCGGTAAAATTTTGAAGGCCTCCATCGTTCAGGGCTTCTAGAAGGTATATTTACACCTTCTTTAGAATGGATTTGCTCATGCTAACATGCCTTCTATAGTAAAGCCTACAAGAATGCCTCATTCTTGCCTTCCAAAATATTCAAAAGAACTTCCGACTTCGCTTCTCTTAAAAGGCGAGATAGAAGCAGCATTTTTTAATATATTTTGTTTTAAGCAACAACAAAACTTTGCAGAAAAATACATCACCCTACTTCGCTTCTCTTAGAAGGGGAGTAAGAATATACATTTTTTTATTTAAGCAACAACAAAACTATTCAAAACCGTTACAAAAACAAGATCAAATTCCAAAAAAATAAAAAAAAGACAATTTTGTTATGTTAAATGCTTTATCTGGCCTTTTAGAAGGAATGCATTGGGTCGCGAATGTGTAAGGCCCTGATTGCAATGACATCACGTGTAAAAAAATACATAAACACGGAATGCAAGTAGAATATTTGAAGAAGGCCTCCCGGCTCTAAAAAAGACCTTCTGGAAAGACTTTATATCCCTTCTTTTTACCGCTGGGTTTTGCTGCTTCACACACACAAGCGCAAATGTATAGTAGTGTGTGTGCGCTTCACTGATATAAATTAATTTCAAATAAAATAAGACTTATTTTATTAAAATCAATCCATAAGTTTTGATTTTATTCACAAATCAGTGAAAATACTCATTTAAAAGTTACATAAAAAAAATTAGCTTGTGATCTTTTTTTTTTTAATTTAACTGTAAATTGTAAAGGACTATTTTCACTAATTTGTGAAGAGTAATGACTGAGTGATTGACTAACTGAAATATGAAAGATGGACTATAGATTGGACTCCTACCGAATAGATCCACTAAGACGGGATTTTACGAAATTCTAATGTTTAGAGGGTAACAAAACGGTTAAAATCGGTAACCTTATATTTCCTAAACTAATAGAGATACAAAAAAAGCTGAATAGTTATCGTTATTCATTTAAAAAATAATCGAATAGGTGTCTGGTATTTTTTTGAATTTCGGCTTTTTTAGGGAGAAAACGAGTAAAAACTGTAATTTGGTACTTTTTTGGTACTTTTTTGGCACCCAATCTATTTTTTAATCCAATAAGCATTGAAATAAAATGTGCATTAAATTAGTTCCTTATCAAAAATTGGCGAATACAAGTTTGGTACTTTTTAAAAATTCTAACGTACCTGATTTTGGTACTTTTGCAACAAATATTTTTTTCTTTTTACTGACACATACATATGAATATTTTAACATTAGATCCCAGTACAATTTAGAAATTCATTGAAATACAATCTTTGTTATATTCAGGGGGTATAAAAAGTACCAAAAAAGGAATAAAATCTTCAATTTAATTTTATTCAAATTAAATAATGCATTTTTTATTATATTAAACTTAGAGACATGAACTTAAGTACATGTAGTCTTAAGTGAGTGAGAATTCACTAGAGGGGAATTTGTAGTACTTTTTTGATCTTCTAATGATACCTTTTGAATTTTCTATAATATTGAACCTAAAAACATGAAATTAGAGATATATGATCCTAAGTGAATGAGAATCCATAACAAGGGACTTTCTCATTCTTCTAATGGTACTTTTTGAATTTTCTAATTTCTGTTCTTCCATGGCACTTTTTGAACTATATATAATATTAAACCTACAAATATGAATATGTAGTCCAAGTGAATGAGAATTTAGAAAAGAGGATTTGTGGTACTTTGAATTTTCTATAAAATTGAACTTAGAAGCATGAAATTAAAGTCATATGGTCCTATATGGGTAAGAATTCAAGAGGGGAAGTTTGTGGTACATTTTCGTTCTTCCAATGGTACTTTCTGAATTTTCTATAATATTATCCTAAGTGAACAAGAGTCCAGAAGAGAGGATTTATGGTACTTTTGCATTCTTTTAATGGTGCTTTTTAAATTTTCTAAAATAGTGAACTTGGAAACATGAAATTAAAGATATATGGTCCTAAGTGATAATGATCCATAAGTGGGTACTTTGTGGTACTTTTCGTTATTATATTACTCTTTGAATATTATGTAGTAATAATTAACTTTTAAGCGTGGAATTAAAAATATATCGTTCTATGTTTAGAATCCACAGGTCTTCTACTAAAATATAATAATAGAAATAATTTGGTAGTTTTTGTAACTTCGTACAATTAAAATGTAAGAAACTGGTAACTAAAATATTTAAAAGTTTATTGTTCTGAATGCTGACAGAACACTAATATTACAGCTGTTCCCACGGGTGATAGGAATCATTGTTGAATTCTACAGTTTTCTTAACTTTTGATATTTCGTTTTGCTTTTACCAAATAAAAGGCTATCAAGATTTTATCTGGTCTATGTAGGAGTACTGCAAGATCGTGTTAATTGATGGCTATATAAAAGTGAATCTGTGTTTGTTAGAATTTTGTTTCGATGCTTTTATTTTATCTCAATACAATGGGGTAGCGAAGCGCACTGTGTTTATGCTATTAGAAATATTATTCGAAAATTTATAGTTATAAAATAAAAACTTAACACAATTTGAGTTTATAATATAGTATGAAATTTCTTAAAAAGAATCTACAACGAAGTAGTGGGTATACTGTTCGTTTTGTATAAAATTATTATTTTTTTTTTTTAGAAAATGCGCTTAATATCTCTATAACTGTTGGCTCTATTAAAAAATACTGTAAGAAAGTCTTGAACACAATTTTAATTAAAATTTTTGGATATATATATTTTTTTTAATAAAATCAGACAGTTCTCCTTAATTTTACAATTTGCGATTTATCACGAAAACTAGAGTCAATTCAAACAAGCGCGAATGTTATATTCGACCCGGCCCAATCTATATACCCACCATCAACTTTTTAAAATTTTACGTTATATGGGAGAGGGCGTGAAAGTGGACAGTAAAGTGGGCGAACCACGCCCATTTTTTGTTTCCGAGTTTACATTGGTCCTTGAACTATTTGAACACAATTTCGTTGATTTTCACCTTATATGGGAGGTGGGCGGTAAAGTGGGCGGACCACGCCCATTTTTGGTTTCCGAGTTTATATCGATCCCCGAACTATACGCAAAAAATTTCGTTGTCGTACATGCTTTTGCTGAAGAAATATTAGCAGAAAAGTATAAAACGGACACCCTGTGTTTCTAGTTTTTAGCCCATAACTTTTTTTGTTTATTAACCGATTTTGCCCATTTTCAATCCCAAACAAAAATTATATAAGACAAATATGCCAAATTTCGTCCCCCTACGTTTTTCCGTTCGAGCCCTATCGTGCTTTCAACAGACGGACAGAAGGACGGACATAGCTAGATCGACTCCGAATCTAACCAGGACCCAGAAAATATATACTTTGTGGGGTCTTAGATGATTCCTTCGACATGTTACATGCGGAATGACAAAATCAATATACCCCCCATCTTTTTAATGGTGGGTATAAAAAGTGTACTTGAGGTTTAGTACTTATTAATACTATGTAACCGAATTGACTAAGAAACTTCATGATGCAGATTTTTTATTTATTTATTTTTTTCATTTCTTAACTCTGTGTTATTATTTGCATAATTTTCTCAGACTTTTTTAAATTCCTAAAGAATTTATTCACTTAATAAATGAAAAATTTTTGCCGCCAAATAGTAATTAGCATAATTTCCCACTTCTTACTACGAACTTTATAAATATAAATGAAATTGAAATTTTATAAAATCTCTTTATAACATCTCTACGAAAGCGCACTTACAGCCACTTCTTAACAAAGTAAATTATGACAGCTTGAAAAAACAACAACTACAACCACAAATAGTTAAAGAAACTATATGAGTGTAAATAATTATTGTCTTTAGGAAAATCTGCATAAATTCTATTATAATTTTTGACAGTTCCTTTCTCTTTGTTTATTACAAATTACAAATGCAAGAGATGTAAGCTGGAGACATATTTCATAAAATTAATTAAATAAATTTTAATAAAACAAAACGTATTATGCATTTTTATGTTAGTATAACTATAGAAAATTTTCTGTATTTAAAACATATTTTAAACTTTCAAATAGAAAAGTTTTATATTTACCACGAAATATTGTCATTCTCACATTTGCTAATTAAAAGTTTTTAAAACTTTAAATACAGTTTTACATAACAACCAAGCATTTGTTATTTGTATTTGTAGTTGTTGTTAGATACATTTATTAGTCTCAAGAGACACATCAGAAACGCATCATATGTTTTTGGTTTAATAACAAGAATTTTATGTGCAAATGAAAATTTAAGGTTAAACGTTAAATTTATTTTTAATTAAGTTCTAAATTAAAAATAATTGCGTCTCGTTTTTAGGGCGAAAATGTGAGTTCCTTATTAATTATGAAGTACCAGCCGGTGAGGCGTATGAGTGTTATAAAAGTTAATGGTTGTGTTAGAGCGAAATTATTACACATACGTTTAGGTGGATACTTGACATTATTTTAGGCAAAATTTCCTCTTAATAAAAATAGGGCATTTTAATAAAATTAAATTAATTATTGTTGCAATTAAAATTTTAAATTACGCAATTATGTATTAAAAATGTAAATAAGAATTTTTGAAGGGTTTATGAAATTGTGAATGTAGATTTAATATTCTACATTTAACATTAAAATTAAGTGGATTTTGTTATGAAAGTTAAAGAGTTATTATTTTTTTAACCTTAACATCAATTTATGTATGTCTATGGCAAAGTTTTGATTAACTCGATTCTGCGGCACGGTGTTTCTTCTCAATTCGGATACACGGTATTAATACGAGGGCGGATCAATATTTTCGTGACTTTTCGAACTTCCCTCGTAGTTATATGAAATGCAACACTGTTTCCATCAAGTACCACCTGTTAATAGACTACTGTCAAATTTTGAGCAAGTGTCGTCATTTACTTTGAGTTTAACAGCTGTTCAAAACATACAACCTCGTGTATTTTTCTAAAAATGAAAAAAAAAGTGAATTTCGAGTGCTCATTAAACATTATTTTTTGCGAAAAAAAAAAATCGTCAATCAAACCAAGAAAAAGCTCGATAAATTCTATGGGGACTCTGCACCATCGATTTCAATGGTAAAAAAGTGGTTTACTGACTTTCGTTGTGGTCGCACAAGTACAAATGACGCTGAACGTTCTGGACGGCCAATTGAGGTCAGTACACCTGAAAATGTCGAAAAAATCCACGATATGGTGTTGGCCGACCGAAGAGTAAAAGTTCGTGAGATTGTTGATGTCATAGGCATTTCATATGGCAGTGTGGTTTCTATTTTAAACTATCAGCTGGGTTAAAGAAAGTTGTCTGCAAAATGGGTGCCGCGTTTGCTCTCAATTGACCATAAACGTAAACGTGTTACAACTTAAAAGGATTGTTTGGAGTTGTTTAACCGCAATCCGAATGAGTTTTTGCGGCGTTTTGTAAGTGTGGATGAAACATGGATCCATTACTGTCTAAACAATGGATTTCTCCGGGTGAACCTGCTCCGAAGAAGGCCAAGGTAAGTTTGTCGGCCAATAAGGTAATGGCAACAGTTTTTTGGGATGCACGCGGGATAATCCACATCGATTACCTTCAAAAGGAAAAAACAATAAATGGCGAATATTATGGCAACTTATTAGACCGATTTAGTGAGGATTTAAAAAGAAAATGACAAGAAAAAAGTTCTTTTTCATCAAGATAATGCACGGGTCCACACGTGTGCAGTCTAAATGGCAAAACTCTATGAATTGGGCTACGAATTGGTACCTCATCCATCATATTCTCCGGATTTAGCCATTAGTGACTACTTCCTATTTCCTAACCTAAAGAAATGGCTCGGTGGAAAGAGATTCAGCTCCAACGATGAAATTATTGCCAAACAAATGCCTATTTTAAGGACCTCGAAAAATCCAATTTTTTGGAAGGGATACAAAAACTGGAGAAACGTTGGAATAAGTGTATTGAGTTAAAAGGAGATTATGTTGAAAAATAAATTTTTGTTTTGCAAAAAACACTGTGTTTCATTCAAAAATTCACGGACTTATTGATCCGCCCTCGTATGTTATTGTTTTGGTACCACTCCAGAGCATTCTTACCGTAGTAACATGATGCCAAATCGGTCCAAAAATGTGTGGACACACTGTGCTGTCTTATGAAAGGAAGAAGCCTTTTTTGCAAACATTCTTTGATGTATATTTTGTAATTTATAGAGCCGAATTTAACAAATGACTTTCCTGTTTTGCTGCAACTGCAAAAAGCTTGTCATACCAGGAATTTTTTTTAGGAAATTTTGTCTGCTCTTGCTTTGTCTAAACATATCTTTAACATTGCCTCGAGCATTAGCAACATAAAATTTTTGTCACAGAAGCTGCAAAAATTCTGCCAGCACATACGTTTCTTCGTCAATTATACAACGTGAGTATTTTTGTATGAAATTTGATTTTAGTTTCCGTGTCCTATTCTTGGCTTCTAATTTTTTTGCAGCATTCCTGTTCGGAACTTTTTGGGCTTTATATGTTTTCAACTCCGCAATTGCTTTAACTTTTCACACCAAATATTCAAAGCACTGAGCTAACTGGGCTGCTTTTCTACCAGATGTGTTTGGAGTTCTTTTCAATACGCTTTCAATTTTCTGGCCTTCCCAATATCATGTGGATCATTTTTCCGAACCAGGTTTTCTATAAATGGTCAAATTTTCCTGATACTGCTTAATAACATTGGACAGTTTGATCTAATCTTTTGTCCAATTTTTTGTAGGACAAAATTTAATTTTTTTTTTTTTTTTTTTTTTTTTAAATTTTTTAATAATTTTTAACACGTACATCGTTTTTGTCACTCATTTTGATGAAACTCATAACAAATCAGCATGGTTGTCATTTAAAATAATAACTGACATATTTTTCAAAGAAAACTAGATCAAAAAAGTTTTAATTATTGCTTTCGAAAAAAGTTATGAGGCAAAACGTGTGTTGGGTATTGGATATAAGAACGCAGTCCTTATATCCAATACCCAACTTAATGAATACCAATCGACTCATAATCACCTTTTAAATCGATCTTATGATGTCCGTCTATCCGTCTATCCGTCTGGCTGGACGGCTGGCTGTTCATGTAAATTTTGTGCACACAGTACAGATCGCAATTTTGAAGATATTTCAATGAAATTTGGCGACGTGCGACTTTTATGTAAAAAAGCTATTGAGTGAATAAACAAGCGCGAATGTTATATTCGGCTCGGCCGAATCTATATACCCACCATCAACATTTTCAAATTTTACCTTATATGGGAGATGGGCGATAAAGTGGGCCCACTATCTTTTTGATGGTGGGTATAAAAATAATGTTCAGATTTTAAGATTGCAGTTTGATTTAGCTAAATTGGACTGTTTTCGAGTTATACTCGAAATTTCCCCAATAACCACCTTATTGGAAAATATTGCCCAATAAAAAAATTTAAACTAGTGATGGGAGCGAATTGTAATTTATGGAAGTTGTAGAGGACTAAGCTTTCAGAAAAATGATCTTGTACTCACACTGTGATTATCCGAGATAAGCCACAGGGTGTCAAAGTTGACTACCTAAAGTATGTAAAAGTTGAAAAAAAAATGTTATTTCTACAAATCAAGTCCGATTTCAAAGATTTTTATATTTACTTATGTAAAGTATATGGCAAATAAAGAAAAAATAGCATTACGCAGCCTAATGTAATCATAAAATAGATTTAGATCGATTTGAGACTAAATTGCTTAACGCCCGGTCAAAAACGAAGTGCAAATTTTATGAAAAAAAAAAGTAAATTTTTTAAACGACTTTTTTTAGTGGCACAAAAAAAAACATATTAGCATAATATTTTCACTATTATTTCTTATGTAGTGTATAAAATAAATATCAATCTTTCATGCCTTCTTTAATCATTTAAATAGATTTACAAACCAATTTTTTGGCAATTTTCAACATTCATATGTACATAACTTCAAATCTAATTTTTTTAAATTTTGGATTAAATAGCAATATATTTTAAAAAAATAACTGGCCGTTTTAATTTTTAATATTAGAAGAATTTTTGCAATACATATAAAGAATTTTAATAAAATTTTAATGTTATTTGAATTCTTTTTAACACAGAAACAAACGTTAATTTTAATACTTTAAAATTATTGTAAATGTAAATTTTATTTTTTCAATATAACCTCAAATGTATTTGAAATTTTTAACAAAATATTGATATTATATTTGAAAGCATTTTCAATAATTTTATAGGTTTAAAAAATATATTTATAAATCTTGTTATATATATAATTAAAATCCATAAATTGAAATGTCAAATATTTTTAATGGTTCATTATTTTTTTAAGTGTATATTAAACCATATTCACCGTAAAAATGAACATAAACTTTATTGTCATTATTTTTATTATTCTTTATTTTTTATTTTTTTTATTTTTTTTCGTCTAAATTTAATTACATTTTTAATGAATAACTTATGGGTATGTATATATTTGGTTTTCATTTAATTAAAAAAAAAAACACTTACTATGATTTAATATCAATATTAAAAAGCAACTAAAACACGACATTTGACACCCATATTTATATTAAGTTGCACTCTTAATGTAGCAGTAGGAGAAAGAAAACACGTCAATTGATAAAAAGTATATTTACACTTTTTACGTTTAATGACATTGACATTTTAATTTGATCAACCATATAACGATTAGTGTATATTTTAAGTAAAATTATATTAATTTAGTGGGATATCACACCAAAAAAATCACACTAAGAAAAGAAAAACTATTAGATTTTTTAGTAAATGACTTTAGGGAATAATTAAATATCAATTTAAGGATTTAATTTTGTTTTTATTTTTAACACAAGGAACACATAGAAGAAATTTTCTTAAAATAGTTTTAATAATAAATATATTTTGGCTATAATTTTCAATTATTTAATTTATTTTAAATTCAGAAAAAATCAATTTAATTTCTTTTTTTTTTTTTTTTTTTGTTATAATTTTAAAGTATTTTTTTAATTAATTTGAAACTGATTTAATGTAATAATTAATTTTTTTTTTTTTTTTGTAACTATTTGATTGAAATTTCATTAATTTCAATCATATCTACACTTATTTATCATTTCTTCCTTTCATATTTAATTCTAATATTTATTTTTTTTTTTTAATTCTTGTTTATTTTAAAAATATTTTTTTTAATTAAATTTCTCTTTATAAAACTTTCTCATTTAATTCAACATATTAATTTAAAACTTTAATTTTTCTTATATTTTAATTAATTATTAAGTTTATTATTCCACTTTGTTTACTTTCACTTAGGTAAACATATGTAAATATTTAAATGTATTCCCATTAATTCCGATAAAATACTTCTTTACAAGCCGACATTTAAAACAGTACTGTTACGTTGTCTGTTCCAAAGACACATAAATTGCCACTTAACACATTCTGTTTTTTTTTTTTTTTTTTTTTGTTGTAGACCAAAAGACAAGCATCGACATGCTGTTTTTTTTGTTTATCACAACTCTTACGCACTTACCTACATTCACACAAACTCAGTTGAATTTAAAAGAAAAAATTTCCCTATTTTACACAAGTTACTACCACTGTTATACAAATGGCGGCAAAATAAACAATAACAAAGAAGAAATTTCCTTTCTCTCAGTAATATAACAGTTATTTCAGTATGTCTCAAGAGAAGGATTTGTTTTGGGATTTTTTTTTTTTTTTTTTTTTGTTTTATGTATCAATTTAAGAATACAAACCACCACGTGCTTTTGTTATAGTTTTTTTTTTTTTTTATATAAATATTATAAAAAATTTGTATAGCAACATAATCTATGAGAGAGAGTAAGCAGTAAAGAGATGTTAACATATGGTTTAGTAATATAACCGTGAACTTGAAATTGTAGACATTGAATATAAATAATTTATGTCAAATTGATATTTTTGGCAGGTAATCGTATTAAATTTGCAAAAAGAAATAAAAGAAATATATTATATGCTTTCGTATAAATAACC
Organism: Protophormia terraenovae; assembly: GCA_951394005.1. Classification (NCBI taxonomy): domain Eukaryota; kingdom Metazoa; phylum Arthropoda; class Insecta; order Diptera; family Calliphoridae; genus Protophormia; species Protophormia terraenovae. Next base: position 126,115,031 of record OX596075.1, on the reverse strand, counting down.
TCTATTTATATCAATTATGTATTTTTATTGACAAAATACTTGGAAAATATCAAATTATATGCTATTTGTGCACTAAATCTATTTTTACAATTTCTAGGAATTTTATACAAACAACCAAAGAGAACATGTGATTTTTTTGGAAATCAAAAACTGAATTTAAAAATCAATACATTTTGTTTTCATTAAATAATTTTTCTAGAGTTTTATTGTACTGAAATCATTGACAAAATTGGTATCTAAAAAAACTGCAAAACCTTAATTTTATTAAAAATTTTATATAAATTGCTATTGATAGTAAATTTTTATTAAATTCTATAGGAAATATTCAATTAATTTTCTTTTTATAGGAAATATTTGATAAATTTTCTTTACAGGAAATTTTCATTTTATAGGAAATTTTTGATAAATTATATTTTTATAGAAAATTTCGATAAATTTCCTTTTCATAGGACATATTCGATAAATTTTCTTTTTTTAGAAAATTTTCGATAAATTTTCTTTTTATAGAAAATTTTCGATAAATTTTCTTTTTATAGGAAATTTTCGATAAATTTTCTTTTTATAAGAAATTTTCGATAAATTTTCTTTTTATAGGAAATTTTCGATAAATTTTCTTTTTATAGGAAATTTTCGATAAATTTTCTTTTCATAGAAAATTTTCGATAAGTTTTCTTTTTATAAGAAATTTTCGATAAATTTTCTTTTTATAGGAAATTTTCGATAAATTTTCTTTTTATAGGAAATTTTCGATAAATTTTCTTTTTATAGAAAACATTTGACAAATATATGAAGTTTATAGGAAGTTTTTAATAATTTTTATTTATAGCAAATTTTTGAATAAATTTTGATTTTGAAAAAAATTTTCGATATTTTTTTTTTTTTATATAAAATTTCGATAAATTTTTTTTCTATAGAAAATTTTCGATAAATTTTCTTTTTATAGGAAATTTTCGGTTTTTGGTTTATAAAAATTTTCGCAAAATTTTCTTTTTGATAAATTCTTTTTTATAGCAAATTAAAATTTTAAATTTTAAAATTTTTGGTAAATACTTTTTGAAAAATTCTTTTTTATAGAAAATCTTTGATGAATTTAATTTTTTGCTTTTTTTCCACAAGGCAACAAAATTAAAAAAAATTTTGGAGGCTTTAAAAACCACTATACAATTTTGATGTATTGTGGTTCCAGTAGTCCAAAAATGGGCAAAATTTAAAATTCTATGGAGAGGTTTTTTTTTAATTTTTTTTTTTTTTTTTTTAATTACAAATTTTTTTTAGGCGTTTTTCCACATAATTAATGATAACTTTTAATATTATTGAAATAAATTTAGAAAAATTTATATTTTCATAGCCTTTCATTTTTGCGACAGACAGGGTGTTCGTTTTATACTTTTCTGCTAATATTTCTTAAACAAAAGCATGTACGACAACGAAATTTTGTATAAATAGTATGAGAGTCGATATAAACTTGGATACCAAAAATGGGCGTAGTCTGCCCACTTTATCGCGCACCTCCCATATAAGGTGAAATGTCATCGAAATGTTGTACAAATAGTTCAAGGATCAATGTAAACTCGAAAACAAAAAATGGGCGTGGTCACCCATCTTACCGCCCACATCCTTATAAAAAGTTGATGGTGGGTATATAGATTGGGCCAAGCCGAATATAACATTCTCGCTTGTTTTTTTAATTTTTTTTACTATGTTTATATTTTTTGCCTAACAATTTTTTTTCCTAACTTTGAAACTATTGATCGCATCAAAAACAATTGTATACATAATTTAAAGATATTGTTAGCCAAAATTTTTGTAAATTTATTTTAACAAAATCGGATAAACTGTTTTTGAGTTATGACAACATAAGTGGAGACATTTTTCAAAAAACTAAAATTTTGTAAAAATGAGCGAATTCACTTAATTGCGAATAAATTCGAAAAGAATCAATAGATTTTTATGATCGATATCTCGTTTTGTTGTTATTATATGTGGCTTTGCGATAAAGTATTAAATCTGAACAGTTTTTGCCGTTTTCGATTTTTAATTATTTTTTTAAAACAAAAAAACTTGCTTCTTTCACGTAAAAAATATATTTTTTGTTTCATTTTTTTATTATAACTCCGAAACTACTGAGCCGATTGAAACGCAATATATAAAGGGATTAAAGGTTATGAAAATATAAATTTCTCTAAATTTATTTCAATAATGAAGGACTAAAACTTTTTGAGTTATCATTAATTATGTGGAAGAACGCCTAAAAAAATTTGTAATTTTACAAAACAAATTTAAAAAAAAAAAAACCTCGCCATAGAATTTTAAAATTTGCCCATTTTTGGACTATTGGAACCATGCTACATCAAATCTATATAGTAGTTATTGAAGCCTTTTTTGCTATTGACCTGTTTTATCTTTATACCCGTTTGTAATTTCCACAATTTTCGTCGGAGAGCAAAAAAGTTTATATTATCGGGATCCTTGTAAGAAATGATGAAGACAGGACCATGTCCGTCCGTCCCTCCGTCCGTGTGTCGGTTGAAATGGCATTTATGAAGCCCACCGATAACTGGCATATATAATATATACATCAAACGATCGGAAATCCTTTTGAAATTCAGCAATATCGGTTCATACATTACGGAGATATGCTTAAAAAACCGTTTTTTAGAACCGGTTTTCCAGTTTCTGAAGCTTCTGTATATACTAGGGACTTCGTTTTTGCAAAGAAGACTCGGACATTTCTTTCTGCATTTATTTATTTGAATTTTTGATTATTTGAACCCCTTGTTTAAAATTTCGGTTTTTTTTAATAAACCAAATTCGTTCATAATCAACAGAGTTATGGGCCAAAAACTAAAACAAATCTGTTTAGTTAGCAACAGCAGTAATATAATGAATAACAGTGTTGTTGTTCTTTGTATATGCAGTCAGTTTGTATATACGTACATACAAAAATAAATTAATAGGAAATTGTTGTTGTTTATTTTTTAAAAGCAAAGCTTGATATAATTGTTTTTTTTTTTTTCGTATTCAAATTTTCGTAGTTTGAAAAAATGTAGATTTATAAATGTGAAATAATGAAAGCATACGTTAAGGCGAAAATTTAATTATTTGTCGGTAAGATGGTGAAGGGTATCAAAGACTCGGCACAGCCGAATCTTTTTTTTTTAATTTAATTTTTTTTTTTATTAAAAATTTATGGTTAAATTACATTTTTATAAAAATTTTCGTTTTAAAAGAAAAATTGTTTTATAATTTTTTTTTTAAAAAACTTTTTTATATAGAACTGCGCTTTATTTAACTATAATTTAAACTTAATTAAATTAATATTAATTCCCTAATAACAAATCAGTTAATTGAGGAAATATTAATGAAGGATAGATATAAAATCCTCTTAGTTTTCTTAACATCCTTGAAGTAGGCAGTAAATTATTTAATTTTCTACTCTTTAAATTGCTATAAAGTCTTTAACTCTAATCTTTGGGGCTTAAGTCAAGAGATAAATATATGAGAGTTTATAAAAATTTATAAGTATATAAAAAAACTTTCAACATTTAAATTATTTTAATGCTACTCTCTAGATGTAGTTTGTCACACATTAAAGAGGAACATAAATTCAAAGCACCAACAATTTAACTTTTTCCAAAAAACAAAAAGGACTGAATGAAGACAGCAAACAAAACCCCTAAATAAAATTAATAAATATAATAAAGATTAATAATTTTATTTGAGGCAAACCTCAAATAAGTACTTGTGTGTACCAAAAATAAATTGTAGACATTTGAAAGTTGCAAGTATTCACATGTGTTGGTGTATATGTGTGAGAAAAGAAAAATATTTCACTCATAAATTATTTATATCGTGGTTGAAATTTTTTCTTTCTTTCTGGCCTTAAAAGCCCAAAAGTTTTATTACATTTTCTAATGTTTTTGAAAAAAATAAGAAAAAACTTTAATTTCTTTAAAGTTTTCTAAAAGAAAAATGTTGTTTAGAGAATTGTTATCTTGTGAAAATATGTACATAAAACCAGACTGTGTCTGGTTTATTAATGTTACATTTATGTTTATTTTAAATTTAAAATAAATTAAATTTTGCCCTTAACTTATAGTCAAGCTACTTATAGGGATTCACAGTTGTTATATTTATATTTTTATGAGAACATTTCTGGCTTATAAGAGATTAAATATGTTTACCCTGTGTTTTTTAAGCAGTCCTTTTTGTAAATTATATGTTAGTAAGCCTCTTTAGTAGTTAATGGTTTATTTCTTATATGTCTCTCAGGCGGTAATGATGCCAAGAGAAAGCGATTCATTACTTTTTTTTCTCAAAATATTGTTTTTTTTTAGTACTAAATGTACTTCTTTTTAATTGCTACCAATTTAGTAAATCAAACTGTGAATGGCCTTAACACTTACTCAACAGCTTAAGATACAAGTAGGTACTAATTTATGTTTCATAAGCTAGCTGTTGTACTAACAATAACTTTAATATTTTCCTATACCTACAAATATCAAAGAATTTTATTTTACGAATTCCTTTAACATAGAAAAACATAAATTATTGATAATTGTAAATATGTTTCCTGCTGCTCATTTCATCTATAAATACTTAACATGACTAATAATAAATAGAGAAATTAATAAAGCATTCTTTAAGGCTTGTTAGTAAATTGTAAAATATTGTAGAAAATTTAGGCGTAATAAAACAAAGTAATTATTTATGGACTTAGTTTAAATACTAGAGTGAATTTTAAAGAAGTAAGTAATAAATATATTTTAAAGCATCAGCTGTTAGATAACTTCCGTTTAAACTAAATAAATACTGAGAATATAAATTTTACATTTTAAATTTTATAGCCCATCATTTTATTATATGTATAATACTTCAAATGTTTAATTTTAAAATGTATTTTATACTATTTTGTTGATTTTATCATCAATTAAAATTTGTTGAAGTTTAAACTTAGTTGATGTTTCAGTTTTATTGATTGTTGGCCTTTTTCAAAAACAAAAAAACTTTTCCTACTCTTAACAGTTTACTTCTTGTTTTAATTTTTTTTTTTTATAATACTATTAGTTCATGTAAATTTTTTTTTCTATGTTGGTTATTTTGTTTAAAAATGTTAAGTTAAAACAAATATGCAAACTTGTAAGAACTTTATCAAAATGCAAGTTTATGTTTACTTTGACTTTAAGTTGTTTTAATAGGTAAATATGAATAGTTAAAAGTAAATTGAAAAAGTTCTAGATTTTGTTAGAATGAGAGGTGAATCTTATAACTTATTTTAAGAGTCAAAAGGGTGCAAAAAGATACTTAAAAAATTAAATTGTATACATTAAAGGTGTTTGTGCATTTAAATATAAAAAATGCAACTAGTTCCAGAACACATGAAAATAGCCTGTACTTGTTCTACCTTGGCGTTATGACCAATGATTTTTTGAATTTGTCACCTCCAGAACTAGTTCTGTGGAAGTGTTACCTCGCCAGTACTCATTCTATAAAACGGTTCTAGAAGTAGTTCTTTAATCAGTGATTTTTGTTCGAAATTGTCACATTCAGAACTAGTTCCATAAAAGCGTCAGGGAACGGTTTCAGAACCTGTTTTTTTTATTTTTTATTATAATAAGCTATTTCCTTAAGGCCACTTTTGAAATCAATTTAATTTTGTAAATACTCTTTGTTTAATTTTTGAAATTATTTATACAAGTATTTTTAACAGCTCTGGGAAGTCATTCGAGAATCAGTAATTTGTTCTCAGAAGTGGTGTAGAAGTCATACGGAATTAGTTCTCTAAAACATTACTTACGAATTTAGAATCAGAATAAGGATCTACTCCATTAGTGTCAGAATCGGTTGTGATACCACTAGTTCTGAGGATGTTATTAAAGAATCTGAAGTGGTTTTGATTACACCAGTTCTAAAACTAATGATTTTAAAACATGTTTTAAAATTTTTCTTCGGTATAGATATTTTTTTTTATAATTTTTTGATTTCTCATGTTTATGGACTCAAAGACCCAAGATTCGCTAAATATAGTATATTGTCATGCTTACCAAAATGTAAAAGACAACATAAAAATTAGTTGCAATTTTAAACTAAAATATGGATTATATGAAGCGCCTATATGTATGACACACATTTTTATATTTTAATTCCTTAGAACTAGGGAAAGTTTAAATATGCACGAAAAAAATTAAATATGTTCAGAAATATGCATAAAAAAAGCAATTTCATGTCGTTTTTATATAAATATGCAAAAATAAAAATTTGTCTAACTTTAAAATTTTTTATAAAAACAAACATGAGTAAATATATCTCAATAGTCACCTTTGTTACGTCCAAATATTAAACAAATTTGCAAAATAATTTCCACAAATCAGTTAATCATATTCTAAAAAATCACTTAAAAAAGCTTACTTGACCTGCATAACCTTAATTTATATCCAGTACTATTATTCAAAAAAAAAAATGCTTCATATTATTTTAAAATAATTTTTGTTATTTTAAATTTCATTTTAATTGTTATTACATTTGTAATTTTTGTGAAACGTTATCATTTATTTTATTTATTTTAAGAAAACTAATTAAAAACCAAAAATAATAGAAAATATGTGTATTTATATAACAAGCCTAAAAACTATTAATTAATTCAAGGAAGTTGTTAGCATACAAATTAAAAATACTTTATTTTTATAGCATTTCTTTTTATTTATAAAATTTATTTGTTTCATTTTTTTTTTTTTTTTTTTTTTTTTTTTTTTGTGGGAGTAAACATGTGTGAAGCTATTATTATTTTAATTGTTAAAGCGTGTACAAGGAATTTATTTTTAATTTTTTCTTAGCCCACTCATAATGAATCATAGCTTGAACATACCACATAAAGTACATGGTATCTTGTTCAGGGTTTATTTAGCAATATCCATATGTCCATGCGTTAATTTTCCAAATAACTTTTAAAAAAAATAGTTTCTTAACCCACCATCAAAACATGACGAGGGTTATATTGGGACTGTCATTCTGAGAATAACACATCGAAATAATCATCTAAGACCATGTATATTCTGGGTCCTCGAGAAGGACGATCTAACGTCTGTCCGTCTGTCTGTTGAAAACATGTTTAGAACATATATAACAGTAAGAACAAGTTTAAGATAATTTAAGGAAGAACGATGAAAATAATTAAAGTAAAATAGATAATTAAACAAAGAGTGATTGAATAGAGAGTAAAATATGATTAAGAAGAATTGATAAAATGTAATAAAAGATAATATTAATAAATATGTTGAAAGAAAGTAAGTATATGTCAAGTATTAAGGATATTCATGGAATACATAGCTCTAGGGTGACCAAATTTGGATTAAATATTTGTTTTATATAAGCGTTCATAAACAAAAAACGTTATGGGCCAAATACTAGAAAAACAGGACACCCTGTCGTATATGCAATTTATACTTTTCGACCGATATCATTTACAAAAAAAGCATAAACATCAATGAAATTTCGCACAGATATTTAGAGGACCACCTCCCATATAAGGAGAAATTTTAAAAAGTTGAAGAGTATGTTATATTTGGCCAAGCCGAATATAACATACTCTCTTGTTAATTATTATTTTATTATTTTTTTTTTTTTTTTCTGGGGACATTTTCTGTTTTTTCACATTCAATATGAAAAATTGGACATAAACAAGCAAATCTCGAACCGTAGACAATTTTTTAACTGAAACGAAAATTATTTATGTCCTCAATATTCGATCCACCCCACAGAAAAGCCAATCGTCGAAAGAATTGGTAATAAATCTGAATCTCCTAGACTACTGTTCGAATCGAAATGAATTGCATAAAAAAATGTAAAGAAGGACCTAAGCTTTCTTAAAAATTAAGTTATACGAGCTTAACCCTTATTAGGCGATATCAAATATGTATTTACTACCGTTTAAGAGTTTTAAAAAAGTGGGCGTAACATACAATCCAGTTCTTACATAGCCTATAACAACCATCGGCACTGGTACTATCTGTGTGTCAAATTTCGTAAAAACCGGTGCAGCCGTTTAGACGTGATTGACGCAAAAACAAACAAACTTACACTTCATTTTTATAATATATATTAGGATTACGGGATGAGCTAAAGATTACTTTGAGCATGAAAAAGCATTAAATGCTCGTATTTTCTACAAACTATTCGCTATGATATTAAGATTTTTTTTTTTATAATATTAAGAAAGAATTTGACAAAAGTTATCTTGTATATATATATACATATATATGGGAGAAAATATTTCAAACTCGTTTACTTTTGATGTTCAAAAAAATGTCGAAAATTTTTAAATGGCACATCAACGATATTTACCAATATTCCTTGGCTCTAGTGGAACACAGATCTGTTCGCGTGCATCAATGTTATGGGGGTTTAAGATAAAAATTTATAAAAAAAATACTAAATTCTATTTATAGTCCTAAATCAAAAATTATTGCATTTATGTACTCTACAATGGTGTATCTAAAATACAAATTAAAAATATCGCGATAAGTTAGGTATGCGTGGATATATTAGCGATTTAATAATTATTAAACATTCTTATAAAATTTGCAAAATTCAGTTTTTAGTGATGTAGTGTTGTTCATATTCATCCATTTATTGCAAAAGTTGCATTAAATAAAAAATCGTACTTTTTTTTGAACGCCATATTGATTTAGATATATGGTATTAAAGCAGCTACAGATTGTCATATATCTTCGCCAATTTTAATTAGCACCGTGGGTGTGCCTATACGATTAATGTTAAACTAAAAACATCGCGTTCTTAGCCCATGAAAACCGTTGATGAATATTTTTAGTGAACTTATATTTTCTGCGTAAGTAAAACTTTACACAGGAACTTATTTCAGTATAAAATTGATTTATAACACCAACATCCGCTATAAGAAAATATGCAAAATTGCTGAATTCTTTAAAATAGCTAAACACGTTTAGCAGATTAATATTTTAAATGTCATTTGGAAACCTTCTTTGATAACGCTATACTCTAGCTTCACTGAAATAACGTTACGAGTGTGCCTCGAGAAAAAGGCACCTCTTGGAGCCATTCACGTTTTTCCTCTCCAAGCACATTAATGAGATATATGCCAAATGATACATAATTTCAAGAGCTATTAGGCTTTGTTTGGAATTTTGAAATATCCGAAACGGCGTAAAATCCCCAGTGAAAAAACTGCAAAATTTTAAAATTTGTTTTAAAATTTGGTTTCACGACTTTTGCACAACACAATTTGACACTGGTTAATTGCACGCTAATTAAATCCATGCTGATCCTTTTCTACAAGTGTTTATAGTCTACATTAACAGAATTGGACATTTATGCTAAAATCCGCAACTCCAACAATAAAAGGAAATATAAAAAACTTGTTAATTTCAAACACTTTTTTTGGAATTTTTTACTTTGGGTGTTTACCGGCACCACATGGAACCGTTTCAGATTTTTCGTGTTACACAATTAAGTATTCTTAACATAATTGCATCAAAAGTTATTTGAGGTTGAAGTTCGGTTTCATAAAGGCAAACGTATATATATATATATATATATATATATATATTTTTTTTTTTTTTTTTTTTTTTTTTTTTGATATATTGACCGATTTAAGACAAAACTGTTATCTGCCTGCACAAAAATGTAGACGGGAGAAAATATTTTATTAATATAATCAAATTTTTAGAATCATATTTTTTAAATGCACAAAAATAAGGACTGAGCACGAAAAAATCCGTGCATTCAAATGTGAGATTGGAGCCTGATCGTGTCAACAGTCAGGCTCCAATCTCACATTGTGGACGAGACGTAGCATTAGGATTTAAACGCAATGAACGTTCTAGTACTTTGAAAGTAGCAAGTAATGTAGGACGATGATATAAAAGACGGTGTTAAGAGATTTAGAGTTAGTTACAGAGTTGTCAGATGCAGAATTAAAGAGTTGCAGTTTCAAAGTTGAAAAAGTTGAAGTACCTTAAGCGGTTAGAGTGAGTTATTCAGATGTGTAATTAAAAATATTGTGCAAAGAAGCAAATGAAATAATTGAAGTTAAGAGTCGTAAAGTTGAAAAGCGGCATCCGATATTTGAAAGTGTGAAAAATTATTTTAAGTTTAAATTCACAAATAAAATAATATGTTCAAGTTCTAAATTTAAAAGGATAAATTATTTCTTATTGGTTTTTAATAAAATATCTTATCTTTTCCGCAATTCCCTCCATTACAGCTTTTTTGAGTTTTCGGATACTCAAAAAAGTGGTTAAGTCCACTTTTTTAAATGCTTTTTCGTCTGAAGTATTTTTGTCCTCTCTTTTGCAACCAAATTCGTTCTTACGTTCCTATCAGGAACTTTTTCTACCTAGTACGTATTCAGGTCACATTTCTAGCTAACTTTTCTGACAAAAGATTTAGAGCAATTAACTTTTTGGTGCACTTTTCTTCCAGAGATGCGGGGATTTTTTCTAAAATTTTATTGTTTTGGCTGCGGTCCTACAGTCTGAAAATCTAATTTTTCGTCTTCTACCATGTTTCCTTTTAGTGGTCATATCCCCTTTATTTATTTTTATGAACCGAAAAAGTGCATTTCATGACACACTTGCCTTCCTAGCAATTGTTTTATATACCCAACTTGGGTTTTTGGTATAAATTTGAATTATCTACAGTGAAAGCTCCCATAGGCGGATAGCGACCGTCACAATGATTTTGTCCGTTAAAGGGAAATGTCCGTCTATGGGATATGGTACATAATATTTTTTTACAAGATTAATTCAATACTATATCTTTTTATTTCAACAATTAAGATTGATTGTAATGAATTAACATAGATATACATATTCTTATGTATACATATGTTTCGTCAACTAAAATGCAAAAGGCCGTAACCACTGGATTGTATGTACTGACTACATCTATACAAACAAATTCATGTTCATATCTTCAAAAATGACATCAATATTGACAAAAGTCGAATGATCGTATCTTAACTTCATAAACGAAACAGTCGTAAAATGTGTTCCATTTAAGAAATATTTTATTTGAAAGGTGTTTATTATTTATCTATTTTTGCATTAAGGGAACTTTTGAAAAAATTTACTTAATGGCTCAATTTTAAAGCAGAAAACTACAAATTGTGGTTTCCTTTTTCTTTTGCTTCTGCGGCAAACGACGTTTTGCATATTTATTTAAACATTATTTGCAATAAATTATGATTTAATAAAATTTATTTTGTGGAATTTATGGCTTTGTTTGAAAGTTGCTTGATTACATTTAGCTTCTTTCCGTTTTCATTCCATTTTCTTAATGTTACTTTCTAAATTTAGTAATTTTTCGTATGCGAAAAAATCATCTCTTAACTGGCTAAAGGTCAGACTTCTTTATATGTTGGCATGTTATTCCATTTAAAAACGACTTGGGAAAATGATGTTAATGGCCTGGCCTCGATCCTTAGCAGCACACAACTACTTTTTTTATGTGACTGATAACAATGTCGCTCTGCTTGTTGTGCAGAATTTCAGCCGACCAGACAGACGGACGGACATCGTTAAATTGATTGTAAGTAAAGATGAAATATGAATGCAAACACGGACAAAAATAAAAATGTTCGGTACATTTCTTTTACTGTGATGTTTTCTTTAAAAACAAGTTTCCACGTGAAAATACTTATTTACAGGTTACATAGAAAAAATTAAAAAGTAAAAAAATGAGTTTGTAATTTAAACAATTTTCTATGTTACTTGTAAATGAGTTTTTTCACTAATTTGTGAAGAAGATAAGAACGACTTGAACATAATTTTAATTATAATTTTCTGATATTTTTCTGAACAAAATCAGGCAAGTAGTTTTCGAGATATGCTTCAATATATAGTGCAACCTCTTTAATTTTACAAATTGCGATTTATCGCGAGAACTGGAGTCAATTCAAAAAAAAGTGGATTAAAGGCTTAGTACTTATTAATTCCATGTATCCGAATTAACTGAGAAACCCCGTGCCGCAGACATTTTTTCTCATATTGTAGCTCCTTATTTAATTAGTTCCTTATTTAATTAGGAAAACTAATAAATTCGGTTGGAAATACTAGGATAGATATGAGAAAAACTAAACCCAGAACTTGCAAAATTGAGGTAGTTAAAATTTCAAATGCAATTAACTCGAAAGCTACTCGTATAACAGATAAGTAGCACAAGTATTCATATTTTTATAGCCCTAAACGAGGGCTGTAATAAAATGTAAAAATAGTTGAAATCGGATATGAAAAAATTGACAAGCATTTGAAAGTTGTCTATGGCAAAGGTACTTTACTTTGAGCTCCCATATCTCCGCTCCTAAGAGGTAAATAGGATCCCCCTTACAAAATTAAAATTATACACTACTCCGCTATACCTATGTAAAATTGTATGTAAATCCAACCAGTCAATTAAAAGTTACAGATTTATTTCCAAAAAATTTCAATTCTGTGCCAATGTTTAATACTACACAGAAAAAAATTTAAAAAGTTACCAAGTAATAAAATATTTTTGTTGGCACACAACCAAAAAGTTAACAATTTGTTTTATTAATACAATTGTATGTTGTCATATTTACAATTTTACTAGTTGATTTTGAAATCGTTTTTAAATTTCTTGTTGAAAAAATAAAAATGTGTCAAAAAAATTAAAAAATATAAAATAATTATTACTAAAATATGCTAAGGAAAATTAATTAAGATAATATAAATAAACGGAATATTAGCCACAGCTAAAGAATTGAAGCTGTCTTGAAGAAAAGTAAGTAACCATATTATTAATATTGGACATCAAACTTACAATTAATCAGAATTGGGATTGAAAGGACTTAATGACAAAATAGTGAACTTAATTAAAGGACATTGGTAGCAACGAAGCCATAATCACACAAGGAGTTCATTATTATACACAGAAAAAAAAATTATTTTATAAAATATCAAATAAAAATTGAACAACAACTGAGAAAATAGAGGATAAATGGAGTATTATTAGCTGAGAATTTAATATATCGTCGTTAAGTAATAAGTATGTATATAAAATATTGTATTTACTGCAAACATGTTTACATGACGTTTTCCTTCTTTTTAACAGTTTGCCTAAAGAACCATGTAAGGAAGAACCAATCTTATGAAAAATTCCTTGGATTTAAAACTTTTGCAACCGTGGCGGGATAAAGTCTTAGGAAATAATAAAAAGTATATAATAGCAAATTTTTAATTTAACTAATTATAATTTAATTTAATAATTAGCTTTTCCATGAGTGGTTATTCCGTGTACAAAAACTTACTGGGGTAATTATTTGGAAGAGAAGTCATGGGTCATATCAAAATCATTTCAGGTGTTCATGTATCTATTCAGAAGTTCATTAAGTCATATTTGTAAATCTTTAAAAAAGTCATATTTGTAAATCTTTAAAACAAATGCATAGACATATAAATAATTTGAAGAAAATTTATGTTGCATTTCATCATTTTAATGGGTAAAAAATTCACTATTTGAAACTAGGTATATTAAATATATGTATGAATAAATATCAACAATATGATTGTTTAATATGACAAACTCATAGTTGAAATATAATAGTTGGTTGTTAAAAACATTTTTATTAAATACAACAAATTCGTTGTTGAAAAATATTGTTAAATGATAACAATTTTAGGCAACAAAAATAGTCTTTAAGTTTACAAAAACGGTTGTTGGTGCCTTTTTAATTAAAAAAATAATTGTATTGACGAATTTGGTATTTAATGAGACAATTGATTTGTCGTAATTTTTCTCTGTGTAAGTTAATTTTAAAAACGTCTTTATCGAATACTTGCTTTATTTATAATAATTTTTGCAAAATATAAAATTAATAAACAAAAATGCATTAATTTAAAAATGATTCCAAATTCATTCAATTAAATTTTTAATATGTAAAAAACATGTTAACAACATAATTGTTTAACGGGACAAATCTATTGTTAAATATAGTTCGGCTTGTTAAACTTATTTTTATTTAATATTACAAATTCGTTGTTGAAAAATATTGTTAAGTGTTAACAATTTTAAGCAACAAACATTTTTATTAAATTTACAAATATGGTTGTTGGTGCCTTTTTAATTAAAAAAATAATTGTATTGACGATTTTGGTAATTAATAAAACAATTGACTTGTCGTAATTTTTTTCTGTGTAAAGACATTACAATTCAAACGAGTGATGTTCCTTTTAAAACCAAACAAAAATTTTTACTTTTTTTACAATTATTTCTTAGAAATAAAAACACAGGTGAACTAAAATATTTGCTTTTTTTTATTCTTTCTTGATTTTTACATATTTATTTTATCATAACACTTTAATTCAAGGTCACCAACTTAATCCATAACAAATCCCAACGTTCTGGGCAATTTAAACTCAAATACTTAAATCAAATAGTCAACTGTAAAATATATATTTTACTGACTTGCTTACATTTCTAACATTTTCCTTTTGCCAAGTGTTTGTGCAAAAACAAAAAAGGAAATTTAACATAAATTTTATTCAATTGCCCCAATACGTTTTAGATTACAAGACGACTGTTTGATGAGGCGTTGCATGAAGCTTCTTCATTTCAATTAGCATGAAAGGTTTTTCTTTTACTGAGAAATACAAACTTGCAAATAGTTGTAAGTATCATCTACTGCTCACAAATACATTCATACATATAATATACAAAGATAAATACGTAATCAATATTTTGTTTTACTTATAATCAGTCTAACCTCTATGGTGTTCTTTTACCTTTTGGGATTTGTTTTTCTTTCTTAGAAAGCTATTTTTTTTTTAAATGGTTTTCTAATATTTCTTTGAAATAATTTCAAGGTTATTTAACTTTAGTTTTATCATTTTGAATGTTTACTTGTTTTGTTTTTCTTATTTTTCAATATTAAAGTTATTGAAACTAATCGTCTTTAAGGTTGCAAATATATTTAAATGTTTTGTTTTTTATTTTAAATTTAAATTATTAAATTATTTATTTAATATTGTACCATCTTTAATAACCAGTAATTAATTATATAAATATTAAATTAAGGGGAAATAAAATTTTAGAAGAAATTAAATAAACCTTTGTGGTAATTTTTAATGAAATAAAAAATATTCAACATTTTTAACAACTTATAATTGTTACTTAAATAATGTCTAAATACCTTTAATTGTTACAAAAGTAGTAAGAGCTTTAGTTTATAAAAAAAAATGTAGTTAATTCTTAAGCTTTTTGTAGTAAATTAAAAACAATTTGATTTATTAGCCACAAATGAACACGAATTTTTAGCGGATATCCCTTAAGAAAAAGAGAATGAAAAATAAAAGCACAAAAACTTAAATGAAAGTCAAATAATTAATGAAAATCTTTAATATTTTAGCCACAATATAATTATTTGTGTTTTGTTTTTATTTTAGGGCAAAATCTCTTTGTCTTAATATCATTTGCAACATGTGTATTATGTTCGCAATAAATTTACTGACTCGTGTGAAATCAAACAGTAGGTAGGAAAAATCTGTTAACAAAACTGATATATAAAAAGTGATTTATATATAATGTAACGTAAAGGAAAATCTTGCGAAAATTGTCTATAGAAAGAAAATTTAGCAAACGTTTTTTCTTAAAAGAAAATTTAGCAAAAGCTTTTTCTAAAAAGAAACTTTAGCGAAAATTTTCTATAAAAAGAGAATTTAGTGAAAATTTTCTATAAAAAGAAAATTTATCGAAAATTTGCTATAAAGAGAAAATTTATCGAAAATTGTCTATAAAAAGAAAATTTATCGAAAATTTTCTATAAAAAGAAAATTTATCGAAAATGTGCCACAAAAAGAAAATTTATCGAAAATTTTTTATAAAATAAAATTTATCGAAAATTTTCTCTTAAAAGAAAATTTATCGAAAATTTTCGACAGAATGAAAATTGACGAAAATTATCTATAGAAAGAAAATTTATCGGAATTTGTTTATAGAATGAAGAAAGAGAAAATTTATCGAAAAATGTCCATAAAAATAAAATTTATCGAAAATTGTCTATAAAAAGAAAATTATCGAAAATTGTCTATAAAAAGGAAATTTAACGAAAATTTTTTATAAAAGGAGAATTTAATGAAAATTTTTTACAAAAAGAAAATTTTGCGAAAATTTTATATTAAGAGAATTCAGTAAAAAAATTCTATAAAAAGAGAACTTGGCGAAAATTTTCTACAAAAATTTTAAATTTTATAGAAAAAATTAAATTTTCATTTTAGAGCACATTTTCGATAAATTTTCTATTAAAAGAAAATTTATTAAAAATTTTTTATAAAAGAAAATTTATCGAAAATTTTCTATAAAAAGAAAATTTATCGAAAATGTGCTCTAAAATTAAAATTTATCGAAAATTTTCTATAAAAAGAAAATTTATCGAAAATGTGCTCTAAAAAGAAAATTTATAGAAAATTTTTTATAAAAAAAAAATTTATCGAAAATTTGCTATACACAGAAAAAAGTCACCAATTAACAAATATATATGAAAATAATTCATTCAATTATAAACTTGTTTAAATTTGCACCTCTCACCAAAATGATTATATCAATTACTAAAAACTATAAAAAATATAAAACAGAAAAAAATTCCCAATTAATAAATTAATTAAATCAATCAAGTAGATGATTGAATGAATTAAAAATGTGTATAGGAAATAAAATCGTACCAACATTTATTTTTATTTTATTTTTTCTTGAATATATTTATTAAATTTTGCTGCAAAATTAAACAATTGAAAAAAAGACGGTAATAATTTTTTCTGTGTAAAAAGAAAATTTATCGAAAATTTTCTATTAAAAGAAAATTTATCGAAAATTTTCTATTAAAAGGAAATTTATCGAAAATTTTCTATAAAAATAAAATTTATCAAAAAATTGATCTAAAAAGAAAATTTATCGAAAATGTGCTCTAAAATTAAAATTTATCGAAAATTTTCTATAAAAAGAAAATTTATCGAAAATGTGCTCTAAAAAGAAAATTTATAGAAAATTTTTTATAAGAAGAAAATTTATCGAAAATTTGCTATAAAAAGAAAATTTATCGAAAATTTTCTATTAAAGGAAAATTTATCGAAAATTTTCTATTAAAAGAAAATTTGTCGAAAATGTGCTCTAAAATTAAAATTTATCGAAAATTTTCTATAAAAAGAAAATTTATCGAAAATATGCTCTTAAAAGAAAATTTATCGAAAATTTGCTATAAAAAAAAAATTCTATTAAAAGGAAATTTATCGAAAATTTTCTATAAAAATAAAATTTATCAAAAAATTGCTCTAAAAATAAAATTTATCAAAAAATTGCTCTAAAAAGAAAATTTATCGAAAATTTGCTATAAAAAGAAAATTTATCGAAAATTTGCTATAAAAAGAAAATTTATCGAAAATTTTCTATTAAAAGAAAATTTATCGAAAATTTTCTATTAAAAGGAAATTTATCGAAAATTTTCTATAAAAATAAAATTTATCAAAAAATTGATCTAAAAAGAAAATTTATCGAAAATTTGCTATAAAAAGAAAATTTATCGAAAATTGTCTACAAAAAGAAAATTTACCGAAAATTGTCTATAAAAACAGAATTCAGTAAAAATTTTCTATAAAAAGAAAATTTCTAAAATGAGAATTTTTAAAAAGAGAATTTAACGAAAATTTTCTATAAAAAAAAGAATTTAATGAAAATTTTCTATTAAAAGAAAATTTTTCGAAAATTGTCTATAAAAAGAAAATTTATCGAAAACTGTCTATAAAAAGAAAATTTATCGAAAATTGTCTACAAAAAGAAAATTTATCGAAAATTGTCTATAAAAAGAAAATTTAACGACATTTTTTTTTTTAAAGGAGAATTTAATGAAAATTTTCTACAAAAAGAAAATTTAACAAAAATGTTCTATTAAGAGAATTCAGTAAAAAATTTCTATAAAAAGAGAACTTGGCGAAAATTTTCTATAAAAAGAGAATTTAATGAAAATTTTCTACAAAAAGAAAATTTTCTTCAAAAAGAAAATTTTCAAAAAAATAAAAATATTAAAAAAAAAAAAAAAATTCTAAAATGAGAATTTAACGTAAAACTTTTATATAAAGAGAATTTAGGGAACATTTTCTATAAAAAGAATTTTGCAAACATTTTCTTCCAAAAGAAAATTTAGCTAACATTTTTTTTTTTTTTTTTTCAAAGAGAATTTAGAGAAAATTTTCTATAAAAAGAGAATTTAGCGAAAAATTTCTATAAGAAGAGAATTAAGCGAAAATTTTCTATAAAAAAATATAACGATAATTTTCTATAAAAAGCGAATTTAGCGAAAATTTTCAATAAAAAGAAAATTAATCGAAAATGTTTACTTTTTCCACATACTGTTATCATATCGATACATGTGTACTTCTTACATTTATTATGTATGTATGTGTGGTTGTATTCTATATACTGACAGTTTTACATTTCACTAGAAAATTGCATGTATTCAGATGTGTTTGTGTATGTGACGCTTTTGCTCTGTTACTGTTGTTGATATAACCTTGAAATCGTGTAACAATACAAAACAATATCTACATATTTTATACATTCATAATAAACTACTTTTTTTTCTCTCTCCTCGGTTTACCTCTCCCTGTGGTTTTCTATCGTTTGACGTTTTGTCAAAACACACACATATACATAGATACATACAATCATCAACTGCAGACAAACACAATACAATTATAGTCATTTATATATTTTGTACACATGGTTTAAGACATTATTGATCACTTATTCAAAGACTAAAATGACTTTAACTAAATACAGCTAGAAAAAGAAATAATGAAAAATACCAGACTTTAGATGATTATAAGTAAAATTGATTGATAAATGTATGCGCTGACCACTACTAGCTGACTTGTTAAATATTATTTTGGAATTGTGGACGTTTTTGAAAAGGTCACATTAGGAAAAAAAATTTTAAATTAAAAATTAAATTCTTTTTAACCATTGAAGTTCTTTTCAACATAACCAAACTTGAAAAAGATATCAGATTTTTTATATTTAAACTGATTTCGCAAAAATAGGGTAATAACCCTTTTTAAGACTTTTAAATTATTTTTTTTTTTTTTTGTTTTTCTAAGTAATTCAGCAATTTTTTTATATTCCTTAAAAAAAGAAAGTTACTTTTTTTCTTGAGAAATTAATAATATTGAAAAAATGCTTGTTTAATTACCATTTGAATGAGAAAAGAGAAAATTTCCTGGAAATATAATTACTAAAAGAAAATATGCATAACATAAATTTAAAAATGTTTATATTTTATTTCTTTTAATATTTTTATTTTATTTTATTTTTAAGTGTTAAGTTGTCTATTGAACTTAATAAATTAAAATCATTTTCCCCAACTAAACTTGACTAAATGTCCTCCTAAGTCCTTATATGTTAGATGGATGTCTGTTTTGTCTAATATCACTTTATTTATTTTAGTTTTTCTTTATTTATATTCAATACGAAATAAATCTTCTTAAAATGTCTTAAGAAAATGTTGTAATGAATGTTTGTATTAGCAGAAGATATAAGTAAGCGTGCACTGAGGTACATATGTACTTCCATATGTATGAGTAGAAAATAAATATAAAACCAATATTGTATTTAAATGTCTATAAAAATAAATAAAAGATACACGAGGGAAGGTCTAAGATTAAAGAGAATGGAAAGACTACCAAATGATTAAACATTTTTTGTAGTTTAAATAGCAAGTAAAACATAAATAACGCTCACAATCGATAGATTATGGCACTTTCTCCAAGACCTTCGTATCTCTCTATCAACAAAAAAAACAAGCGCGAATGTTATATTCGGCTCGGCCGAATCTATATACCCACCATCAACTTTTCCAAATTTGACGTTATAAGGGAGGTGGGCGGCAAAGTGGGCGGTAAAGTGGTCGGACCGCGCCTACTTTTTGTTTCCGAGTTTACATTGGTCTTTGAACTATTTGAACACAATTTTGTTTCACCTTATATGGGAAGTGGGCGGTCTACGCCCATTTTTGGTTTCCGAGTTTATATCGACCCCCAAATTATGTATACAAAATTTCGTTGTCGTACATGCTTTTGTTTAAGAGATATCAGCAGAAAAGTATGAAACGAATACCCTGTGTTTCTAGTTTTTAGCCCATAACTTTTTTGTTTATTAACCGATTTTGCCCATTTCGTCCCCCTACGTTGTCCCGTTCGAACCCTATCCTGCTTTCAACAGACGGACAGATGGACGGACATAGCTAGATCGACTCAGAATCTAACCAGGACCCAGAAAATAAATACTTTGTGGGGTTTTAAATGATTCCTTCGACACGTTACACAAGGAATGACAAAATCAATATACCCCCATCTTTTTGATGATGGGTATAAAAAGGAACTGTTGTAATTTGTACAAGTATTTATATATTTTCTTTTACAAAACATGTTTATAGTAGGTACATGTTGGCTCAATCATTTAAAAACACACATGTATATGTATATAAATCCCATATATAGTAGAAGTATAAAAAAACTTAAATATCTTAACACTTTAACATTTAGATCAGTTATTTATTATAAACATTGTCTGTGTTATTCAGGGACTTTAACTAAAAGCCAAAATCGAATCGAACATACAGACAACAACTAGGACTCATGGAAGAAGATTGATTTAATTTTAATATTTATTTTGTCATATTAAAAACAGGTAACATATTGATTTACATGAGTATTTTACATATAATGATAAAATACATTTAATTTTATTTAATTGCAACAAAATTCTATTTCCTAAATTTAACAATTATGTTTAATTCTTTTGAATATTAAGTAACTTATAAATACATAGAATAGTATATAGAATCATAAATATTTGATAAATTTAAATACTCTCTCACTTCGAAGCCTTAAAATATGCAACAGTTTATTTATTTTATTGTGTAATTTGATTACAATTTTATGTATATTTGTATGTACCTAAATATATAAAAGGTCATACATGTATTTTTAAATTCTTATTTGTTTTGTATAAAATATATTTTGGTTTGATTTAAATAACATTGTTATGCTAAATATTATGTGTTTAACAAGATTTATTTACCATAAATTTAAGCTATCGCAATTGCTATTTCCAAAAGCTTGTTATATTTTAAATTATGATATTTATTATTAGTTGAATTTTAAATATTAACATAGATTTATTGAATAAAGTAATTTAAGCAGCGGTTTTGTTCTCTGCAAAAACGTAAGTAAAATTTAAATAAATGAAAATATAAATTTAGTCAAAATTAATTAGAATATTGTAATGTCTAACAATGGGACTCAAAAACACCACACTTTTAACCGCCTATCTACTTGCTATTTCTTATCAGATTTCAAAGATTTTTTTTTCATATTAAAGCCCTTCATAAACTTAGTAAAAATATTATTTCATGTGCTATTTATCTTTGATAGTTATCAATTTATTTGCATTTGAAATTTCAACTATCTGTAACTAGTTAAAGAACATCAGCCGTATGCAAAAAAAAAAAAACTTAACACAGCTTTACAAACCGTTGTTAAGTAATATTTTTTATAGTCATATGCAAAAACGATTGTTAGTTTAAATATAATAAAGGTATTTTAAAATAGGAAAGAATTTACATTAAACCTACTTTAAGCAATTATGATTTCTTTCCATTCTTTGTTTATCAGAGAATAATCACGTGATGTCTTACATTTTAGTCTTCCTTCCTCATTTAGTATTCCTTCTTCTTTAAATCGTCATGTTTAATCATTAAAGATGAGACTTTTTATCAAAAAAAAAATACAAAAAGTAAATAAAAAATAACGAAAATACAAAAGTGTTTTAGCGATGCACATTCAATAAAAACAAAATATATTCGTCACTCGAATATTTAGGTTTTTATTAAAGAAAACTAACAGAGGTTTTTTTAACTTCTTGTATTTTTCTTATTTTTGTATTTTTTAATATTAGTATTAAAACATTATATTAAAAAGACTTAATTTTACGCTTAAATAATAAAAAAAAGATTTTACAATTTTAATAACCGAATATTCGATAGTGTACAGATTAAACTATAAAGATCCAGCAAAAAACTGAAAAAGTCAGGATTTTAACATTGTGTTGTCATTGGAAGGAAGTACTTAGTGGTGAAAAAAGAGCTACAGAAGTTCTTTTTTTAACACATGGTTATCATTGGTAGGATGTTATTCTTTTATACTTCTTGTTCACTGCTTTTGAAGCACTTCTCTTAAAACTATACTTATAAAATTTTTTTAATAAAAAAACGGTTTTTGCCCTGTTAAATAATAATAAAAATGTTTCAAAATTTGTAATATTTAAATTTTGGAAGTAATTATTAAAAAAGTTCAAAATTTGCACTTTGTTCCACTTTTGAAGTTGTGAAAATGTTCTTTTTTGGAAGAACTTCATCGTTTTTTGCTGGGGAAGAATACAAGTGTTGCCGTTATCAAAATTAATTAAACTCTGCACATTAAAAACGTGTTTTCGCATACGCTTTCTTAACAAAGGTTTGTTAGCCTTAAAGTGTTGGGTAACTAATGTATACTTTAACGAGACCAAAAATAAAGGACTTTTAATTTGAAAATTTCGAAAATTTTTACTCTCTTTTTATATAAAATTTTACACAAATTTTATATTTTTTATAATTTTTTCATTAAATGTTCTTTTTTACAAAATGTTCCCTTCTTTTTAATAAACATTTTCGATAAATTTTATTTATTTTCTAGAATATTTTCGATATTTTTTTTAAATTTTCTTTTCGAAAATTTTATTTGTTTTCTCTTTTTTATAGGAAATTTTCTTCGTTTTTCCTTTTAATAGAAAATTTTAGATAAATTTTCTTTTTATAGAAAATTTTTGTTGAACATTCTTTTTAGAAAATGTTTGCAAAATTTCTTTTGATAGACATTTTTCCAAAGATTTTGTTTTTATAGAAAATTTTCGTTGAATTTTCTTTTTATAGAAATTTTTCGTTAATTTTTCTTTTTATAGAAAATTTTCGTTTAATTTTCTTTCTACACAAAATTTCCGTTAATTTTCTTTTTTATAGAAAACTTTCATTAAATTTTCTATTTATAGAAAATTTTCGCAAAATTTTCTTTTTGTAGAAAATTTTTGCTGAATTCTCTTTTTATAAAAAAATTTGTCTGAATCTTTTTATGGAAAATTTTCGCTAAATGTTCTTTTCATAGAGAAATTTTCGCAAAATTTTCTTTTTATAGAAAATTTTCGTTGAATTTTCTTTTTATAGAAAATTTTCGTTGAATTTTTCTTTTTATAGAAAATTTTCGTTGAATTTTTCTTTTTATAGAAAATTTTCGTTTTCGCTAAATTTTTTTCATAAAAAATTTTCGCTAAATTTTCTTTTTATAGAAAATTTTCATTAAATTTTATTTTTTTAGAAAATTTTCGTTGAACTTTCTTTTTTTTTTAGAAAATTTTCGTTGAACTTTCTTTTTTTTTTTTCTTTGAAAATTTTCGTTGAATTTTCTTTTTTTTAGAAAATTTTCGTTGAATTTTCTTTTTTTTAGAAGAATTTCGTTGAATTTTCCTTTTTTTTAGAAAATTTCGTTGAATTTTCTTTTTTTTTAGAAAAATTTCGTTACATTTTTTTTAGTTTTTCGTTAAATTTTCTTTTTTTTAATTTTTTTTTTTAGAAAACTCACTAAATTTTCTTTTTATCGAAAATTTTCGTTAAAATTTCTTTCTATAAAAAATTTTTCCTAAAATTTCTTTTTCTAGAAAATATCTTTATACTGAAATTTCTTTTTCTACAAAATTTCTTTATACTGAATTTTCTTTTTATAGAAAATTTTTGTTAGATTTTCTTTTTATAGA
Source organism: Protophormia terraenovae (assembly GCA_951394005.1). Lineage (NCBI taxonomy): Eukaryota > Metazoa > Arthropoda > Insecta > Diptera > Calliphoridae > Protophormia > Protophormia terraenovae. Next base: position 126,091,148 of record OX596075.1, on the reverse strand, counting down.
AAATTTTAATTTTTTTATAGAAAATTTTCGTTGAACTTTCTTTTTATAGAAAATGTTCGTTAATTTTTTATTCTAGAGACATTTTCGCTAAATTTTCTTTTCATAAAAAATGTTCGCTAAATTTTCCTTTTATAGAAAATTTTCATTAAATTTTATTTTTTCAGAAAAATTTCGTTACATTTTTTTCTTTTTAGTTTTTCGTTAAATTTTCTTTTTTTTAAATTTTCATTAAATTTTTTTTTTTTTTTTTAATTTTTGTTGAATTTTCTTTTTTTAGAAAATTTTAGCTGAATTTTCTTTTTATCGAAAATTTTCGTTAAAATTTCTTTTTATAAAAAATTTTTCCTAAAATTTATTTTTCTAGAAAATTTTCGTTAAGATTTCTTTTTATAGAAAACTTTCGTTAGATTTTCTTTTTATAGAAAATTTTAATTTTTTTATAGAAAATTTTAGTTAATTTTTTTTTTTTTTTTTTTTTTTATATAGAAAATTTTTTATTAATTCATTTTAATTTAATTATCTCAGAAAACATATGTAAGTAAAACATTAGTATTAAAACCAAAAAAATAATATCTGTATTATTTTTTCCTCCAACTTCTAGTTTAACTACCACTATTAATGTATACATACCAAAGCTTTCCAACCAAAATCAATTAATTACATCTTAAAGATAAAACCCTTAAAAACAAACCAAAACAACTTTATTTTCCTTAACACTACTCGTTGAGTAATAATTTCATAAATTCTTAATAAATTTGTAGGGCTGTTAGGGAAACATACACACTGACATACAATCATTTATATATATGAAAAAAAAAATACATATATACAAAAAATGTAAAAACTAGATACCAAAAGAAAAAGACAAAAAAAGAAAAACACTAACACTTTTTGTGTAAATTTATTACTTTATTGTTTATAATAAATTAGACAGAGGATTAGATTTAAGGTCTGAGGTTTGTTTGTTTGCTTATATCGTTATTTTTATCAATTACTCACATTTAGTTTTTTTTTTAATATTATACTTTTATGCATATGATGGGATGAAGTTTTTAAATATTAATGAATTTTTTGCACGCACTATACAACAAAACGAATTATGAAAAAATCTAAAAAGGAAAACGTTTCAGAGAAAAGGAAATGTTTTAACTATTGAAATAAAGTTTTGTATTTAGTGGCCTACTTTTAGAATAATAATCAAATTGGAATGTGAATATGTAAATAATAGTGATTATTAAATATTATTGGCAATGTAATAAACAAATTAGTTTTAAATAAAATAGTTCTTTATAGAAATTATCAATTACAAGTAGAGACTTATAGCATTTAAAAAACAAACATGTTTTTAAAGCATACTTTTAGGCAACATTTTTAAAGAGAACCAATATTATTCTTCTTTTATATATCTTTCTTTAAATGTTTACTTATTTTTTTCTTTTTTTCCAAATTTATATAAGACATTTCCAAGTGTAACTTCTTGACCTTATTTTGGTTTTCACAGATAAAAAGTACAATAATTTAGTATGTGTTTTCCTTTCAGTATGACGCGAGTTCTATCTCTAAATGTGTTTCCTTTTTCGTTTGTTTTTAAAAACTGTAAATTGTTTTGCAAATGTAAAGTATTTAAACGAAATGATTTATCAGCTTTGTAGCTAATTTGAAGTAAATGAACAAAAAAAAACAATATGTAATTACAATCCATGTCTAGTCATTAATAATTGTAGATTATTGAAGCTTCTAAAAACAAATTTTATTTCCGTTTTTTAGCAAATTTATTACAACGGAAATTGCTTAAGCAGTAATTAAAGTATTTTTTTCTTACTTTTATTATTGTAGCATTAATGTAAAAAGAAATAAAATCATTTAAGCTTACAGACGTTCTAGATTTACAAATTAACCCCTTTTCTTAAATACTTAGTTAAGAGTATGTGTGTTTATGTTCTTAAATAGACTAGACATTTATTGATAACATCGCAAGGAAAGGATGTAAAAATATTTTCTTAAACTTTTGTAGACAGCACATTTTTTTGTTGTTAAATATATGTAAGTTTAACTTTTTTTAACAAATGAAGGTCATAAAGAGATAAAGGTAGAAAATGTTAAGCAAAAATGTTCAACATCCTACACATTGTAGGATTTAAAATTAGAATCTGAAATATTAAACAAATTGATGAGCAAAATTTTATACAATTAAGGATTTTCTTAATTAAAAATTTAATTCTAAGCAGTCATTAAGCAACTCATTCACCAATGATTTCTTACATTTTAATTTCAGTCCTTTGTCTTGTGACCTCATCTTAACAATTGTCAATTAAATTCTTAAAGGTTTAATAAACTTTAATCTGCATATTAGAGTAACAAACATTTTATTTAAGCTCTAAAGTATAAAGCTACTGTTTTCACATATAAATAGATTTCAAATTTTATGTTTATTTTGCAGTTTGCAATATGAACTAACAATAAGTATGATATTTAACAAAATTCCAATTTAATAAAATACACAATCATGCTGCAATGATATTATTGCGTAAATGTATTTGAATGTCAATATAAAGTCAGTGAAAAGTAGAAGTGAATAAAACTGTGAATAAGTAGATATAAGTTAATCTTTATCTCATTTTCTTATAAAAATAAAACAATTCATGGAGTAAGGGTACAAATAAACGAGTTCTTAAGAAGATTTAAAAGAAATTTATGAAAAGAGTGGTATAAAATAAAACTAAGTGCTTTAGTATCAGTAATATGTTCGTAAACTATTCGGTTTTACTGTAAACAATTGTAGCGTATGATTAATATTTAATATAATATTAACCACAAGCCAAAGAAGAGTTCTTATATACAGAATAAATTTAATTTATTGACAATTTTCTGTAACAAAAAAATCAACGAAAATCTTCTATAAAAAGATAACTCAACGCAAATTTCCTACCAAAAAGACAATATAAAAAGAAACTTAGCGATAATTTTCAATAAAAGGAAAATTTATGGCAAATTGTCTGTAAAAAACAATATTCAACAAAAATATTCTATAAAAAAATCGAACGAAAATTTTCTGTAAAAAAAAATTTATCTAAAATTTCCTATAAAAAGAAATTTTATTAAAAATTTCCTACAAAAAGAAATTTAAACGAAAATTTTCTATAAAAAGAAATTTTAAACGAAAATTTTCTATAAAAAGAAAATTTTCATGGACAATTTTCAAGAAACAGAAACAAATTTTCAATAAAAAGAAATAATTATAGAAAATTTTTTATTAAAAAAAAAAAAAATATCGAAATTTTCCAATAAAGAGGAAATTTATCGAAAATTTCCTAGTTAAAGAAAATTTATGAAAAACTTCCTATAAAAAGGAAATTTATCGAAATTTTCATATAGAAAAAAAATTCTACGAAAATTTTCTATAAAAAGAACAATTTATCGAAAAAATTAATTGAATGTTTCCTATAATAAGAAAATTTATCGAATTTTCCTATAAAGAGAAATATCGAAAATGTTCTATAAAAAGAAAATTTATCGAAAATTTCATATAAAAAGAAAATTTATCGAAAGTTTCCTGAAAAAAGGAAATTTATCGAAAAATATCTATAAAAGAGATATTTACCAAAATTTTCTATTAAAGTGAAATTTATCATAAATTTCCTATAGAAGTGAAATTTATCGAAAATTCCTATAAAAAGGAAATTTATCAAAAAATTTTTTTTAAAAAGGAAATTTATCGAAAATATCCTATAAAAAGGAAATTTATCGAAAATTTCCTATAAAAAGGAAATTTATCGAAATTTTCCTATAAAAAGGAAATTTATCGAAATTTCCCAATAAAGAGAAAATTAATCGAAAGAAAATTTATGAAAAACTTCCTATAAAAAGGAAATTTATCGAAAGAAAAGAAAATTTATCGAAATTTTTAGAATTTGTATTATTCGGGCTCAAGTTCATTGAATAATTGTAGAAGAATACATTGTAAAAGTTTTATTGGACACTCGGCAGAATGGAATGCATTTTCTAGTCAGCCACGACCGTCATCAGCACTCTTCAGTGTCCCACCGTGGTGTTCTCTGTAAACATCATCTATTTAACTTACAATTTTTAGGAAATGGAATCTGTGACTTCTTTTCCTAAATGTTATTAAGTTAGACGAATGGTTTACGATAAAGCTTTTTACAATTATTTGTATTCTCCTTTTACAATTATTATTGTTTATATGCTTTAAAGCTATCAGTTAGGTAGCAAATGAAGCAATGTATAATTGTTATTGTTTAGCCACTTATTAAGTAGCAATGAACAATGTTGTTGTTGTTATTTGTTTTGTCCCTTCTGTTTGTTTCTATTTTTAGAAAGCCTAGCAGGGAAGTCAAGTAACAAGTTTACACCGTGCCCAGTGTGAAGATTAATTTGTTTGTAATTTTTGTTGAACTTATTTATAGAGTTTTTTAGAATTTGTATTATTCGGGCTCAAGTTCATTGAATAATTGTAGAAGAATACATTGTAAAAGTTTTATTGGACACTCGGCAGAATGGAATGCATTTTCTAGTCAGCCACGACCGTCATCAGCACTCTTCAGTGTCCCACCGTGGTGTTCTCTGTAAACATCATCTATTTAACTTACAATTTTTAGGAAATGGAATCTGTGACTTCTTTTCCTAAATGTTATTAAGTTAGACGAATGGTTTACGATAAAGCTTTTTACAATTATTTGTATTCTCCTTTTACAATTATTATTGTTTATATGCTTTAAAGCTATCAGTTAGGTAGCAAATGTTCATTGCTACTTAATAAGTGGCTAAACAATAACAATTATACATTGCTTCATTTGCTACCTAACTGATAGCTTTAAAGCATATAAACAATAATAATTGTAAAAGGAGAATACAAATAATTGTAAAAAGCTTTATCGTAAACCATTCGTCTAACTTAATAACATTTAGGAAAAGAAGTCACAGATTCCATTTCCTAAAAATTGTAAGTTAAATAGATGATGTTTACAGAGCTATAACAAGAAATTTATCGAAAATTTTCTATAAAAAGAAATTTAACGAAAATTTTCTATAAAAAAAAAAAAAATATCGAAAATTTTCTATAAAAATTTACTTTTTAAAATTTTTCAAAAAGAAAATTTTTCGAAAGTTCCCTATAAAAATTATATGTTTTGAAAATTTCTTATTAAAAGAAAATTTATTTAAAATCTTTCAAATTTTCAAAGTACCCAGCAAAAACTTAGTAATGACATGTAGTTACGGATGTAGTGACTTTGTAATGACAACAACATACTGTCAGCATTACATAGAATTATTTAGTAACTAATTAATTATTTATAACCCGAATGTTAATAATTATTTATGATCAGATTTTTATAAATATAAATTTTTATTGATTTTTATAATGCAGTTATATATATTTGAAGAAGGGATACATAAATGAAAAGCTAAATTTGCGTATGAATTAATTTGTAATCTAAAATAGTTAATTTTTATTACATTTATTTTAATTACATTTTTGGTTGTTGTTTTTATATTAAAATTTAAAAAATCTTTTTAAAACAACGAAAAAAAAATAATATTTTATATCCTGACATTTCATTACTTATTTATAACCTAAAATGTAACTAGTTCGTATTGTTATTACTAATCATAACTCCAATAATGCTTTAAAATCAAAGCGCTATTTAACAGCTTGAAAGTAACTAGTTATTGTAATAACATCTAAGTAATGTATAGGGCAAGTAGTTGTCTCTAATGTCATCACCGTGTTAAAATAATGAGTTGTTCAGCTAATGTGTAAGTAGTGAAGAGCCATTATATTAGTTTCTTAACTCATTACATGGCAACCAAAGTTTTTGTTGGGTATTTTGCAGAAATATTTTAATCAATAATCAGCTTTTAAATGAAAGAGGGTTGTATTAGATTTTATTTACTCCCACACCTAACATGAAAAACTAGAAAGATATGTTAGGTCTTAATGTTTTTCCTTACGTCATAAACATTTTTTTTTTCTTTGTAATGTATAGTTGAATTTTTGCTAATAAATGATAATTTAAGTTTGACCTTTAAGGTATGAGCGGAAATAAAACATTAGGTATCAACTTTATTGGCATCAAACCTTCAGCATCCGCGTAAAAGTATGTTAGGAAATTATATTGTATTTATGAATCAGCCACTAAAGCCAACTCAAAGGTACATATCGTCATCTAAAATTCAAAAGGCCGTAACCACACTTTTTAATTTTTTACACCAGAAACAAAAAACATTATGAAAATGCAAAAGGCCGTAACCACAATTCTCAACTTTTTGCTTTAAAGTTATGCAATTAAGTAAAATTTGTTAATCCTTAACTTAAGGATTAAATAGATAAAGCATAAAACATTCTTCGAACCATTTTTTTTTTTTAATAGAAATTATTTTACAACTGTTTCGTTTATGAAGTTGACGTTAGGTCCTTTGGTTTTTGTGATTATTGATGTGATTTTTGAAAATATAAATATGAAATCTTTTGTATAGATGCATTTAAATATAATAAAAACCCAACATCTGAATTTTCAGTGGTTACGGCCTTTTGCATTTTAAGTGACGATATATACATTAAAAGTTTTATACGAGGCCAAACATCACAATTTTTCATAATAACATTACTTTAGTAATAAAATTATTATAATTTATTTCATTTGTATGTGATGCTTATGATATTCAAGTTTTGTTTTTGTACGTCGAGCTGTCTTTATTTGGCCTTTACAAACTATCTGCGTTATTTATTTATTTATTTTATTTTCTTTATAAAGCTAAAATAACAATTTATTATAATGAAATATTTTTTGGGGAATAAAAATAAAACAACAAGCAACTCTTCAGCATAATTATAATGGTTTTCTGTAATAAATTACTATATAATTTGATTGCCTACCTTAAGGAGTTCTAGTCAAACTCATAACTAATAATTTATTTTTATAACAAATATAAATGCCTAAAAGTAGGCACTTAATTGTGTTATTTCTTTAGTTAAATACAAAAATTAACAAACCATAAAAAAATAGGAAAATAAAAAATTAAATAGAGAAAAAGATACTTCAAAATTTTTTTAATATTATTAAAGTATTACGAGCGATCTATTAAGGTATCATTTGGAAAAAAATATAAACTTTTTTCAAAAACAAATATTTTTGTTATATCTGACTACTTTGTTTGTATGTTGATGTTTTTAAACCCTTTTTGTAATTTATACATAACAATCTTATCTTGTCAATCAAATTGCAAAGTTTGACATTTACACCATTTTAAATTTCAATATTTCATAAATTTTTAAGTGTATGAGTATTAAACCAACTACAAATGTCACATTTTTAAATTTCATACAGATGAATGTTTTTCCTATTAAATTGTCAAAATCTGCAAATTTTTATATCTTTAAACAAATTGTCATATCATTGCAAATTGAAGGGTTCTTTTTTTTTCTTTTTAAGGACTAAAAATATTTTAATAAATATAAAATCATAGTTATACAAATGTCACTCACTTTTTATGACTAAAAATATTTTGTTTCTTTACTAAAATAAATATGTTAAACTAAAGGGGGTTTTAAACTTTAAAATGACTGACAATCGATTTAAGAGAATTGGAAAATTATATTTATCACTACTAGAATCTAAAAATTGACATTATCCCTTTATTATGATAGGGATGCTATTTTGGCCCACGCTATCTTAAATCTCCTTTAAATTTTGTATTTTATTTCATATTTTTCTAATAAATAAAGACCTCTTTAAAACATAAAATTCTATCTCAGCATAACTTTAAGCTTTTATATAAAAATTTTTTTTTATAAAAAAAAACTGATATCAAATTTCAAACAATGAAATCCCTTGCATATTATTAGCCACTACTTTAAAAAAAAATTCTTAAAAGTATACTATAAGATATTAAATCTTTAACACAAACAAAACATACTTTTCCGTTGTTGCTGCTTTAATTTCCAAGAGCATACCTTAAGGCAGCAAATATTTATGTAGGTATTAGTATATATGATTTTACCTTTTCAAAAAACCTTTTTTAAGTTCTTAGGAAAAAAGCAGTATACAAAAATATTTTGTTTATTTAAAATATTTATTATAAAAATAAATATTTGTTTAAATTCATTTTTTCTTCAAGTAAAATTCAGACGGCAAAGAATTTGCCTTTCTAAGTACAAGCCTAAAATTATGCTTTAAATTGTTAAGTAAAAAGTAGTAATATTTAGTCGTTATTTGTTATTCATATGAATATTTTTGTGTATTTGTAATATCCCAGCAAAAACTTTTTGGTTTTCGGTAATGACGACTACTTATTAAAGTACTTTCTTGGAAAGTAGGCGTCATTATTATTTGCCTTATCTACATTACATAAATAAGTACTCAATAGTATAATTGCAGAGTAAGTTACAATAACATGGATCAGTTGTCTAGAGCGCAGGATTAGCAATCAGAAGGTTGCCGGTTCAACCCCATTCTGATGCTATTCGTTTTTTTAACAAAATGTTTTAAAAATATATTTTATGCTAAAACAAGTTTTTTACCTTTGAATATCAAGTGCGAGATGGTGTACTGAGTTAGACGTTAGTCATTAAAAACGACTAGTTAATAGGGTCCCAAGTTCAAAACTCACTGACGGCAAATTTTTTCGTTTTTTGTTTTTATTTTTATTTTTGTTTAGGTACATATTTTTTAGTATCACTAGAGTCTAAAAATAACTACTAGAATTCATGGACAACTCGAACAAAAATAACTAGTTATTGAGACAAAAAATAAGTAGTTTATTTTTATTTCCAATTATACCTGCTAGCTTACCAGGAAAGCAAAGTTTTTGCTGGGATGTATTCCCTGAGAAATATTTGATAAAATCCTTTTATTATGCAAAAGTATACTTTATCGTCATTAGAAATTTAAAAAGCCTTAAATAAGTTTTCAAATTTAGAGAAGCAAAAAAATATTTCAAATATATGACAAACATTTCTATCATCATTAATTTTACTTATTATTAAATAAAATTCTTCAATCGTTAGTTAAGTTCACCTTCTTTTTTTACGTTTTAGTTAACTTGATGTACAGTAAAAATCGTTGACATTTACCATAAGTAATAACAATTGTATTGATAGACATGTCAATAAATATCAATCCTTTTTTTTCATATGAAATATTTGCTTTATACTTGACAAACGAATCCCAACGGGGAGTTTATGTAGATTTCTGAGAGCAATATACAAATATCACTTAATAAAAATATTTTCCAGACGAATATGTATAACGCAATTTTCACCAGTTGTCAGTCATATTTACAGAGCTTTAACCATGGATTCTTAAATAAATTCACAGCTGAATTGGGTATATTTTATATAAAAAAAAAAAAATATGCTTACAACTAATGTGATGTACTATTAGATATTTAAAGTCAATAGGTTTCAAATACAAAATCAGCCCAATACCAAAAATTTCAATAGGTTAAGTTAAGGCCCTTAGGCCCATTGTGATACCCTATATGGGAACAAGGCTCCTCTCCCCTCCTATAAACAAAACTTACGTTCCGTTGGTCCACCTTGAAACCAACCTATACTCCTTACAAACCTAATCAGGTTTGACAGTGGCATGTCATTGATACAATCCAGATCATGGAAGAGTTGTTTATCGAGGAATCTCAGTCTACGCCCTTTCAGTGCTGGATATTCGCATAACAAGTGTTGTACGGATTCGTCCTTTTCCTCATCTAAGCAACTTCTATAAAAGCTATATGTTCCGACATACGTCCGATCATACAGTGCCCTGTGACCGGAGTGGCCAGAGAGTCCTTAACATTCTATAAGTGGTGATTTAGGATCATCTGAGTTCCATTTCATTCACCGCCCATTCATCAAGAGTATTGGATACAGCAATGAAGGAATTGAGAATGTTCTCGCAAGCGATTTTCTCATCCAAAGACGATGCATATCGCATTCATCCGCCATTTCGTTGCCTCGTGTGAATGTGTCTCAGCTGAATTAAGAAGCGTATACAGTCGACAACACATTTCGATCTTATAGCCTTGATTCAGAGTCTTGATTGCGACAAGGCTGTCCACATATATATCAATGTTCGAATCGCAGAATTGAAATTCCTGTATTTGCTTCACTGCCATGTTGCTAGCATATACGAGGGCGGATCAATAAGTCCGTGACTTTTTGAATGAAACACAGTGTTTTTTGCAAAACAAAAATTTATTTTTCAACATAATCTCCTTTTAACTCAATACACTTAGTCCAACGTTTCTCCAGTTTTTGTATCCCTTCCAAAAAATAGGATTTTTCGAGGTCCTTAAAATAAGCATTTCTTTGGTCAATAATTTCATCGTTGGAGCTGAATCTCTTTCCACAGAGCCATTTATTTAGGTTTGGAAATAGAAAGTAGTCACTAGGGGCTAAATCCGAAGAATATGGTGGATGAGGTACCAATTCGTAGCCCAATTCATAGAGTTTTGCCATTGAGACTGCACACGTGTGCACCCGTGCATTATCTTGATGAAAAAGAACTTTTTTCTTGGCCATATAGGGTCGTTTTCTTTTTAAATCCTCATTAAACCAGTCTACTAAGTTGGTATAATATTCGCCATTTATTGTTTTTCCGCGTGCATCCCAAAAAAAAGTGTTGCCATCACCTTATTGGTCGACAAACTTACCTTGGCCTTCTTCGGAGCAAGTTCACCCGGAGAAACCCATTGTTTAGACAGTAATGGATCCATGTTTCATCCACACTTACAAAACGCCACAAAAATTCATTCGGATTGCAGTTAAACAACTCCAAACAATCCATAGATTGTCACACGTTTACGTTTATGGTCAATTGAGAGCAAACGCGGCACCCATCTTGCAGACAACTTTCTTAAACCCAGCTGATCATTTAAAATCGAAACCACACTGCCATATGAAATGCCTATGGCATCAACAATCTCACGCACTTTTACTCTTCGGTCGGCCAACACCATATCGTGGATTTTTTTCGACATTTTCGGTTTCAATTTGCCGTCCAGAACGTTCAGCGTCATTTGTACTTGTGTCAGTAAACCACTTTTTTACCATTGAGATCGATGGTGCAGAGTCTCCATAGTATATATCGAGCTTTTCCTTGGTTTGATTGACGGTTTTTTTTTTTGCAAAAAATAATATTTAATAAGCACGAGGTTGTATGTTTTGAACAGCTGTTAAACTCAAAGTAAATGACGACACTTGCTCAAAATTTGACAGCAGTCTATTAACAGGGGATACTTGATGGGAACAGTGTTGCATTTCATATAACTACGAAGGAAGTTCGAAAAGTCACGGAAATATTGATCCGCCCTTGTACCTCGATTTGGAAGACTGTACACGATTTCAATAAGTTTATTAAAAAAAATCTTATACATTTTTCAGAAGGAAAGTGCTGAAAGATTACATTTCAAAATTTCATTGTCATTAACCTAAATATTATTACTCACTTCTTTTGAATATTTACATGCAAACAAACAATAGAAATATATTTATAACAAAGTGTGTAAGTATAATTTGGTTAACAAAATTATTATTAGAAATATTTTTTTTTTTTTTTTATTTTTTTGTAACGAGTATAACCATTTAAATCTTCACAAAGTTAAGAAAATAAAATGTCAACAATTTGCTACGTGCATATCACGTTTCATTTGTGTACGCAATATAATATTATTTTGGTATTTTACAAATCACAAATAAGAATTTTTACAATGAAATAAATACGAAGAAGATACCCGGCAGTATTAGGAAATAATAATTGTTAGCTTTACTTTGGTGGCAAAATATATTTCCAAGAAAAATAATAAAGTACCATTAAAACAAAATTACAAGAAGAAATGAACAATTTAAGCAACATAATAAAAAAAAAACACCCCTTTTTATTTAGGGAAAAAATATAAAAAAAATTTTTAATTGGTGCTTTTTTCATTTATTTTTATTTTCTAGAAAATTTTCAAAATTTTACAAAATTTTCTTAAGTATTTGAATATTAATACAGTGCAAGCTCGTTATACGCGACCACCCAATATCGCGACGACCCGGTTAAATTTGATTACAATGTCTATAACCAAAAAAAAAGGGAAATCCCCGTTATTTGGTATATTAACCTTTTTGGATAATTTTGCTCTTCAATTATGTCAGTTTATTTGTTGAGTAAATACATCTCTTAATATGGGAAAAGTTCAACATATTTTAAAGCCAACGATTTCTCAAAAATTAGAGATTTTAAAAAGTTGTAAAAGTGGAGATTCCATAAATTCAATTTGCGTAAATTACAAGTTGCATAAATCTTCAGTTTACCGCATTATAAAGTAAGAAAATTCATTAAAAAAGTTTGTATGTACAACAGAAAGTGGCCCTGCAAACTTTGCACCTTAAAGAATGCTGAGTACCAATATCGGCAGCGCTTTTACAATCAAAAGCCAGTCATTTGTATTCCATAATTTATCAAACCAAATCAAGTTTCAATGCCAGTGAAGGATGGTTGAAGAAATTTGAGAGTCGACATGGAATTAGATTTTTAAAAATTACGGGAGAGAAATTGTCTTTGAAACCTCATCGCTGATGAGCATGGGTTGACTCTTTTCCAAATCTACAATGCCACCGAATCCGGTTTATATTATAGGATGCTTCCAAGTTACACTCTTGTCATATGTAATGAGAAAACGGCTCCCGGAAGAAAAATATGTAAAGAGCGACTAACTTTTTTGCCCTGTTCAAATGCGAATGGCACAGACAAACTGAAATTGTTGGTTGTTGGAAAATCGAAAAACCCATGCGCCTTTAAATACTTTTTCAATAGTCCTATAATATACAACTCCAGTAATAATGCCTGGATGACATCATTTATATTTAAGGACTGGTTCCATCACGTAAGTTAATTTTCACCAATTAGTAAAACTAAGTTGTGTAAAAATTGTTTAGGTCCGAGAATATTTGGCTTCAAAAGGTCTGCCACCAAAAAGCAGTTTTGCTTTTAGATAACGCGACGTGCCACCCAGTTGAGAAACTAAAAAGTGATGACGGTTTAATTATAGCCATAAATCTACCACCCAATTGCACTGCCCTTATTCAATCGTTAGATCAAAACGCTATCAACTTGGTCAAATTAAATTATATTGCTTGGCGAGAAGGGAACAAATTTGGAGCTCAAACTAAAAAACTTCAATCTCAAAAATGCAGTTCAGATTCTAGTTACGTCCTGAGATAAAATATCAGTGTCCAATATCCGAAAATCCTGGAACGCCTTGCTCGAATTCAGTAGTGAATGGAGTAAAGAGGCTTTGGAAAATGATAAGCCGACAACAGCACCGTATAAACTAGTAATTCAGCTTTTATTTTAAAAAATAATTTTTCAAAAAAGCAACTCAAAACCCCCAATTTCTTACCATAGCTCCCATATAAACGCATTTACCGGAATTGCCCTAAAGTGCATAAAACCATATAGATGTTAATATCAATGCATTATTCAGTATTTGTATATTTTATTTACACTTAGTAAAAGTATTGGTTCACAATTGGCCACAGGTCTAATATAAGTCCCCTTCCCGAATTTGTATGCTCATAAACAATGGTGTAGAGTATCAAATTATTACCCACCATAAAAAATATAGGGCTATATTGAGTTTATCAATCTGTGTGTAACATGCCGAAAAAATCATTTAAGACCCCATAGAGTATTTATTTTCTGGGTTCTGGTAAGATTCTGAGTAGATCTAGCTATGTCTGTCTGTTGCAAGCAGGATAGGACTCGGAGGAGAGCACTTAGGGGCATGAAATTTGGCTCAAATATTTATGTTATATAAAGTTTGTTTATTATTGTGAAATAGTTTAATAAACAAAAAAGTTATGGGCCAAATACTAAAACACAGGGTGTCCGATTTTGCCCATTTTCAATACCAAACAAAACTTATATAAGATAAATATTTGTGCTAAATTTCGTCCCCCACGTTGTCCCGTTCTAGCCCTATCCTGCTTTCTACAGACGGACGGACATAGCTAGATCGACTCAGAATCTAACCAGGACCCAGAAAATATATACTTTGTGTGGTCTTAAATGATTCCTTCGACATGTTACATACGGAATGACAAAATCAATATACCCCCCATCCTTTTGATGGTGGGTATAAAAAGAAGTACATACGTGGTAAAATTATTAAACATTTTCAAAAAAGAATTATAATTGGTTATACAAAAAATTGGCCAAAGAATTATAGGTCTGCCGTAAAACTTTTTCCATTGTTAGTAAACAATATCAGGACAATTTGACCATTGATAGGAAACCTGGTTCGGGAAAAAAAAGGTCCACATGATATTGGAAAGGCAGGAATTCTGCAAAAAAATTTAGAAGCAATCAATAGGGCACGGAAATTAAAATCAAATTTCATACAAAAATTCTCATGTTGTATAATAGACGACGAAACATATGTACTGGCAGATTTTTCGCAGCTTTTTATATTGCTTATGCTCGAGGAAATGTTGAAGATAAGTTTAGGACAAAATTCCCTAAACAAAATTCTGGTATGGCAAGCTTTATACAGCTGAAGGATTCTTCCTTTCATAAGAAAGCACAATGTGTCCACATATTTTTGGCCCAATTTGGTATCATGTTACTACGGTAAAAAAAACTCTGGAGTGGTACCAAAACAATACCATAGTTTTTGTATCACGAGAGGTCAATCCTCCAAACTGTCTGGAGCTAAGAACAGTGGAGAGATATTGCGCTCTTGTGAAAAAGGAATTAAAGAACACAAAAACGGTGTCCTAAAGTATAGAAGATTTTAAAAAGAGATGGTCAAACTGTTCCAAAAAAGTGACTAAAACAACTATCAAATCTCTAATGAAAGGGTTACCAAAAAAGATCCAAGAGTTCATAAGTAGTGAGTAGCACTAAAAAAGTTTATATTTTTCTGTGAACTGTACTATAATATCAATTAAATAAATCTAATCTCAGAATCAAAACATTAAGATCAACCGTTTCCAAATTATTGACTTTTATATATGTTAAGATTCTTTAGAAGCTGAAAACAAAATTTTCAAAAATTTTCTCTTATGAATCCTAGAACTACAGGGCTTACAATTAAAATGTATATTTCTATATTCCTAAACACGCTTATGTGAATTTCTATTGTGAAAAGCGTGAAATGTGTCGTTAAATAAAAAATGTATTTACATGTACATGTGTGTGTGTGTTCCAATGTATATGATTATTAGATTTTCTATTGTCAATGTCAAAAAAAGAAATAACAAGCGAATAAAATCAAAGCAAAAAAATGTAATGGCATAACGTAATGTATTTAAACATTAAGCCCTTCTTCAAAAAATAAAATCAAGCAAAAACAACAGCAACTAAGGTGTCACAATTTAAAATAGAAAAGATTTAGCTGTCACTTGACATAAGGTAAAGGAAGTCGAATTTTTGTTTAAAATTTTGTTTTAAAATTTTGCACATATTTTTTTCCTTTATTGGGTGACAATGTTTGCTGAAGTTTAGACATTTTAAAATATACTTAAATGAAAAAACTTAAACAAAATATTTATAGAAATATGATTAAAAATTCTTCACCCTTATTAAAATAAATAATTAAAAACTATAAATAAATGTTTATATCAACAAAAATTCTTTGGTTTAAAAGTAAGAAAACATTAGTGCTATAATCTCCAAAGCCTATAAATATACTATAGTTAATTAAATGTTTCTAATTTCTTAAAGTTTGGTAAACAACAATTTTTCACTAATTAATTTTATAACAAAAGCACCAAACTAAAAAAGAAAAAAATTACATAACACCTAACTTTTACAAACCAACAACAACCGACAATCATTAGCTATAATTAAATATAAAAATAAAACTTTTTTGTATAACATACTTCCGGGGTTTATATAATTTACATACTTTAACCTTTTTCTTTGGGGAGGGGAAGATGTAGGTGGAAGTTATAATAAAAATTTACATGATTTTTTAAGACAACAAAGCCTAAGCGAATGAACAGCTTTTATCTCTTACAAAATAAAACGTGATATTTTTTGTTAAACGCCAAAAAGTATGCTTAGTATAAAAAAACAAAAAGGTTAAATTTTACCCAAATACACGTGTTTATTAGCAAAGTGTTAAAATGTAATGTTATACTCTAAAAATATATTGTAATTTTATTGAGAATTTATAAGTTTATGAAGAATTTTGAAAAGGGCAAAGTTATGCTAAGTTATTAAGCCTAATGGTATGCTTTAAAATTTAAAAGCAAAGAGAGCAACTAAAAATAGAGTTTATTTTTAGTGATAATTTTATAATAATGAGACCACTTTTTATAAGGAAATGAAAGATAATTTTCGTTGAATTGTTTAAAGTAATTTAATATTAGAAATTACGCAAAAAGGTAATTGACTGTAAAGGGTTTTGTTGTGATTTCTAGAGAATAATATAAATTAAGGCTATATAGTTCCTAAATTAAATAATAAGAAAATTATTAAGAAATCCTATAGAAGTACACGCTTTCTAGTTAATCAAAGGAAATAACAAAATGAACTCAAGAATTCCATAAAAATCCCACCATCAAAAGTTCAGATTTTTTTTTATTTGAATTTGTTTTATTTGTTGGACTACCATTGTTTTCATCTATTGTTAAATACTTTTTGTATTGGATTTCAATTACCAAGAATTTTTGAAAAAATATTAAATTAACTTTAACTTGGCATTTGTTTGTTACATTTTTGTTTTCATACCCTCGGGTGTCTTGTCCAAAAAAGTTTTATTGACTTTTATGGCAATTTATTTTTGATTAACAGTAAATCAGTATTATAGTATTTAAATAAAGAGAAAATAAATTTATTGTAATACGATTTAATTTATAAAACTTTGAAATATAAAAATGTCAAGCTAAATTTAAATAAATATTTAACTAAATAAAAACACCTGTAATTTAAATTAAAGAAAATGAACACCTTGGCCTTTTCAATATAAATAAAGTTAAAGAAATAAACCCCTAAAAGTTTTAAAAATAACAAATCAATAAAAAATGGCTTTAAATTTATATTTTCTTATAAACAAAGTCCTATAATTTATTATCTCAAATAAGAAACTATTTCCTTAAACGGCATACAAAACAAATATATATATGGACACCATATCTAATACAAGATTTATTTTTATTTCCAAAAACACATGAAGAAAATTAAATAAAAAATAGAAAAAATTGTCTTAAAGACAAATAAAATATTTTGAATATTTCTATGGCATTTCCAATCTAACGCCCTAATGGTTTGTAATCAATTTTGATAAGAAGGGATTTAATCGGCCAAGCAATCTTATAGGAAAAAAATACACATTAACATATACACATTTATGTGTATTTGATGCTTAAGAGGATTTGAATCTCCACCACCTCTAAAGAGAAACAAAAGGGAAAAGGGTTTATATTAACATTTATTACAAAACCAATAAAAAAAATATTGAAATGTTAAACAAATTATTTTATAAGTTAAACGAGATAAGAAGCAATAAAATTCTATAAAAAGAAATTTTAAATTTCCTACAAAATTAAATATTTACGAAAATTTCCTACAAAAAAAATTTTAACGAAAATTTCCTTCAAAAAAATTTTAACGAAAATTTAATATAAAAAGAAATTTTAACAAAAATTTTCTATAAAAAGAAATTTTTTATAAAAAAAAAATCAACGAACATTTTATACAAAAAGAAATTTTAACGAAATTTTCCATAAAAAAAAACAAAAATATCGAAAATTTCTAGAAAAAGAAATTTTAACGAAAAGTCTATAAAAAGAAATGTTAACGAAATTTTCAAAAAAAAAAAAAAATTGAAAATTTCCTATAATAAAATATAACTAAAATTCTCTATAAAAAAAAAAAAAAAAAAAAACGAAAATTTTCTATAAAAATAAATTTTTCTATACAAATAAATTTTTAAGGAAAATTTTCTATAAAAAGAAATTTTAACGAAATTTTTCTATGAAAAGAAAATTTATCGAAAATTTTCTATAAAAAGAAAATTCAATGAAAATTTTGTATAAAAAGAAATATTAACGAAAATTTTGTATAAAAAGAAAATTCAATGAAAATTTTGTATAAAAATAAATTTTAACGAAAATTTTTTATAAAAAGAATTTTATACGAAAATTTTCTATAAAAAGAAAATTCAACGAAAATTTTCTATAAAAGAAAATTCAACGAAAAATGTCTTTAAAAATAAAATTCAACGAAAATTATCTATGAACGAAAAATTTAACGAAAATTTTCTACAAAAAGAAAATTTAACGAAAATTGTGTATAAAAAGAATATTCAACGAAAATTTCATATAAAAAGAAATTTTAACGAAAGTTTTCTAAAAAAAATACATTTTAACGAAAATTTCCTATAAAAAGAAATTTTAACGAAAATTTTCAATCAAAAGAAATTTTAACGAAAATTTTCAATCAAAAGAAATTTTAACGAAAGTTTTCTATAAAAAAATTTTTATCGAAAATTTTTTATAAAGAAGAAATTTTAAAGAAATTTTTAACGAAAATTTTTTATAAAAAGAAATTTAAACGAAAATTTTTTATAAAAAGAAATTTAAACGAAAATTGTCTATAAAAGGAAATTTTAACGAGTTCAATAACAAATTTTATCGAAAATTTTTTATAAAAAAGAAGTTTTAACGAAAATTTTCAATAAAAAGAAATTTTAACGAAAATTCAATAGAAAAATTTTTATCGAAAATTTTGTATAAAAAAGAAATTTTAACGAAAATTTTCTATGAAATGAAATTTTATCGAAAATTTTTTATAAGAAGGAATTTTAACGAAATGTTTCTATAAAAAGAAATTTAACGGAAAGTTTCTATAAAAACAAATTTAAATAAAGTTTTTATAAAAAAAGAAACTTTAACGAAAATCTTATATAAAAAGAAACTAACGAAAATTTCCTATAAAAAGAAATTTTAACGAAAATTTTCAATAAAAAGAAATTTTAAAGAAAGTTTTCCATAAAAAAAATTTTATCGAAAATTTTTTATAATAAGAAATTTTTCTATAAGAAGAAATTTTAACGAAAATTTTTTATAAAAAGAAATTTTAACGAATATTTTCAATAAAAAGAAATTTAAACGAAAATTTTCTATAAAATGAAATTTTATCGAAAATTTTTTGAAATATAAAATGAAACTAACGAAAATTTCCTATAAAAAGAAATTTTACCGAAATTTTTCTATAAAAAGGAAAATTTAACGAGTTTTCAATAAAAAAATTTAACAAAAATAAAAACAACTTTAGCGAAAAATTTTCATAAAAAGGAAAATTTATTGAAAATTTTTTAAAATATTTAAATATTTAATAAAAATATTAAAATAAAAATTAAATTTATCAAAAATTTCCAATTAAAAGAAATTTTATCAAAAGTTTTTTGCAATTTCTTTAAAGACATTATATGTAAACAAGCGCGAATGTTATATTCGTCTTGGCCGAATCTATAAACCCACCATCAACTTTTTCAAATTTTACGTTATATGGGAGGTGGGTGGTAAAGTGGGCGGACCACGACCATTTTTGGTTTCCAAGTTTACATTGGCCCTTGAACTATTTCAACACAATTTCGTAGAAGTTTCATCTTATAAGGGAGGTGGGCGGTAAAGTGGGCGGACCACGCCCATTTTTGGTTTCCAAGTTTATATCGACCCTCAAACTATTTATACAAAATTTCGTTGTCGTACATGTTTTTGTTGAAGAAATATCACCAGAAAAGTATGAAACGGACACCCTGTGTTTCTAGTTTTTAGCCCATAATTTTTTTATTTATTAACCGATTTTTCCCATTTTCAATACCAAACAAACCTTATACAAGATAAATATTTATGCCAAATTTCGTCCCCCTACGTTGCCCCGTTCGGGCCCTATCCTGCTTTCAACAGCCAGACAGATGGACGGACATAGCTAGATCGACTCAGAATCTAATCAGGACCCAGAAAATATATACTTTGTGGGGTTCCTTCGACATGTTACACACTGAATGACAAAATCAATATAACCCCCATCTCTTTGATATTTTGATCATAATTAAATTTCATCACCAGACCGTTAAAAATCTCATTTACTTAAAAATATATGCTAATAACTTAGTCAATATTACAAATATCATGTTTTATCATAAAATTTTATCAAAATAATTTAATTGAAAATAATTATTAATTGGAATAAATCTTACAATCATACTTTTCTTGTTATAAAAAAAAAAATAAACAAATTTCTATTTACCTAAAATTGGGTTTCAGTTTTTACAAGCAAAAATATGTGAAGAAAAAAATTTACAATTTTCATTAGAATAAAAACTTATTTGTAACTTTTAATAAAAACTACATAAAGATTCTTATACATAATTTTTTTTATTCTTGTTATAAACTGACACAAAATATATAGGAACTATCAATCTTAACCCAAAATTTTTCTTAGAAATTTGTAAAAAAAAAAAAAAACAACAAAAAGGGGAAACAACTGTGCAAATTTGTGATTTTCTACATTCATGTTGGTTTTGTTTTACAGCATAATAAATTGTGTTGATACCCAATAACTTTTATAGGACTCTAAAATAAATTGTTTGTAGGTCATAGAAGATTTACCGTAACATATTTAGTAGCAAAACCGAAAAGAGAAAAAAATGAATAAAATAAAAACGCAATAAAACATGTAACCAAATATGCACCAAAACTATAGAAATACATTCATACATCACCATTACATAAACAAGCGTTATGTACATTGTACTATGGTAATGTTATTAACTTCCGTTTTGTATTTTATGTGTCTTATACTTTTTATATGAAATGAGTTTTATTGTGAATAATTAAGAGAAGGATAATTCCTAAGAGTGCACTACGGAGGGTGATAGTTTTAAAATGTTATGTTACTTAATTGAATTGTTTTGTACACACAGAAAAAAGATTAGTTGAAAAACAGTAACAATAACACAAATTTAATAATTAAATTTAATATTCGGTTGTCATTATCAAAAATTAATTTACTAACATAATTTTCCATGCCTATAAAAGCTAATTCATAATTACGTTGAAATTGAGATTACTACAATTATAAATATATTTAGGTAAACTAAATTGTTTAACTTTAAATTTATTTCAAACAGCTTTGATGAGACAACAGAATTTAGTACATAGCATTGGAATTTACAACCATAAATTTATTAAATGGTATTGTAGAATTCGGTTAAGAGATACAATTACTAAATTCGGTACATTCAACCAAATATTAGTCCTTTTTTTTACATTTGAAAAAAAAAAATATACCTAAAAATTATACAATAAATAAATAACTATGAAAGAAAATTAAAAATTTGCTCTTAAATATATGTTTAAAAAAAATATGGTTGTGTTTGTGAGAGTGAAAAAAATGCACTTAAAGAAAAGCTGGATCTAATAAATATAATACGTTAGTTATACATGGTTATTTATTGTTACATAAAACTTAATTTTATGCACTTTCGCATTCCTTACACTAAAATTTATTAATATTGAAGTAAAAAACATAATTATGATTCCTCCAACTTTATCTTAAAACATTATTATTAAAGAAATTGATTACTAAACAATTAATTCCCATAATTTTTTCCAGTGCATTTTGTACTCTTTGCACTCTCAGCAACGATTAAATGAAAGAGTGTAAGAATACGTGTGAACTCAGCCAGCACAATTGTGCAAAGAAATTGACATTTCCATTAAAGATCCATCTCATATTATGGTTTCACGCAGATTCCACATGTATGGTTCTTATTAATTCCCTTTATTTAAGAAGGACGAATTAAAAAATTTCTACAATAAATCTGGCCATAAAATAACATACTCTTTCATGACGATTTTTTCGATTCATCAAAGCTAATTTTTAATAAAGTATTAACAAATTTTCCTTTGTAATTGCGAACTTACTGATTGATTTTTTTAATTATTTTATACCAGCTTCAATATCACTTCTGAGCCAAAGGAAAAAATTTTGATGCTTGATATTGTTATTGTTGTGATGATTTTGTTATCCGTTGCCTATTAGAACCATTTTAAAATGTATTTTTTTGACTAACAA
This sequence comes from Protophormia terraenovae, assembly GCA_951394005.1. Classification (NCBI taxonomy): domain Eukaryota; kingdom Metazoa; phylum Arthropoda; class Insecta; order Diptera; family Calliphoridae; genus Protophormia; species Protophormia terraenovae. The sequence goes on along the minus strand of OX596075.1, from coordinate 126,069,057 downwards.
AATAAAGAAATATTTTTTACAATTAAAAACAACACTAATTTTTTTTTTTTTTTTTTTTTTAATTTGACCTCCCTAATATTTATATGTGTAATTTATAATTTATAGAATATTACTTTTATCACAACCAAATTCCCTTCTTAAGTTCAGTTGCACCTACAGTAATATTCAGCAATTGCAATCGTATTATGAATTAGTACGTGGAATCGAATAAATTCGTTTGGCAAAAAATTCGGTTGCCACAACGAAACTGTTTTTTCTGTGTATTAAAAACTAGTCCGACTATAGCTTACATCATTATGTATATTCGTGAAAACGATTTTCAGAGTGCTTCTCATCAGAGAACCAAGCCGATGCAAAATTCTCGGCGGCGGAAAATATATGTATAGGTAGCAGTAATGTATTTCAATTTATAAAATAAAAATAATACCACAACCACCTATGGTGATGTAGGGTATAAAAAGTTAAGTGTATTCTACAAGGACATTAAGGAGTGTGATCGAAAAAATCTTAACACACATTTTGCCTCATAATTTTTTCCGGAATCAATATTCAAAAATTTTTTTTGATCTAGTTATCATGGAAAAATACTTCAGTTATTATTTTTAATAACAACCATGTTAATTTGTCCTTATTTTCATCAAAATAAGTGACGAAAAAGATTTACGTCCTACAAGTTATTAAAAAATTTCAAAAAATCCAAATAGGTCTTACAAATAATTGGCCACAGAATTAAATGTCGTCCGTAAAACCGTTTCTAATGTTATTAAACAGTATCAGGAGAATTTGACTATTGATGTGAAACCTAGTTCGGTAAGAAAAAAGGACCACATGATATTGGGAAGGCCAGAAAATTGAAGGCATATTGAAAAGAACTCCAAACACATCTGGTAGAAAATCAGCTCAGTTTTCTCAGTGCTTTGACTATTTGGTGCGAAAATTTAAAGGTAATGGGAAAGTTGATAACATATAAAGTTCAAAAAATTCCAAACTGGAATTCTGCAAAAAAAAATACAAGCCAAAAATAGGACTCGGAATTTAAAACCAAATTTCATACAAAAATACTCAAGCTGTATAATTGACGAAGAAACGTAGGTGCTGGCAGAATCTTCGCAACTTGTGTCTCAAAAATGTTTATTGCTAATGCTCCAAGCAATGTTGGAGATAAGTTTACGACCCAAAAGCAGCAAAAATTTCTTACAAAATTCATGGTATGACAAGCTTTTTGCAGTTGCGGCAAAACAGGAAAGTCATTTGATACATTCGGATCTATAAATACCAAAATATGCATAAAGGAATATTTGCAAAAATTACTTCTTCTTTTCTTAAGAAAGCACAACGTGTCCACATATTTTTGGATCCATTTGGTATCATGTCACTACGGTAAGAAAGCTCTGGAGTGGTACCAAATCAATAACATAGTTTTAGTACCAAGAGAGGTAAATTTTCAAAATTGTCCATAGCTTAGACCAGTGGAGAGATATTGAGCTCTTGTGAAAAGTGAATTCAAGAGCACAAAAAAGGTGTCCCAAAATACCGAAGATTTTAACAGAAGATGTGCACACTGTTCCAAAAAAGTGACTGAAGCAACTATCAAATCTCCAAAGAAAGGGTTTTCAAAAATGGTCCACAATTTTATAACTAGAGGTTAGAACCATAAAAATTATATATTTCTGTGATCTGTACTAAATTATCAAATGACTTAAAAAAATAATGAAAACTCTAAGATCAACCGTTTCCAAGTTATTGAATATTAAGTAGGTTAAGAATTTTTCGATCTCACTCCTTACACCGAAAAATATGTATTCTTGAACATATTTTGACAGAAAGAATAAAATTTAACTCAAAAATAGCTCTGAAGTCCAAAAATACAGATAATAAAATATTAATTTGGTATTTCCTCCACGCAGCCGATTGTAACGGCGGCTTATCTTGAGCCGGATCAGCCTTTTAAGCCGATACATGCCGGCGGCTACGGTTTGAAAAACTAAACGGCGACGGCTAGCCGTTGATTTTAAGCCAGTCAGCTTGGTTTTCTGCTTCTCATATGGGCCCAATGTATAGACGGACGGACAGACGAAAGGATATCGTTAATGAAATTAATATATATTATGGAGGATCTAAAAACATTACTTTTAAGTGTTACAAACATCTGCATAAACACGAAAATCTTATATGTAGAGATATACAAATTTACAGGGCAGAATTATATTTGATTCTTAATTTATATTAACTGAAAGTAAAAACATTTAATTTAAAACAAAGTAAATTTAAAGAACAGGCCTATTATTATAATACATTTTCAACGTATGGTTTCATTGGGACAACCTATGAGTTCATTGATATCAATGTAAATTAAAAATATTTTATTCAACGAACGTATTCATTAAAACAGTGAACGGATAAGTTGAATCAACGAACTTGTAGTTGAATCAAAGAACTTGTACGTTGTACGTTGCGAATGCATTGTTTCAACGTACCTGAACATTAGGTAAAATTTAGGCAAAAAATTCATTAAAACAAGGAAATTTTTCATTGTATTTATGAACCTTTTTGGTTCAGATTTTTAGTAAAATTAATTTTCTTATCACAATTATTTAAAGGGTGTTTAAAGTTCGTCTTTGGCGTTTATAACTATATTTTATTCAATTATTTTTCAATTCACATGTAGAACCAAAAAAACTAAACTAAAAGTTAATTGGGATTGTTAAAAAAAAATAACGCTAGAGGGGTGGTAGTGGATGTATTTATTTGAGGTTGTTGTTTATTTATTTTGTACCCCAAAAAGGCTTTCAACTCCTTTTTGGCCCCAAAACATTTGTTTGTTAGTTTGTTTGTTTAGTAGTATTGTAATGTTCTTTTTTTGTTCTATTTTTATTTGTTAATTTAAAGTTGTTAAAGTCTTAAATGACTTTAGGCTTCTTTCCTTAATGTCTTTTAGTTTTTCAAGTATTTTTTTTTTTTTTTTGGAATAGGAATGAAATGCTGTGGCAGCAGTTATGGCAAGAGACTATAATGTCAATGGTAATGGGTTTACATTTAGTGATTTGTAAGTAATCGGTCATTTATATTTTATCGTTATTGTTTATTTGTGTTTGTTTATTCGTTCGTCTTGTTTGTTGAGTGTAATTGAATTTGAATTTCAATTATTATTTCGGCGCCATTTCTAGCGTTTCGCTTTAGACTTGAAAAATTAATACAGGACAATAAATGTAGAAAAAGGTCTCTTCTTGTTATGTTATGTTAAAGAGCAGCATGTTTTATTTTCCTTGAGAGGAAGGGAGGGAGGGTTATAATGGGGCAATAGATTATTAATTAACAGTGGTGAGGGAAAGAATAACTAGGTAGTAAAAAATAAATTGTTAAATACTTTTTTTTTCACACTTAAAAACTAAATTTTATAATTTTGTTCCACTGTTGGCTACATTTTTATTTTATAACAAAATATAATAATAATAATAAATTATTCAATTATTGTATTTTTTATTTCATATTTTTCCACCATTTCTTTATTAAGCCCTCATTTTAAAAGTTTTCCTTTAAATTTTTATTTCCTTAATGAAGTATTTATCATTTATATTTTTAACTTAAATGACACATAAACATAAAAAACATTTATGCCTGCTCTTTCTTTAGCCTTCAACAAATAAAAAGTTTTGTATTTTATTTCCCGAAAAAAAAAAAAATGAACATAATTATTATAAGTATTTCAATATCATATCGTTGTTCAATTGCTTAAAGTTTTTTCTTTAGAAAAACAAAATTCACTTATATTTACAAAACCATCATAATCGTTAATCGAATAATGGGCTCCATTATACGATTTGTTTGTCAGTGTCTGTTGAAATTTTAAGCTTGTCTGTCAATTGTAAATATTTGTTAGCCATTATCATTCATTTATTTTATAGTAAATGAATTTATGGGCTTAATATTATTAAACGAAATATAATATTGTAATTGAAAATAAAATTAAAGAGCTTTTCTTTTTATTATTTAGACAAGCGTAATGTAAACATTTTAATAATAAACTAATCATAAAAGTATACATTTAGGAGCTTATGTATGAAAATTATTATAACTAGCTAAAATTGTAATATTATTAGTCAGCTAATCAAAAAAATTACTAGAGCAAAACATAAAAAATAAATAAAATGGAAATTTGTAGTTAAAAATAAAATTAGTAGTTTTATCGTAAATTTGTTATTACACAGGGAAACACTGATCTCAGTCAATTCGGATACGCGGTATTAATAACTAATAAGCCTCTAATCCACTTTTTATACCCACCATCAAAAAGATGGGAGGTATATTGGTTTTGCCATTCCGTGTGTAACATGTCGAAGGAATCATCTAAGACCCCGCAAAGTATATATTTTCTGGGTCCTGGTTAGATTCTGAGTCGATCTAGCTATGTCCGTCCGTCTGTCCGTCTGTCTGTTGAAAGCAGGATAGGGCTCGAACGGGGCAACGTAGGGGAACGTAATTTGCCACAAATATTTGTCTTATATATGGTCTGTTTGGGACTGAAAATCGGCAAAATCAGTTATACTTTTCTGCTGATATTTCTTCAACGAAAACATGTACGACAACGAAATTTTGTACGTATAGTTCGGGGATTGATATAAACTCGTAAATCAAAAATGGAAGTGGTCCGCCCACCTACTATATAAGGTGAAACTCAACAAAATTGTGTTCAAATAGTTCAAGGTTTAATGTAAACTCGGAAACAAAAAATGGGCGTGGTCCGCCCACTTTACCGTCACCTCCCATATAACGTAAAATTTGAAAAAGTTGATGGTGGGTATATAGATTCGGCCGGGCCGAATATAACATTCGCGCTTGTTTTTAATTGAAAACGAAAAAAATATTTTGTGATATGTGAGGGGATAAATCTGTATCTCCTAAACTACTGGTCGGATAGAATCGAAATATAAGAGAGAGTTGTAGCGAAGGAACTAAGCTTTTAGAAAAATCTTCTTACAGTCACCCTGTAATAATATGAGCTAAGCTACAGGGTATCACAGTTGACCATCTCGAATATGAAAAAGTTTCTAAAAAACATATCTATTACAACTCAAGTTCAAGTTTAAAGATTTAAAACACTTTGTAAGAAATAAGAAAATTTGATTGCAATATCTGGATAGAGATTGTCATTTCATTTTGAATGGTTTGTAGATGATATGTATATCAGTAGATAGGTAAATATTAACATTACACTGTGCTACTCGCACCGTTTTTACATATTCCATTAAATATACGAGAAAAGTGCTAAAAAAAAAAAGTATTTGGTATCATAGGGAACATTAGAGCATCGAGAGTGAAAATTAATTAAACGAATTCCAACTTGTCCAGATTATGACCCGAAAAACTTAAATTTTAATTTTAAGCATATTTTTAAGAAATAATGTTAGTATTTGAACCTAAATAAAACTTAAACAAGTACAGGTATTACAATTATATTTCGGTACAATATAGATAAACTTCTTTTAAAATTAGGGAAGAAAAAAACTTTTTCTCTTTTCACTTTTTCATACCAAAATACCCAATATACCAGTCCGGGGAAAACTTGTTTCAAAAGTTATTTTTTCATTAAAATGATCACCCGGGCAATGTTAATGACGTGTCTCATTAAATATTTTTTTTTGTTTGTATATAGCCAATATATTTTTTTGTTGATATCGGCTTTGACATTTTAGTATTTTGCAAAAAAAAAAAAATTTCAAACTTGACAAAGTTTGGATAGGGCTTGGGGGAAAATTGTTGCCCAAAGAGCCTCCGATTTTGCATTACAAGCATTTACGTTAAGATTTCTTTGGAAACCATCTATAGTCCGGAACAAAAAAAAATAAATATTTTAGAAGTAAAAGAATATTACTTTTCAGAAAAATATCCCCAATTTTTTTTTTTTTTTCTTTATACCCTACACCCCCATAGGTGGTTGGGGTATTATGCGTTTGTGCTGATGTTTGTAACCCCACCTTAAAGTATACCGTTCGAAAGTGATTCTGAGTCGATTTAACGATGTCCGTCCGTCTGGCTAGCTGTCTGTCCATGTAAACCTTGTGAACAAAGTACAGGTCGCAATTTTAAAGGTATTTGATGAAATTTTGCACGAATAATTATTTTGATACAAGGACGAAGCCTATTCAAATTGGTTATGATCGATCCATTATTTCATCTAGCCTCCATACAAATGTCCTCCCGGAATAGGGGTTTAGTGGTCATAAATGACTTAAATATAGCAATATTTTAATGAAATTCGGCAAGTGTGTAAATGTTAATCTTAGTACGAAATTTCATCAAGATCGACCAATAATTGGCCATAGCTCTCATATAAACCTCTCTTCCGGAAACTACATTAACGTGCATAAATCCCATACGAATGATAGTATCAAGTTAATATTCGATACAAATAAGTTTTATATAAAACAACATTGCTAAAATTTATGAGAATCGGTGCATAATTTGCCATAGCTTTCATATAAACCCACTTCCGGGAATCGCCCTAAAAGACATAAAATCATATAGATTTTAGTATCAATACATTGTTCTGTATTTGTATAATTTATTTTACATTTAGTGAAAGTGTTGGTCTACAATTGGCCACAGGTATAATTTTTAGGTCATACATTATGGTGTAGGGTATTCTATGGTCGGTCTTGACCGACTAGTTTCTCTCTTTTTTTTTTTTTTTTAAGTTTCAACTTTAGATTAATATAACTTTTTATCGGATAAATATTTTTATATGTTTCTTGCAGTAGTATTATTTAGTAAATTTTAGGGCCCAAATTAAGGCCCCCAAATTTAAAAAACTTAAAAAAGCGAGGCCAAAATATACATACCCGATCCGACCAACTTTTGAGGTCTACCCTCTACCCCCGTGACCTACTAGATGCCTGTAATCTTCCAAATCAACTCGAGAATACCCCAGCTCTGATCATGTGAAATTTTATTTAGATATCTACAACGGTTCACAAGTTACAGAATTATTTCCAAAAAAAATCGACACTGTGTGATATCAATATTTTAACATTTATATTAAATTTTAACATTTATTTACCGTCATATTTCCGGACCGAAAAGAAACGTGGGTTTGAAATTTCATGTTTTCGGAAACACTTCCAATGGTCAATGCTTGTAGAGAATTTCATAGAAATCGAAGATGTCAAATCCAATTGCTGTCCGTTTTCACATGGAACCACTCTATTATTAAAAAAAATAATAATAAACCGAAAATTAAAAAAAAAATTAAATTCTTTACTTTGACAGCTCCGTACAAGAAAACAACACAACCTACCTTAATGATTTGACGTTGACACATAATTTTGTGTGTTTTCATTCGATACCCAACTTTATTACGAAAATTTTAATTTGGGTGATTTCCGAAATTGGACCTTATATATTCAAAATTGCGACCTGTACTTTATTCACAAGGTTTACCTGAACAGCCAGCCAGACGGACATCGCTGAGTCCGTGATACTGAGTTGAATGGTATATTTAAAGTTGGGTCTAGGAACAATATTTTTGTGCGTTACAAACATCAACACAAACGCATAATATTCCAACCATCTATTGTGGTGTAGGGGATACGCAGTGGGTCTAATCGACCCTACTAAGCGTTATTGGGAAAAATTTTAAATTACCAAAAATTATGATTTTTTGATTATGGTTTTCTAGATAAAATAGTGTGTAAGAAATAAATATAAAATATAATATTCATTTCTAAACATTTCTAAAGCTTACCTCTATTAATTTAAATCACAAAATTTAATTATTTTGTAACATAATCTGAAAAACTCTTCCTGGTGTCATAAACTATAATGAAATAGTAAAATTTAAATGGAAATTTTAATTTCACCGCATAACTATGTATATTAATAAGTGTGAATTCTAATTAACCAAATATGATTTTCCTTATAACACATAACGAAGCACAATTCTTCGTATTAAATTCACCTGGAAAATTATAAATGTATGTTTGTTTCGAATTAAATTAACACAAATATATTCATACATACATACATATTTATTCAAATGTACAAAATCTAATGAATTTTATAGTTTATTAAATTTTGCAACACTAAAATAAAATTAACATATTTATAAGAAGAATATGAAATAGCAAACAACATTAATATGTAGACAACATTAAAAACAACTCCAAGCATAGATAGAACAGAATGAGGACTAAAATAAGTTAAAATAGAAAAGAAATATTTTTTTTTTAATTTAAATTTATTAGCATTAAAATACTTAAAAAATTAAAAAATTTCTAGTGATGGTATAGAATTATATTTCTGCATATTTTAGCTGGGCGAGTTAGGAAATGCGTAAAGCAACATGGTTATAGCGATCCTTAATGAGTCTTTTCATCTAAGTGATAAATATAAGGCAAAGTTGTGCCATCATCCTTAGTAAGTCATTTCAAGTCGACTCTGGGATCAGCTTGCTGATCCCACTGTATCGACATTGGCTCCTCGTGGTGTTCCCAGGGGACCATCTCCTTAGAGGTGGAAGCTAATTCGAGCGACGATCTGTAGCCAGTCCGAATAGCCAAATGTCTAATTGGCGTCTCGGGAGTAATGCTCATTTCGCTACAATCACCTACTCATCTGAATTTGGAACCTATTAATGAAACCATCATAAATACAAATCTACCTACATTCTTTGCTCGTTAACAACGAATGAAAAGGAAATTGATAATTGGATCATGACGAGATGACGAAGATTGCACAAGTCGAGATTGAATTCATCAGTTACGACATGCTCGTACTGGGTCTGAGCGAGGTAAGGTGGTCATGTACTGGCGAGCACACTACATCAAATGGATCTACATTAATATACTCCGGCAAGGCTAATGATCAGCGGCGTTGGTTTCCTTATTTCTAAAGAGGGTTAAAAGGGCGCTCATTGAATGCCAACCTCACACCGACAGTATAATACTTGCAAGGTTTAGAACACGTGCCAGAAATCTAACTTACATTCAATGTTATGTTCCAACTGAAGGCCCTGATTATACGGATAAAGAGGACTTTTACAGTAAATTATCCCATGTTCTTAAAAAGTTGACATTAAACTCTTAATGGGTGACTTCAATGCACAGGTAAGCTGTGACAATGTTGGCCGTGAGAGTGTTATGGGTAGGCATGGTACCGGACGCATGACAGTGAACGGTGAGATGCTTGAAGAATTGTGCGAGAATTTCAATCTGGTCTTAGGTGGTACTCTTTTCCCAAACAAGTCTATTCACAAGGTGACCTGGTTCTCTCCTGACCACTTATGGAATAGCAAATCGATCACTTTGCAATTAGCAGATTGTGAAGAGGGTCACTCTTGGATGGGAGGAATAGAAGAGGTGCCGATGTGGCTAGTGATCACCAGTTGGTGATATCTGAAATTCACTTTAAAATTAAGACGATTAATCATGGAACTGTTTTCAACAGAAGGAAACTTAACGTGGGGAAACTGGCTGATCATGCTACGGCTGTTGAATTCTCTAATTAACTTACGAACAGAGTGGAGAACATATCACACTTATCCCGAGAGAACATGTATGTATACTTGGATAATGTTCGTTCAGCATATATTGAATCCGCGGGGAACGTGTTAGGTTATGTAAGGAAGACGAACAACCCTTGGATCTCGCATACTACATGGCAACTTATTGAATCTAGAAAAGAGTATAGGGCGAAAATCAATATCGCAAACTCAACCCAGACAAAAAAGGACACAGAGAAGCAATATAATGGAAAAACCGATCAAAAGAAGCGCTAGAAATGATAACCAATAATGTGCAGATTGCAAGTGGTAGTGGTCGATCCAAAGACCTGTAAAGCATTACTAAGGAGATTGAGGGTCCCAACTACTTTATGAAAAATATTTGTAACCTCTTAAGGATACAAATGGTGAGTTAGTGTATGCGAATGATCAACAGATGATAATATGGAAGAAGTATTATATGGAACTCCAAGGGAGATGATTCAACTGCATGACTGTGATCCAAAGCAGCACATACGCAACAGGAGATACGATATAGACATCTCAGCTCCATCACCTGAAGAAATTATACCGGCTATTAATAAATTAAAAGCCGGAAAGGCTGCCGGGTCTGATGGAATATCACCTGAAATTCTAAAAGAAATTCCACACAACCATCATGATCGTATTTCAACTGCCCTGGAACCAGTTCTAAGAAAGGAGCAGGGTGGGTTTAGACCTAATAGATCTTGTGTATATCACATCAACTGCATAAGAGTTATTATTGAACAATCAGTATCTACTTTTCGTTGACTTTAAGCGAGCATTGCTGCAATCTGGGAGGCGCTATCTTGCAGAGGAGTGCCGGAAAAGTTGCTAAATCTGATAAGGGCACTATATAATTGCGCATACTGTTGTGTACTCTATGGAGGTCAATAAGCAAACCAAAAAGAGTAAATGTTGTCGCCATTGCTTTTTAACGTGGTACTCGATGTTGTCATTAGTCAATCTATGACGATACTACATGGTATAGCATGGGGTCTTAACGACAGTCTTGATGAACTCGATTATACGGATGAGGTGAGCCTTCTCTCCCACCGTTATTCAAGTATGCAAGCTAAAATACAAACATTTTCCGTATGTGCCACTAAGGCTGGTCAACAAATCAATATCGGCAAGACTAAATCGATGCGTCTAAACTCGTCTAACAATATATGCTTTCAACTAATGGGTAAAAACATGGAGTACATAGATAACTTCTTATATTTGGGAAGCATGATTATTAGAACCGGAGATAGTAATGAGGACATACATAACAGGCTTTGTAAAGCTCATCTGGCGTTCGATACTCTTAACAAATTCTAAATTCAAAAATTTCAGAACATCTCAACTAGTACTAAGATCAAGGTATTTAATACCAACGTCAAATCTGTATTACTCTATGGTTGTAAAACATGGAACATCAATAAACGCAGAATGAATAGTCTTCAAGCGTACGTAAATCGATACCTTTGACATATACTACGTATCTACTGACCAGTTACTATTTCCAATCGAGAGCTACTCAATCGGACTCTTCAGAATCCTCTTTAATATGACAATCAATTGAGAAAGTATATAGCCTTGGCCACACATTAAGGAAAGGTGTAGATGACATCAAACGCCATGCCATTGAATATAACCCCTAAGGCTCTTGAAGACCCGGTGTGCCAACCAAAACATGAAGACGTCACATCGAAGCCGACATTAGACAACTTGGCGTAACCTGGAGGGAAATGATTGTACTGGCAATGATTAAAGGGAATTAAAGGACTAAATATATATATGTGGGATTTTTGTATATATCCCTTAGATTAAGCTTGGTAGCTTTTAATAAAACGAAAGTTTATTATTTTAAATAATAATGAATGTTTAAATTCAGTTTATTGAATTTAATTATTTAGAAATAATAATAATTTATTTTATTATAAATTAAAACTAATACACAAAATTACACAACTTTCAAAAGGTGGCAACTGCTGACTTCTTACAACTTTTAATACAAATTTACGACTTGACTGACAATTCTTCTCTAAATTAACTAACACACTCTTTATTTTGTCGTCCTGCACTACTCGCTACTTTCCCCAGCACTAGAATATTCTGCGTAAGAAAAAACTATAACTGTCTCTTTCCCGTCCATCAAAAGTCCGTTTATAAAGTTCGAAATTCCCTCCAGAACATTCGCAAAATGTCAGGTTATGTCTTGTTAATATTTCGTCCGTTTGCCTACGTGACTCATCAATTACCTAATCTAGAAAATTCCGTCCGTTAACAACTTAATCATTTAATGTCTGTCAGATCATGTGATACGACCTGGCTCCAATCCCACATATAGTTTAGCTGATCTCAGTCCTTAATTATTTCATAGTATTCCTGCTTATATGTAATTAACTGTAATATAAAATCCTGACAGTTTAAATTAAAAATTCAACGTATGTATGTCTGACTTTGTATATTTCCAATGAAGTTTACATTTAGCTTTCACAAATGTAGTGAAGTGTTTTTAAATTGTCACACGTGTTTTAGAACAGCAAGAATATGAAACAAATATCAATAAAAATTTAACAAAATTTATAGTTTTAAAAATCAGACAAAGAAGAAGAAAAAAGAAAACTGAAAGGTAGAATAGAAAAGTTTTAGAAAAGTTCCCAGCAAAAATTTGGCAATGGCATGTAGTTACGTATGTAGTTACTTTTCAATGACAGTAAGATACCGTCTACATTACATAGAATTAGTTTAGTAACTACTTATTTATAATGCGGTATGTAGTTACTTATTTATGATTAGATTTTTTTAAAAAACTATTTATTATTAATTTTTTATTCAGTTTAACAATTAATATATCGTCAATTCCACGAAAGATTTATAAAAAATACCAATTTTTTTACGGAGGGTCATTCGATTTTGTTCATATTTGTTATACTCATACCCTATGAAGCCATTTAAATATCTCAATTTTTATTTTTTTGAATTTTGAAAAATTCGCGGATTTATTCGCGATTTTGATTTTTCAAAAGGTGAAAAAATGACAAAAGTGTCTAACTTTAAACACCAATATCTCAAAAAGTTGTTAACGGATTTTAATGATTTAAATTGCATATTTAAGAGGAATAAGTCCACTGTAAATGTAGTATTTTAAAAATAATATTTTCATTTAAAAATGCATTCATAATGCAAATGCAATTTTAGGATGCATTTTTGAAAAATTTCTACCCTTTTGATTTTAATTTACTTTTAATATATTAAAAAGCAATATCTTTGCCATAAAATGCAAAAATAACTGTTCTGGGACAATAAAATCTACTATTTTTAATATTTTTTTCAAAAAATTTCGATCATATTTTTCATACAAAAATTTAAATTTTTTAAAAAATTTTGTTTTTTAATTTTTTTGGTTATACTTTTTTAGTAATATGTAACTTTAAATATTTATAACTCCTTAAGTATACGTGGGATTTTATTGATTTAAGAACTAGTGTAAAGCTTATTACAATAAATATTGTAAATTATATTGTATAAATCAAAAGTAATTTTTTTGCTAAAGATGCACTCACGAAACGAATGCAATTTTCGGATGCATTTTTAAGAAATTTTTACTCTTTTGATTTTAAATATTTTTGCTTAATATTGAAGATAAATATGTTTATTATATAAAACATCAGCACTTAATCTGGGATTAATAGGTTTTCTACCGCAAATAACAAACTATGAATTATTATGGTTAAAATTTATTTAAAAATATGCTCACAATAATTAAAAAATACAAAAATTAAAAAAAATAAAAAAATTTTATGAAAAAATTTGAAGAAATATTTTGAACAAATTTTTTAAAATATCCCAGAACTTTATCCCAGAACAATTTATATTGCAATTTGTAGCAAACATAATAATGTTTTTTGTATCGAAAGAAGAAAAAAATTGAAAGGGTAGAAATTTTCCAAAAATGCATTCAAAAATTGCATTTGCATTATGAATGCATTTTTAAACGATAATATTATTTTTAAATAACTACATTTATATTGGACTTATTCTTCTTAAATATGCAATTTAAATCATTAAAATCCGTTAACAACTTTTTGAGATATTGATGTTTAAAGTTGGACACTTTCGTCATTTTTTTTTTTTTTTCTTTTTGAAAAATCAAAATCGCGAATAAATCCGCGAATTTTTCAAAATTCAAAAAAATAAAAATTGAGATATTTAAATGGCTCCATAGGGTATGCGTATGCCAAATATTATTAAAATCGGAAGACATAAAAAATATTCTTGGGCGTTCTTTCGTGGAATGGACGATATTTAAAAAAATAATAAATATATGACGAGACAAAATTTGCGCATGAATTAGTTTTTAATCTAAAATAGTTTTTAAAATATTAAATACGAGCTGTAAACCGCGGAAATTTTTTTTAAATACCATGATATATATTAAATTTAAACTAAGATTCTTAACTTTCGCGGGAACATTAACAACAATAAACTTTTTAAATATTTTACTAAAAAAAAGTACCAAAAAGTACAATAAAAAATACTATTTCCGAAAAGTACAAAATTCATTTAGAACCTTATATCCAGTGTTGCCAGGACTTGAGAAAAAAAGAAGCTAAATTGGACTTAAAAAAAGGTCAGAAAAGGCTAAATGCCCCAAAAAATAAAGCCAGAAAAAAGCTAACATATTTTTTTATTTAAAAAAGCATTAATTTTTTTGTTCTCATTAGATTTTGGTATTTGTTAAATATATTTTAGTGAATTTGTAAATATTAAGTAATTAGTTTATATGGGTAATAAAGTTTGCCAAAAAATAATTGTAATATTTTTGTAGAATGAAGCGCCGCAGGCGAAAATTTTTATTAAATATAAATAATTTCGATATTTTTGTAAGAATTAGTATACACAAATGCTTAAATTGATGATTTTGTAAAAATAAAATTTTTAAAATTTTAGCTTTTTTAAGGCTATGTTAAAAATAAAAAAGGCTAACAAAAAGGCTAGAAGCTAAAACGAAAATTTTCAGGCTAACATCAAAATAAAAAGGCTAGATCTAGCCTTAAAAAGGCTAAACTGGCAACACTGCTTATATCTTCAATTTTATGTTTCTAGGATGAATATTAAGTACAGAACATTTAAGAAGTACTATTAGAAGAACGAAAAAGTACCACAAAGTCCCTTCTTATGGATTTACATTCACTTAGGACCACATATCATTAATTTCATGTTTCTGGGTTAAATATTATAGTAAATTCAAAAAGCACCATTAGAAGAACCAAAAAGTACCACAAAGTCCCCCCTGTGAATTCTCACTCACTTAGAACCACATATCTTTAATTTCATGTTTCTAGGTTCATAATTATAGAAAATTCAAAAAATACCATTAGAAGAACGTAAAAGTCCATCCTCTTGAATTCTAACCCACAGGACCATGTATCTTTAAGTACTACAAATTCCACTCTTGTGAATTATTATTCACATAGGAATAATTTCATATTTCTAGGTTTTAATATATTGAAAATCCATCATTTAGTTTGAATAAAATATAGTTGCCCACTTTTACCCCCTTTTCAAAAATTTTATTCCATTGAATTCTAAGTTCTAGTACTTAGTATCCCATATTAAACTAATATTAATATGTACATATATGTCAATAAATAGAAACAAAAAAAATATGAATGAAAAAAGTACCAAAAATAGTTACAATTTGTACCCCCTAAATGTTTGAATTTCGAAAAAGTACCAAATTTGTATTTGTCATTTTTCGATAAGCGATGTAAATGTTATCTGTATGTTGACTGGTTTAAAAGATACATATGGTGCCAAAAAAAGTACAAAAATACAATTTTTTACCCTTTTACTCCCTAAAAGGGCAGATTTTCAAAAAAAGTACCAGACACCTGTTCGATTATTTTTTTAATGAATAACAATAACTATTCAACTTTTTTGTATCTCTATTATTTTATGAGATAAAGCCATTATATTACTTTCTTAACTCATTACCTGATATCCATAGTTTTTGCTGGGTTGTCTATAATTTATTTTTGGTATTTGAATAAATGCTTGATTTTTTTCTTTTTTATAATATTTTTCATGCTGTACTTAATAAAAAAAATAAATGATATGGCAAAAATGTCTTTAAGAAACAAGCAATGACAGATAAAATAAACCTGCAGACATTTTGGACAATAAAACAGGAGTTGTGAAGTTAATTATAAAAAAGGAATTTCATAGATGTGTTCAATGAACTTATTTTAATAAAACAAACCATTGACATTAAAGGCTATTGAGAGAAAATATTTGATTTCATTTTATGTTAAAACAAGTTCAAATTTCTAATAAGAGCAAATTCTTCATAAGTTCAATACCTTTCAATGCATTTTTTTATTTTTTTTTTTATTATTTATTCTTTGCAAATCTTCTTAAGATATAGCTTTTATCAAGTCTTTTTATAAACTTCTTTTCAGTGGACTTTTAACGAAAGGATTAGTATTTTCTTTTTTTAAATCATCTACCTTAGCTGAAAGCATTGTTAATATTTATTAATTTAATATTTACATATAAATTAAGATTTATAAATATTTTATAACAATTTAACTTATACAAAAAAACTGAAACTGATATATACATTAGGGTGATCCAACATTATACGAAGAAAACCAAATTGTTTCGCACCCTGTCGCAACCAAATTTGCGCTTAGTTCAGTGAACCAATATTTTAATAATCACGTTTTATTTCTCTATTTATTATAAAAAATAAAAAAAATTAATTTTGAGATTTTTTTTTTTTTTTGCAGAATGATAATGTCCGTGCGTCTATACATTCGAGTTAAATGGGTAAAATTGTGCTTTATTCAGCGAAAGGTAACATCAACACTTTACATTAATATTTATTAGTAAGTAAACAAATTTTAGTATTTCAAATTTAAAAATTAATTATCAAAACACTAAAGTTGAAATCCTTTAATGGAATTAATAGTTCTTTCTTTTAAATTTAATTTTTACTACTAAAATTTTGTATAAACCAAAGTTAAAGAGATTGATACAAAAACCTAAATAAAAATAAAACAATCTGATATGTAACACGTTTGAGTCTTGTATGTGTAACCAAAAAAAAAAACTTTTTTAATTATGTATATGACTAGTTTCCATGTTGATTTAGGATAATTTAATACACCAAAAATCATATAGAAAAAGAGATAAAGACTGGAAAAAAAATACAAAAAAGACCAACAATATTTAATAGTCATAAGGATATTAATAAAAATAAAACTAATATGACAAACATGAATCATGCACGGAAAAAGTGGAGACTTTTTTCCAAAAACTTTATTATTTAATATTCCACACACATACCGTTCCTGTGCATAATAACTATTTATTATTAACTAGGTATTTAATAACTTTTGTTGAGGTTAAATCACTGCAAAATCGTTTAAACACAAAAAAAATAAACACAGACTTTTTCACATTTACACACGTAAATGATGTAAGAAAAAAGTCCTGTGATAGGGGAGACAGACAACAACAGGAATTTAGTATATTTTTAAGTCATTTAATCTCATGAGAATATTATGTAGATGAGCTTAAGAGTTGTCTGGAAGTTTTCAAGGAATAATTTGTACCAAATAGGGATAAGGGTCATTAACAAAGATGGGAAAAAAATTTAATGTAAATTAAATCTTAGCAGAAAATTTTGTTTAACTAAAAGTTTTGGGATCATTTGTGGTTCTCATAAGGTCTCGAATATGACCTATAATCAAGATTATAATCTATAGTAAAGACTATAGTCAAGAACATAGTCTATAGTCGAGACTATATTCCATACTTTAGCTAATAGTCAATAATAAAATCTAACTTATAGTCAAGACTATAGTCTTTAGTCAAGACTATAGTCTATAGTCAAGACTATAGTCAATAGTCAAGACTATAGTCTATAGTCAAGACTATAGTCAATAGTCAACACTAAAGTATATAGTCAAGACTATAGTCTATAATCACGACTAGTTTATAGTCAAGACAAGAGTCTATAGGCAAGACTATATTCCATAGTCTAGCTTATAGTCAAAACTAAAGTCTATAGTCAAAACTAAAGTCTATAGTCAAGACTAAAGTCTACAGTCAAGACTATAGTCTATAGTCAAGGCCACATTCTATAGTCAGGGCCACATTCTATAGTCAAGACTATATTCTATAGTCAAGACTATATTCTATAGTCAAGACTACATTCTATAGTCAAGACTATATTCTATAGTCAAGACTATATTCTGTAGTCAAGACTATATTCCATAGTCTAGCTTATAGTCAAAACTAAAGTCTATAGCCAAGACTAAAATCTATAGTCAAGACTAAAGTCTATAGTCAAGACTAAAGTCTACATTCAAGACTATAGTCTATAGTCAAGGCCACATTCTATAGTCAAGACTATATTCTATAGTCAAGACTATATTCTATAGTCATGACTATATTCTATAGTCAAGACTATATTCTATAGTCAATACTATATTCCAAAGTCTAGTTTATAGTCAAGACTAAACTCTATAGTCAAGACTATTCAATAGTCTAGCTTATAGTCAAGTCTATGGTCAAGATTATAGTCAATAGTAAAGACTATAGTCTATAATAAAAACCAGTCTATAGTCAAGACTATATTCTATAGTCAAGACTATATTCTATAGTCAAGACTATATTCTATAGTCAAGACTATATTCTATAGTCAAGACTATATTCTATAGTCAAGACTATATTCTGTAGTCAAGACTATATTCTATAGTCAAGACTATATTCTATAGTCAAGACTATATTCTATAGTCAAGACTATATTCTATAGTCAAGACTATATTCTATAGTCAAGACTATATTCTATAGTCAAGACTATATTCTATAGTCAAGACTATATTCTATAGTCAAGACTATACTCTATAGTCAAGACTATCCTCTATAGTCAGGGCTATATTCTATAGTCAAGACTATATTCTATAGTCAAGACTATACTCTATAGTCAAGACTATACTCTATAGTCAAGACTATATTTCATAGTCTAACTTATCGTCAAGTTTATAGTCAAGACTACAGTCTATAGTCAAAACTAGTCAAAACTATAGCCTATAGTCAAGACTATTCAATAGTCTAGCTTATAGTCAAGTCTATAGTCTAGACTATAGTCTATAATCAAGACTATATTCCATAGTCTAGCTTATAGTATAGTCTGTAGTCAAGACTATAGTTTATAGTCAAGACTACAGTCCATTGTCAAGATTATAGTCTAAAGTCAAAACTACAGTCTATAGTCAAAACTATATTCCAAAGTCACAACAATAGTCTATAGTCAAGACTATAGTCTGTAGTCAAGACTATAGTCTGTAGTCAAGACTATAGTCTGTAGTCAAGACTATAGTCTGTAGACAAGTCTATAGTCTGTAGTCAAGTCTATATTCTGTAGTCCAGTCTATAGTCTACTGCCAAGACTATACTCAATCTATAGTATAGACTATAGCTTCGACTATAGTCAATTTATATTATCGACTATTGCATGTAGCTTTTGCTATATTCTCGAATATTTTCCATTTATAGCCTGTTATAATTTCGTTAGGACATTAGTCTGCATCTTATCCTATAGTTTTGACTAAAATCCAATGTATAGTCACAGCTATAGTGTCAAGCATGCTGCAGTCTATAACCTTCGATATGGTCCAATATTTTTTTTTTTTTTTTTTTCATAATAAACTTTTAAAACCAAAAAATAACTAAACACTATTAGAAAAAAAACTCTTAAATGGTTAACCAAAACTTATTTTGCAATCGATTCTCTTTCTACTTTGCCTCAAAAACATTTTCTTTATCCTCAATTTTTTAAACAAAATTACTAGAAAAAAAACAAAATTTTAACTTTAACCCACTTATTAAACAAAATCTAATCATAATTTTGTTTAACAAACAAAACAAAATTTGTAAGAAAATATATGAAAATAAAAAAAATAGCAAAGAAAAAAACTAAAGCATATCTTAAGGCTATTTAAAATTTTGTTAACAAAGCAAATTTTTAGGGATTTCTTTTTTATACAAAGAGACAAAAGACTTAAAATAAATAAATATTATAATAAATTATGTATGATGTGTTTAAATGACAAGAGTTAAATTAATATTTGATATATTTAGTTCCCAATGTAAAGCAAAATGTCAAAATTTGTGTAAAAAATAAATATTAAATAAAAATCTTTATATATTTTATTATTATTTAAATATACAGGCAATAAATTTGTTGGTGGGCATGATGATTCATAAGAAAATATTATATAATCTAGTTTTTTTTTTTTTGCTTTTCACGAAAATATATTTAAAAAAAAATCTCTCCTAAATATTCAAACAAAAATTCCTAAGAGTTCATAAATAATTCATTATTTCTTGTTAGTATAAGTATTTTTGTTATTTCTATAGATTATATAAGTATATTGGAACAAAATATGGCAACAAAATACATATTTATTTAGCAAAAAAAAAAGTAAGTAAGAGAAACAGAAACAAGGAAAAGTATTTTAGCCATCATCTGTTTTTATGTTTAAATGTCAAATTAATGTTTTTGTGAAACTTATTTTTTGTTCAGCCTATTTATTCTAATTCGCTTTCTCCGTTTCTATGTAACAAAAAGTTTTAAAGCAAATTTCAAAACTTTTGGTTATAGAATTAAAGACTAACAAAGAGAAGGTGGCATAAATCAAATTACTCACACTTGAAATGACATGTTGTAAACCTTATTTTTGCAAATGACATAAAAAACTTAGTGGACCATAGACTTTTAAAACTAACTGATGGCAAAAATATGTGTTGAGAATTTAGTTTTTAAGTGGTAAGAGACAGTTTTAAGGCGTCATATTGAAACCATAGGTTGGTTAACATTTTTTTTTTTTTTTTTAATTTTTTTTCCCATATTTTAGTTACGATATTGATCAAATGTGCCAAAGTAACATGTTAAAATTATTTTGTACACATCCTTTGAATTAAATAATTTTTAATTTTCAAAAACACTTACCATGAAAGAATAATAACACTAAAGGATCTGCAAAAAGAAAATACAAACTTATTAGTTAAGAAAATTGACAGAATATTTTCAATGAAAAGAAAGATATTATAATCTATAGTCAAGACTATAGTCTATAGTTAATTCTATAGTCAAAGCTATAGTCTATAGTCAACACTATAATCTTAGTCAAGACTATAGTCTATAGTCAAGTCTATACTCCAGACTATAATCTATAGTCCAGACTATAGTCTGTAGTCCAGACTATAATCTATAGTCCAGACTATAGTCTACAGTCCAGACTATAGTCTACAGTCCACTCTATAATCTATAGTCCAAACTATAGTCTATAGTCCACTCTATAATCTATAGTCCAAACTATAGTCTATAATCCAAACTATAGTCTATAGTCAAGTCTATATTCCAGACTATAGTCTGTAGTCCAGACTATAATCTATAGTCCAGACTATAATCTATAGTCCAGTCTATAGTCTAGAGTCCTTTCTATAATCTATAGTCCAAACTATAGTCTATAGTCCACTATACAATCTACAGTCTATAGTCAAGTCTATAGTCAAGACTATAGTCTATAGTCAAGACTATAGTCTGTAGTCCAATCTATAGTCTATAGTCAAGTCTATAGTCCAGACTATACTCTATAGTCCAGACTATAGTCTATAGTCCAGACTATAGTCTATAGTCCAGACTATATTCTATAGTCCAGACTATAATCTATAGTCCAGTCTATAATATATAGTCCAACTTATAGTCTATAGTCCACTCTATAATCTATAGTCCAAACTATAGTCTATAGTCAAGTCTATAGTCCAGACTATAGTCTGTAGTCCAGACTATAATCTATAGTCCAGTCTATAGTCTAGAGTCCTTTCTATAATCTATAGTCCAAACTATAGTCTATAGTCCACTCTACAATCTATAGTCTATAGTCAAGTCTATAGTCAAGACTATAGTCTATAGTCAAGACTATAGTCTATAGTCAAGACTATAGTCTATAGTCAAGACTATAGTCTATAGTCAAGACTATAGTCTATAGTAAAGTCTATAGTCCAAACTACAGTCTATAGTCAAGTCTATAGTCCAGACTATACTCTATAGTCCAGACTATACTCTATAGCCCAGACTATAGTCTATAGTCCAGACTATAATCTATAGTCCAGACTATAGTCTATAGTCCATTGTTTGGTGTAGTCAATGTCTATTTTTTTTTTTTTATATTTAATTTCTAGAAAATAATTTAGTTTCGTAGGAAGATCAATTTCTTTAGAAAATTTGATTTCAAAATTAGTTGTAAATATTTCCTTTTTATCTTCCCTAAATTTATATGAATAATATTTTTTGTTTTTCTTATTACAAAATCTTTAGAAACTTTTACACGTGTTTGTTAACAAACAACTAAAACTAATTAATTGAAGCTCTAGATAAAATTATGTATAAATTATAAATTGTATATTTTACAATAATTAAGTTACAATTCCAATTAAGCGTAAGAGGGTATTAATGGCTGCAAGAGTTTTTAATGAAATTTTTGGAAATCTAGTTTTTTTAGTTTTGTTCATATTACCCATACTTTACATTAGTTAAATTCGTTTAGGCATTCATCTCATTATTTCTTCTTTATGTTGTCAAAATGTTAAAGAAATCCTTTAAAATTTAATTGTTAGCTTAAATAATTCACCATAGTTTTGTAGCAATTTCATTTCATTTTTTGTAGCAAACACTATACATTTGAAAGCCATATAAAATTTTATTTCAACAATTGAAATGTATAAAATATAAAAGGTTTTTCCAACTTATTTTGAACAATAAACGTTATATTGTCTAAGGTTTCTTAATTGCAGCAACTTGTTTAATAAAAAAAAAATACTGAAGCAAAAAAAAATCAAATAAAAAAATTTAACTAGAATTTATTAAATAAAATAAACTCTGAAGTTGAAAGAAAATTAAATTTAATATTAAAACAAAATTAAAAGTAATAGCTTGGACCCTTAATAATTTCCTGAATTCTTTTCCTAATAAATTAAATATCCAATTTTGAATTTAACCACTTAACAAATGCAAACACACATTTCCTTTTTTTTTTAATATTTATACAGCAGAGAAATTAATAAAAAATATTAAATCAATATGCGTTCTTTTTATTATTGTCCAAACTTGAAAACTTAAAAATTAGTAATGTTTTTTTTTTACAAAAAACCGGAAGTATTTTATGTAAATTTATATTTTTTATGAAGGAAGTTGCTTATTTTTGGGCTTCCTTTAGTTAATGGCCATGTGTGCTGCTATAAAAAACTAACGGCAGGCAGCATGTCGTTTAAAAGTTATTTTTAGCTACATTTATATAAGCCTAAATGTATGCTATAAATTTGTAAACATGTATTTTTGGAGCCGTTACAACATAATGTACATACATTAGACTGCTTAAACAAATAGATTTTAAAATTTGAAAAGTAATTTCCAAAGAAAAACAAAATTTATAGTTCCATTAACTTGAGCAAAAGAACAAGAAAAATCCACACTACACACATATGTATGTTAAAGGGAGAACACAATGGTCCATTACTTTTTCTATAAAACTCTGGAGCAGTCTGTTGTAGGCACACGTACACATATATACACATATGCATGTATGTATGTACCTACTTATGTTTCAATTCTAATGAGATTTCTTTGCAAACTTTTAAAATTATTATTCTTTAAGTTCAAATCCAAATGTGCACATATTCTAATACCAAAATACTGGCATTTAATGTGACATTAATCAAAATTTTTTACAAAAAGAAAATTTATCGAAAACTTTCGATAAAAAGAAAATTTATCGAAAATTTCCTATAAAAAGAAAATTTGTCGAAAATTTCCTATAAAATTATTTTTTAAGAAAATTTTCGTAAATTATCTTATAGGAAATATTCAGTTATTTATGAATCAATTTACGGGAACTTTAATAACAAAGTTATCGGGAACATTCATGATATTTTGATGTATGACACATTTTCCTCAATTAATGAGTCTTCAGAAAGTAAATTTCAACATACAGGCAGAGGGAGAAGTAGACATCGTTATTTTAGTTCTTCTTTTCACCAACGATTGAAGTGTGAATGACATATACATTTCACCTTTGGCAAAGGATGCAAAAGATTTAGTAAATTCTTTTACTTAACAAATTTATTGATAAAAAATAAATTGTCTAATTGCTTTGTAACTTTAAACATATTTATTATTTTTAATAATAAAAGTCCATATTTTAAATAAAGTTGTAAAAGTTTTTTAAGTATTTACCCACCTAAATACACATTATAAATGGTGCGAAAACCAATATTTATAAAGGAACAAATTTAAGGATTTATGCGGTTTAAAAAATATAAAAAAATTAAAAACAATTAAATATATTTTCAAAGTAAATTTATTATACTTGACCCTTATTTTATAGACAAGGTCAAGTTCACTTGCTACATTAAGTTTAACGACTGAAAACTTTTAAGGAGAAAACATTTTTTAAAAAGGTGTTGAGGTGTAAAAGTTTATATTAAATTTTAAGTTTTTAAATGTTCTCATTGTATTAAAAAAAATGAACTGAAATTCTAATTTACTAAATATACAATAATTCTTGCAATATACAAAATCAATATCAATCATAATTCAAATACTCTTAAGAGTAAAGTGTATTTTTGTTAGCAGAATTCGGTCAGTTGAAAAGCAAGCGGACCTACATAACTAACATTTAAATAAACTTAAATTATCTATAAAAAACTTGATAAATAGAACAAAATATGTAATATACAATGTTCACATTTTCTAATAATATTAACTAAAAATAAAACAATTATTCTGCTTAATGTATTAATTAATAAATTAATCAAATTTCAATTAATAAAATAATTGAATATGTATTATTCTTAATTGGAATTGAATTCTAGATTGCTTTATGTAAAATTTGAATTTAGTTTGTTAAAATACTTTGATTTAAAGTAATTTATTTACCAATTTTATTTAAAACTATATACACACAATCTTTATTCAAAGAATTATTAATTAAAGAAAATTGATAAAATATTTCTCCGGATTATTTGAATTTAAGATAACGATATGTATTCTTTTTTTTTTTTTTTTTAAACTGTAATTGTTCAATATGTGTAGGTGTTTAGCTGAAATAACAAATCCCTAAAAGTATGTTAAATTTCAACAATATTTTGTTATTTGAATACTCACAACAATACTCGTGAAACACTTAATGAATACTGAAGCATATTTCAATTGTAATTCAAATACAATTAAATACTATGTAACAACACACATCACTTTAAATGAAACATTTATGGTATTTTTTTGCGATTTCTTTCACTTTTATTGTATTTATTTATAAATATGAAATGTAATTTTTAATAATTCTTTTGTTTACTTAATTTTATATTGATTAATAAATATTTGTATTGTTTTGTGTTATTTAAATGAAAGAAATTCTTTGTTTAATAAATTTGTACAAAATGTTTATTTTTTTTTTTTTTTTTTTTTTTTTTTTTTTTTCTTAGAAAATATGATGTTTTATTGTTGATGCTCCAAGCGACATTAATTTTAAATGTTCTGTTCTTTAAATGTCAAAATAAAGAATCATTTATAAAGTAAAAAAGTTATTTAGGGAAAGAATATTACTGAATAGTAATAATGAGAAACAAGAAATTAGTTTTTTGACGTAGAACTACTGAAAAGTAAAGGGTATTACATTAAAAGCAGTTTAGAAAATAGGTTAAATATTAAAATTAATATATGAAGTTTCATTTATTGGAAAACGAAAAAGCACGAGCATATATAGATTGTAATTACCACAAGGTATTATCTGACAAGTCATAATTAAAATATGTAAACAAATAAAACGATAAAAGAAGATATAGTCGGTCTTGACCGATACCCTACACCATTGCATATGAGCATAACAATTCGGGAAGGGGATTTATATTAGACCTGTGACATCTAGATGATTTTTATCAACTATAGGGCTATTCCCGGAAGTGAGTTTATATTGGTGCTATGGTAAATTATGGACCGATTCTCACAAAATTTTGCTTACATAAAACTTATTTGTATCGAATATTAACTTGATACTAACATTCGTATGGGATTTATGCACATTAAAGTGATTTTCGGAAGAGGGTTTTATATGGGAGCTATGGTCAATTGTGGACCGATTTTCTTAAAAATTGGTACAAAGATTACTTATACAAAACTTCTTTGCGCCGAACTTAATTAAAATATTCTTATTTCAAGGCATTTTTGAGTGTTGAAACTATTTTCCGGGAGGACATTTGTATAGGGTGAAATAATGGACCGATCACAAAAAATTTATAAAAAGGCTTCGTCCTTATAGAAGTCCCATGTGCAAAATTTCATTGAATTATCTTTAAAAGTACGACCTGTACTTTGTGCACAAGGTTTACATGGACAGCCAGCCAGCCAACCAGCCAGACGGACAGACATCGTTAGATCGATTTAAAATGTGACTTTAAGGTGGGTGTTGTATAACTTTTTCCATACATTACAAACATCAGCACAAACGCATAATACCCCAACCACCTATGGTTGTGTAGGGTATAAAAAAATAAATAAATAAATATTTAAAAAATTAAAATTTTTTCAAATTTTTATTATATTAAGCGCTCTGACATGTCCTCTTGGACCAGTCCTGTGACCTGTCCTATAACCTGTGCCAAGGTGACAATTAGCCACCTCCAATGACAACCCCGTGTAAAACTGACAGGTTCATCCCATATAAAGTTCCGCAACTGGAACCGGTCTCTAGCCCCGAGAATCTGTCATGAAACTCGTTAAGAACCGGTTTTCTTTCCTCTAGGGCAATTACTCGGAGCACAGTGGAGACAAACACAAAATTTTTGGTAATAAATCTGTATCTCCTAAAATTATGGTAGGATCAAATTGAAAGAGTTGTAGAGGAGGACGTAAGCTTTCAGAAAATCATCTGGTAGTCACCCTGTGATAAGCTACAGGGTGTCAAAGATAACTATATCGAGTATATGTGTGTGAAGATAAATTCGAAGCAGAGACAAGAACCAAATTTTTTACCATAGCACATTTAGCAGTTAACAGCGCAATGTTAAGCATTTAACAGTCGAAGGAATTCATAGTGGCATATTCAAAGGGAAAATTGAAGGTATAGAACCCATGTCCACATAAAATGCTACATAGAAGTAGTACTCCAAGGTGTCACTAAACGAACTGACGTATTTATAAGTCTGAAATAACTCTAGAATTTAAACAAATTCAAATTGAAAAAAAATATTTTTTGATAACATTTATCATATGAAAATTTACTCCAATGGTCATTACTCGAAGTGGGTGAATGGTTCGCATATCCTACTACACATAAATGTTAGCCAAGATAGTATTCTTTAGAACCCTTATAGTGGAATATGTGAAATAATTTCTGGATTTGAGAAAATCTTTAACAAAAAATAAAAATTGTGTTGAACAATTTCTTGAGAGGATTAATGGCTATTTTTGGTGTTGAGTGAAAGGTTTGCAAATGTCACTATATAGAAATGTTAGTCTAAGGGGTCCCTAATAGAATGGCATAAAACAAACTTCTGAAATAATTTCAGAACTTTAATAAATGAAATTTTTAAAAATGTATTTTTCGTGAAAATGCACATAATGAACACTTATTCCAATGGCCATTATTTGAATTAGGTGAATGGTTCGCATATCCCACAATATGGAAATGGTAGCCTAGGTAGTCTATTTTCGATCTCTTATAGTGGTCGGTCTGAAATAATTTTGGGATTTCAGAAAATCTTGAACAAAAAAAAAAAAATTTGTTTGTTCAAAAATTCTGGAGAGGATTAAGTCATTTTTGGAGTTGAGTGAATTAATTTTTTAAACGACTTTTTTAATAAAACAAAAGGTCATATCAGCATAATATTTTCACTATTCTTTCTAATGTAATGTATAAAAAAATAAGTATCATTTTATTTTTAATGGCTTACTAAACCATATTACTAAAATTCCTTAGACAGCTAAAAAATTTCAATGCTATTTTAAGAAATACATTTCACATCAAATAGCACATTTTAACAAATTATTTCGAAATATACTTATTATATTACTATTTTTTTTAGCACACAAACCATCAATCTCATGTGGTTAAGAAAAAAGATTAAGACAAATTATGAATTTTAAACGATAAAACGCAATCTTGAGCAAATAAAATCATAATTGTTCTTTTGTGGCCAAATATGATGAAAAGAAAAGAAGCAAAATAATATAATATAATTTATGTAGACATTTAACGAATAATATAAACATTACACTGATAAAATCTTACAAACTAAATAGTAACTTACTTGGTTTTCGAGCAAATAATTTTGTACACATACTTTTGCATTAAATAGGACATAAGTCAACCAATTCACTATAACATTTAATACTTTTAAATTTTTAACTTGTCTTAGAAGCTATTATAGAGTTTATTTCAATACCAATCTTATTTATGTGAATACAAACGTTATAAACATTTTAAAATACTTTCCATAAGAAATCCAAAAATTTTTTAAATTATTTCTGTTAATTTAACAAAAAGAAAAAAAATTTTTACTAGAGTTAATAAGCGTGTATCTTTCTCATGCCAAAAGAAAACCAACAAAAGAACACTTAAAGTGTTTCAGGCCAAGAATAAAAGATAATTAAAATTTAAAGTCTTTTAACGAGATGAAAACGAACAAAAAAAATCAATATACATTTTCAGCCAGTAAATGCCTGAGGCGATATTGTTTTTCAACTGGAAAAAAAAAAAAAAAATAAAAACAAATTATGACAGTATTTATGGTCATAAATATTACTCAGTTCATTTTTATTGAAATATACGCTCAACCTCCGACAATGTTAAAGTAAACAAAAAGCCTAAAAGTATGCTTAAGAAAAGAAGTAAAAGAGTGAGAAGTAAAATTTACTACTTTATTTTATTATAAAAAGTTACACTAATTAAATTATAAATTTATTTTACAGGATTCCCTTGAAAATTTAATTATGAGGTAGTAATGTATAAAAATAATACAGTATAAACTCGATAATCCGGATAATTGATTATCAAATTATTCGGATTATCGAGGTTTTTTCCTGTCCACCTTCTGTTAAATAAAAACTATTAAAATATAATATAATTTAATATATAAAACAGTTAAAATATCAAGTCCAAATTTTTCGTCTAAACAGTCTATATTTAAAGTTTTTCAAAAATATTTCATTTAACCCAAAAAATACAAACTTTTTTGTACTCATTTTACTTAAAAAATTTTAGTACAAAATCCTTACTGAAAATTACGGATTTCAATTATAACACTGATCGACAAAAAAAAAATACACCACCATAGACGAATAGTTGGATGTATTTTGATGTTCTAAACACGAATCTGTTTTCAGTTTTTTTCCATCAGGTCTGAATTTTATTTCCCCCATAGTAAATCCATTACTCTAGTATATTTCTTTATA
This sequence comes from Protophormia terraenovae, assembly GCA_951394005.1. NCBI lineage: Eukaryota > Metazoa > Arthropoda > Insecta > Diptera > Calliphoridae > Protophormia > Protophormia terraenovae. The sequence continues at coordinate 126,040,024 of OX596075.1, read as the reverse complement.
ACTCAAGACCGGTGTCTACGATTGATATAAGTGATTTACCAAAAGATACGGATTGAAAATATCTTCAAATCTTTCATACTTAATTTTTTTATGTGCCCAATAGTTTCGAAGTTATTTTGAAATAAGTGTAAAAAAAAAAAAAAAATCATGCAAAATTTTGGATTTTTTGTTACTAAAATTTCTTTTAATAAATGAAAACATCAAAAATGTTTCAGTTTATCATCTTTATCTTAAAGCTGGTAATGCTGCGTATAAAATAAGGCATGTATATTTAAAACTGATGCATAAATCTTGATTTTATTCACAGTTAAGTAAAAATACCCATGGTATGTAGAAATACAGTGGTTGGAAAAAAAAATTGTTTATTTTTCTTGAAACAAAAATAAGTGAACTAAGTGGATTTTGAGGAGTTAAAAAAGGATTTGTATTCACTTTTTTATTATCACGTACTGTTTATTTTATGGCCATAACTAATATCATCACCTTATTCAGCGGTTACACTATAAATTTGTCAAATTTAGGCTATAACTCAAGAACCGTTTACACGATTTTGATAAATCATACACCAAGAGATAAATTGTCTTCAAGGTATATCAACAATATTTTTTATTCGCTCAAGAATTTCAGAGTTATGGATCAAAATTTTCACGTTTTTTAAATTTTTTTTTTTTTTTAACTTTTTTGCTACCAATTACCAAATAACTACGGAAGTTTTAACTGAACAAAAAATTATGTAAATTCAGCTTAAAGACAATTTAAGTCGCTATATACTGGAGTATAATTTATTTTAATAGAACAAACCGTTCTCGAGTTATACAAGTGTGACTGTCTAAAGGCGGGGTCATAGTAGTGTGCCCATAGAAAAAAAATCGATTCGTGATAGAAAAAAAAGTAAAAGCTGATTCTTATTTAGCACGTTAAATTCCATCTAACTCTCCTATTTTTATACCCACCATCAAAAAGATGGGGGGTATATTGATTTTGTCATTCCGTGTGTAACATGTCGAAGGAATCATTTAAGACCCCATAAAGTATATATTTTCTGGGTCATGGTTAGATTCTGAGTCGATCTAGCTATGTCCGTCCGTCTGCTGAAAGCAGGATAGGGCTCGAACGGGACAACCTAGGGAGACGAAATTTGACACAAATATAATAAGGTTTGTCTAGGATTGAAAATGGGCAAAATCGGTTAATAAACAAAGTTATGGGCTAAAAACTAAAAACACAGGGTGTCCGTTTCATACTTTTCTGCTGATATCTCTTAAAAAAAAATAATGTATGGCAAGGAAATTTTGTATAAATAGTTTGAGGGTCAATATAAATTTGGAAACCAAAAATGGGAGTGGTCCCCCCACTTTACCGCCCACCTCCCATATAGCGTAAAATTTGAAAAAATTGATGGTGGGTATATAGATTCGGCCGAGCCGAATATAACATTCGCGCTTGTTTTTATTTAAGACGAAAAAATTTTTTTAATTTTTTGCCCACTAGTGTATCTCCACTTAACTCTAGGTATGCATGGGTATCGTAACTTAACTGTGAATTCAATCATGATTTGTGCATCAATTTTTATGATACGTGGTTTTATTTACTCGTAGTTTTACCAACTTTAAGATAAAGATGATAAACTGAAACATTTTTGGTGTTTTCACTTTTAAAAAGAAGTTTTAGTAAAAAAAAAAAAAAAGAAATCTTGAATTTAGCATGAAAAAATTGTTTTCGGACAATTATTTCGAAATATCTCCAAAACTTTTGATCGGATAAAATTTTGTTCGTAGAACGACTTAAAGGCAGTTTTATTCCACATATTTTGGTGTATAATTTATATAAATCGTTCATACCGTTCTCGAGTTATAGTGAAATATACTCCAGTAATCAGCTTATTTAGGAAGCAATATTATAGCGTTTTCTTTTCTGGCTAAAATATTGCCTTTATTCTGCCCTATGCCCTCATTTGTGTTCTATTCTGAAAAAAAGTGTAATACTTTAAATGGGTCGGATGTTCTTTTCTAATAGTTTTGCCTTTTAATTAAAAAAATATGTTACATGTTTCACCCTCAAAAATAGTAGAGGGTGAGCATGTTGCACTTTATTACCAACACACTGAAATATATAGCAGCAAAAAATTTGTTTCATAAAATTATGGAAATTTCACCAAAATTCTAAAATTTCACCAAAAAACTAAAATTTTACCGAAAACGCGAAAATTCACCAAAAATCAAATATTTCATCAAATGTCTAAAATTTCACCAAAAAATTTAAATTTCACCAGAAATCAAAAAAATTCACCAAAAATCCAAAATTTCACCAAGAAATCAAAGTTTTACCAAAAATCAAAAATTTCACCAAAAACCTAAAATTTCACTAAAAAATCTAAAATTTCACCAAAAATCAAAAAATTCACCAAAAACCTAAATTTAAAAAAAAATCCAAAATTTCACCAAAAATCCAATTTCTCTCGATTGAATTAAAAATAACACAAATACAAAACTGGTCTCAGATTTTTTGTTCTATTGTAATCATAAAAAAGATACCATTTTATTAGGGTGAAGGTAACCCATAAAAAATGTTACACAGTAACAAGGTAACATCTTTTTTCAGAAAAGAAAACGCTATTAGACACGCCCATAAAAAAAATCTCGACCTGATGGGAGAAAACTAAAAGCAGATTCGAGTTTGGCATGCTGAATTCCATCTAGTCCACATATTTATTTTTATTTTTTTTCGAAGGAGCACGAAAAAAAATTTTAATTTTTTTTTTTTTTTGTCGACCAGTATAATCAAATCTTATACCATAATTCTTATTGTATTTTCCAAACTTTACTAAAATTTAAATAGAAAATGTACTTTTATACTATACAAAGTTGCAATCAATCCGGATTATAGAGTATGTAATGAATTGGGAAATGCCGTCCGGATTACCGAATAATCCGGATTATCGAATTTATACTGTAATTTAAAATTTGAGTAATTTTTAACAACTATTGAAATATAATTTGTTTATATCAATCGTGAATTCTAAAGGCTTATTAAAGCTTTAATTGGAAACAATATTATTTACACACAAACAATTAATTCATTTAAAGTATTTAGTAAATTTATTTATGATTCTTTATATAGCCATTTATGGAATGTTCACATACCATTTAGACATACTGCCTGCCATCTTCTGGCAATCAAAGGGTTATAAAATAGATATTATTTATTTACTATTTATAAAAATTGTTTTTGAAAATTCTAAACTTAGCACATTATAGTAACATAAAAGACCTCATAACCCAGAAACACTTCAAGGTAACAACTTATAAAATTTATAAATAAGAACACACACACAACTTTATAGTTTAAAAAGTGCGTGTGTTTTTGCATTAGTTTGAAATCATTTAACAAAATATTGACTTTAACAATGGGTTTGTTAAATGAAATGTAAAATTTTTGGCACAAAAAGTAACAACAATAAAAAAAAGCAAATTAACTCAGCCATACAACCAACTATAAAAACACTTTCATACATGTTAACAGATTAAAATTTATGAGGATTGTAACAAAAATACCCTACAGTTCTGGTATCAGAGCAATTTTAGAAATTTGAGATTATCGTAACATTAGCTTGTTCTAATTAACATCAATCTCTAGTCGATCATCACTTTGACACAGCATTGCTGGTCAGAATCAAAATAGTTTGGAAATTATTGTAATTAATTTATAATATATTGGGTGGATTTACATAAAACACAATATTAGCAAAAGAGTATTTTATTTAAAATTTTTTAGGTGAACTTCACTGACATTTAAGGAATAATTTCAAAAAAAAATTAAAACGCTTATTTGATGAGCAATTTATTATTTTTTTTTTTTTTTTTTTCTTTAAATTATATGCAATTTTAGAAGGCACATTTTATTTAAAAAAATTATAATAATTTATTTAATATTGTTTTACCGAGTATTAGTTCAGTAATTAGCAAATAGTACCGCAAATTGTGACTTAAAGCCATTTATTTTGTAAATCACTTCATATCACTGAAAATTTTTTTTTTTAAATTATTTATATGAAAAATTTATCAAAGTATGGTGAAGTGTTTTACAAAATGAGGCCCTTAATTTTGAAACTGCAGGGTTTATACTATTTATGTGATGGAGTGCTTACAATGATGTGTGTTTAGATCACATTAACTTACACTAACATTAAATTGTTTTGTTAATGGCTTTATAATGTCTCCTATGAATTTTATTTTGAAGTTAATGATTTGAAGCAGTTTCTTTTTTTAATTTTATGTCTGTATTACTTTTTTCTTTTTTTTTTTGTATTTTAGATCCTTTTACTTTTGTTTAAACATACATAATTGTTGTTATTATATAATTGTCTGGCACTTTGACAACTGAAGATTCAATGTAACAAAAAAAATAAAGAAAAAATAAAACATGATGTGTTAATAAAATCAATGACGACATTTCCTTTTGATTCAGTTTTACGTAGATTTAAGTTTCATATAACTTTTAAGGCTAAAAGCAGTTTTATCTAGGAAAATTAAATTATTTTTTATATTAAGTATTATTATTATTTTTTTTTTTTACCAATTTTGGCGGTTTTTCTTTTTATGTTTTTCTTAGCTTTGATTATTTTTTAATTTGGCGTTTTTTCAGTTTTGCCGATTTTTTTGCAAACAATTTTAAAATATAATTAATTAAAAAATAATCAAAACTAAAAAAAAATCATCAAAATAAAAAAAGCGCCAAAATGAAAAAAAAAAATCGTAAAGAATATGTTTTTTTCTTCATTATGGAGAATTTTTTCCATTTTTGGTTATTTTTCCCGTTTTTGAGATTTTTCACTCTTGGAATTTTCTCTTCTTTTTGTGATTTTTTCCGTTTTTTTTTTTTTTTTTTTTTTTTTTGTTTTACCGATTTTTTTCAATTTGGCAATTTTTTTTTTTTTTTTTTTTCATTTTGGCCAAAAAAAAAAAGTATTAAAATTACTAAACTATAAGCCATCATAATTACGATAAAAAATAGGTCAAGCCCAGAATGATCATGGAGGTGAGAGTTTTCGTCATTTTATTTTTTTTTTTTTTTTTTTTTTTTTTTCATTTTGGCGATTTTGTTTTCATTTTTGATAATTTAAGGAACAATTAAATTATTTAATATTATTTTTCATTTCGTCGGTTTTTATTTTGATGATTTTTTCAGTTTTGGCGCTTTTTTTAATTTGGTGTTTTTTAGTTTTGCTGATATTTTTATATTGGCAAACAATTTTAAAATATTATTAATTAAATAATAATCAAAACTAAAAAAAATCTCCAAATTAAAAAACCGACAAAATTGGAAAAAAAAAAAAATAAAATGTTTTTTTATTATGGCGATTTTTTCCATTTTTGATGATTTTTACCGTTTTGGGAAGTTTTCACTCTTGGCAATTGTTTTCTCTTTTTTTTTTTTTTTTTTTTTTTTTTTCTTTTGGTGTTGTTTTTTTCGTTTGACCGATTTTTTAAATTTGGCGTTTTTTTTTTTTTTAATTTTGGCAAAAAAAAGTAAAAAAAATTACTAAACTATAAGCCATCATAATTACGACACAAAATAGGTTAAGATCTAGAATGATCTAGGTGGCGAGAGTTTTCGGATTTTTTTTTTTTTTTTTCATTTTGGTGATTTTATTTTTGATGAATTTTTCCGTTGGGGTAATTTTTCACTTTTAACAATTTTATTATTTTTTTTTTTTAATTTTTGGCGACTTTTTTTAATTTGTCGTTTTTCAGATTTGGCAAAAAAGCAGAAAATTACTAAACTTATAAGCCATCATAATTAAGAATGAAAGTTCAGAATGATCTAGATCAGACACCGACGTCCATAGAACTTCGGAGGTATTAGTTTTTGACATTTTCACATACACAAAACGAAGGATAACGAATCCAAACAATAGAGAGCGAATAAAAAACAAGTAAGAAAGATATAGTCGGTCAAATTAGATCTGTGCCCAAATATGGACCAATACTTTTACTAAGTGTAAAATAAAATATAGAAATACAGAATAATGCGTTGATACTTACAATTCCCGAACGTGAGTTTATATGGGAACTATGGTAAATTATGGACCAATTTACATAACATTTGGCAATGTTGTTTCAACTTTTATAAAACTTATTTATTTCGAATATTAATTTGATACTAACATTTGTATGGATTTATGCACAATAAAGTGATTTTCGGAAGTGGGGTTTACATGGGAGCTTGACCATAGCTATTATGGGCCGATCTTTATTTTTTTTTTTATATGTTCTTCCCGAATGGGGCTTAACACTCATAAATTCCTCTATTATAGCAAATAATTTAATGAAGTGTCACAGAGAAGTTTTATATAGTTATAAATCTTTGTACCAAAATAACTATTCGTGACAAATTTTATCAAGATATTTTCAAAACTGTACTTTGCTGACAAGGTTTATATGGACAGACAGCCAGCCAGACGAACAGACAGACGGACGGACATCATTAAATCAACTCAGAAAGTGATTACAAGTTGAACGGTATACTTTAAGATGGGATCAGACGATTTTTTGTTTGCACAAACGCATAATACCCAGCAGTTTTTTCGGTGTCAATTTACCCTCTTTTAGACAGTAAAGTTCATTTGTGTCTACCCACCTAACTCATTTATATGTGTACATTTTTCCTTTACCCCAACTTCGCACATTTTGTGAGCGATAGTTAAGCAAAATTATATTTTACTGACTCTTTGGTGAGCGTTGAGGTGGCTATCGCACACTTTATTGACCCTTTGGTAAGCGTGGAGGTGGCGATTTATTCTTTACTGACTCTTTGTTAAGCGTAGGGGTGGCGATTGTTTTTTTAGAGGTCACGAAAAAGTAAAAAATGTAAATGGTTCTTCCATTGTCAGTACAGGTTGGGTTACTTGTCTAACGGCAATAAGTACGTGGTAGGACGTTTGGCTACTATCTATATTTTTTAGACGTGTGTAGTGTAAAATATCAATTTATTGACTTCTTCAGAGTCTTTAGTATTTTACTTAGGAAATAAGAAAAATATTTAATTATGTTTTTTTATATTTTTTATGTTAAGCGTACTACATTAATTAAATGTGTTTTTTAATTTAAACATGTGGACAGTGTTGCCAAAACGGCGGTTTTCCCGCTAGATCTGGCGATATTTTATTGTACATAGCGGGTACTTTCCATAAAAAACCGCTAAGTGGATTTTTTGGCTGCAACATTTTTCTAGATGGCGGTATCTAGAGACTTTTTTTTATTGTAAAAATATGGTTTTGAACCAGAAATAATAAAAATTAAAGATATTATTTTACTTCTACAATTAATTAATTTATCTGAAATATGAAGTTACCAGAAACTCGGATTTGTACATAAAATCAACTGTTTTTCTAAAAAAAAAAAAAAATATATTGAAATTGTTTTTCTCAAAATGGTAAATCACCACTACATTATAGTATGGAAATATCTTTCAAATCCTGAAGTATTATTGGGTAATTCGATTCGAAAGAAAACGTTTTCGAAAATCAATGTATTTAATACTATGTTCACATATACAGGTTTTTTGAAAAACGAGTCGTTTTCTTAAAAAACACAAAGAAATTTACTTGTTTTTTCATATATTTCAAAGCCAGAACACATCTCGATTAGAGTTGTTTAATTACTTAACAAAATAAAAACATACTAAATTTCCATACAGGGAAGAAATTTTTAGTATTTTTAGTACATAGAAAATTGTTGAAAAAAGAATTTGAAAAAATTGTCAAACAGTTTAAAAACAAAAAATTAAAAATTATGAATGAAATTTATATTTGTTTGAAAATATTATTTTGTTAATTAGAAAGTGTCTGTGTGTGTAATTTGTATTTAAATTTAAAATTTGTAAAAATATTTGGACAAAACAAAAACAGGCCAAAAGGAAAAACACAATAAAATAATATGTGAACAGTGATGTTTAAACTCTTTGCGTTTTTTAAAAAACAAGTCGAAAACTAGTGTATGTGAACATAATATAAAATAGAATCGAAATATACAATAAGCCCCTCGGTTTGATATTTTGCAGCATGATAATACAACTGAAATTTTAAAAGAATTACCATCTGATTTTGCCTCCAATGTTGTCACTTTATTAAAAGAAATAAAATTTATTACCTACTTATTGCAAATTTTTTTCTAATATATCAAAAACCAATGGACTCATTATAACATTTTTTAAAAATCTAAGGGATATAATACCAATATATGGTTTGTTTATTGTGGGTCACTATAAAAAGTTATGCTAATTTTATAACGTCCGTCCAAATGTCTTGCTATTAACTATTTTTAGCAAAAATAATTTTCATAACTTTCCCAATAGAATGCAAGAGAAAAGAAAAATTTTTTTATAAACACACACACACTCAAACCCACAACTGTACAAACACACATACTTTATGTTTTCTTATTGCAAAATTCATTTAACATTGACTGACTGTTACCACAAATCGTTTGTCAATATTCAATTGAGTTTCAATAACCAAATAAGCTCTAACATAAGCATGTTAATATAAAGTTTAATGGGAAAAACCCCTCTCATATGATGTGGTAACAACTGCACCTGTAGTCAAACAAAACCCATAACACAAACATATTTACATTACAATATTTATTGATGTGTACAAGGATTTTAAGTGGGTTTTTTTGGTATTTAAAAATGGGGACACAATTTGTATATCAAAGGATTAGGTTAAGAAATTTGTAATGAACAATAACCTAAAGTACATATGAAAGGAAAACTTGTACAAAAGTACTAGCAATATTCAAAAATAAACATTTGGAAATTTATCACATTAGCATAAAATGTATTGAGGATATTTCAATATGTAGTAGACAGTTAAAAAAAACTGTATTTCTTTAAAAATACTCGTATTACAAAATTTGCAAGAATTTAAATGGAAGTTAAAAATAAAACCAAATTTCAGAAAAAGTCTGTGGACAATTTGTTGAAGTTTTTCTTTATAAAAATGAAATAAACAATCAGTTCCCTTGAAAAATTCCTACTGCTTACTTTTGATTACATATAAAACCATATTTCCCAGCACCCTACTGTTTGTCAATGCTTAAATAATCTTTATGTATTGATTACAAACAAATTAAACACTTAAAATCTTAACGTGACCAAAACAATTAAAAGCGGTAAACAAAGAAATAAAACCCACCAAAAAAGACTGAAGCAATATAATTGAAATAATTTAACAAACAAAGAAAAAATAAGCTCAATATTATTCTGCTACTTCTTCTCCACATGCTACATTTCATGGGTTTAATTGTTGTGTGTTTTTTTTTTTTTTTTTTTGGTGAAAATAAAAATGTAACGAAATATAATTTGACAATTAATCATCAGGCACGTTAATTAATGTCTCAACTTAAACACCCACCAAAAAATATAAAAAAGATTGACTACAAAATAGAGTGTTGAAATATGTTAATAATAATGTTAAAAAGAAAAATCAAACAAAAAAAAAATAAATTTTAGCTTTAAATAGAAAAAAAAAAAAACTAAAATTTAATAAATATTTAGAAACTCTGAAATATAATGAAACAATAAGGAGTGAGATCGAAAAATTCTTAACATACATAATATTCAATAACTTGGAAACGGTTGATCTTAGAGTTTTCTTTATTTTCTTAATCACTTGATAATTTAGCACAGATCACAGAAATATATTTTTATATTTATAATTTTTATGGTTCTAACCACTAATTATAAAATTGTGGACCATTTTTGAAAACCCTTTTTTTGGAGATTTGATAGTTGCTTCAGTCAATTTTTTGGAACATTGTGCACATCTTCTGTTAAAATCTTCGGTATTTTGGGACACCTTTTTTGTGCTCTTGAATTCACTTTCCACAAGAGCTCAATATCTCTCCACTAGTCTAAGCTATGGACAATTTGAAAATTGACCTCTCTTGGTATTAAAACTATGTTATTGATTTGGTACCACTCCAGAGCTTTCTTACCGTAGTGACATGATACCAAATGGGTCCAAAAATATGTGGACACGTTGTGCTTTCTTAAGAAAAGAAGAAGTCTTTTTTGTATTTCCTTTATGCATATTTTGGTATTTATAGATCCGAATGTATCAAATGACTTTCCTGTTTTGCCGCAACTGCAAAAAGCTTGTTATACCATGAATTTTGTAAGAAATTTTTGCTGCTGTTGGGTCTTAAACTTATCTCCAACATTACTTCGAGCATTAGCAATAAAAATTTTTGAGACACAACCTGCGAAGATTCTGCCAGCACCTACAATTCTTCGTCAATTATACAGCTTGAGTATTTTTGTATAAAATTTGGTTTTAAATTCCGAGTCCTATTTTTGGCTTGTAATTTTTTTTGCAGAATTCCAGTTTGGAATTTTTTGAACTTTATATGTTATCAACTTTCCCATTAGCTTTAAATTTTCGCACCAAATAGTCGAAGCACTGAGAAAACTGAGCTGATTTTCTACCAGATGTGTTTGGAGTTCCTTTCAATATGCCTTCAATTTTCTGGCCTTCCCAATATCATGTGGTCCTTTTTTCTTACCAAACTAGGTTTCACATCAATAGTCAAATTCTCCTGATACTGTTTAATAACATTAGAAACGGTTTTACGGACGACATTTAATTGTGTGGCCAATTATTTGTAAGACCTACTTGGATTTTTTGAAATTTTTTAATAACTTGTAGGACGTAAATCTTTTTCGTCACTTATTTTGATGAAAATAAGGACAAATTAACATAAATAAAAAAGTTATGAGGCAAAATGTGTGTTAAGATTTTTTCGATCTCACTCCTTAATATACGTATCTAAAGCTTTCTAAAACCGTATGCTATTCAAAGGTAGTATATTTTTTCATATTCCTGGAATCCATAATTTTATAAGGAAAATCAAAAATATGTACTAGGAGTTTGCTGAATTTTATTAAAACATCAGGTTCATTTTATTTTGCTACGTGCTCCATAGTTAAAGTTAACTTTTCATTTAAAACAAGCGAGAATGTTATATCACCTTATATGGGAGGTGGGCGTGGTCCACACCTGTTTTTAGTTTCCGAGTTTATATTGATCCTTGAACTATTTGTGCAAAATTTCGTTGATGTACATGTTTTTCTGTAGAAGATATCGGCTGAAAACTATAAACTGGAGTTACTACGGACACCCTGTTTTTCTAGTATTTGATCCATAACTTTGTTGTTTATAAACCGATTTTTCTCATTTTCAATACAAATATTTCATCCAAATTTCGACCCCTACACTGAACTAAAAAGGTACATAAATACAATTGAAAAGTTCTTTGTTACAATGAATTTATGCACTAATTTTGACCCTATGTACAGGTTCATTGAAACAATGAATTGTCATACATTATTATTATAATTCAATGTACAAGTTCATTGATTAAATTTATTCTTACATTGAATCATTCATTAAATAAAATAAATAATTTCAGTGAACAGTACATTGGTTTCAATGAACTCATATTTTGTCCCAATGAAACTATACATTAAAAATGTACTATAATAATAGGCGTGTTCTATATTTTTTGTTTCTATTTTATTTTAATTAAATGATTAAAGTATATGATATTGAGTTAATATAAGCAAACATTAAATATAAATATAAAAAAAAAAAATTATTACATTTTACTAAAAAATTTAAATAAAAAAATGCATGTTACAGATGTTATCGTGTTTGCTTTGTCATTTATAATAATATAGTAATTCCTGTTGTCCTCTATATTGCTCAATGATGGTATGGAAAATCCATTTAGATGCCACAATAATATGACTACAGCATTATCCTTAACAAAGAAAGTTTATAAATAAAATTTGTAAAATTCGTTCAATTGCTTAAAATATTTGAACTAGTTACCTTTAAATCTTTTTGGTCTATAGAAATTTCCTTATTTTTGACGATCACCAGATGTAGCATTAAAATCTTGATTAGTCTGTAATATATTTTTATTAAGAATTCAATTAAAATATTTCATATATTTACTTATGTATACTTACGAATCGAATCCTCTTGATTTTGAAATCGAAATATTTTTTTAAACCCTGGTATTTAAGGATAATAACACATTCTTCTGCATCTTAGTGTTTTTATCTACATAAATATAAATGAAATGTAATATTTAAAAACTGTTTAAAATCATAAACATTATTAAACTTACGTGTTATGAAGGCAAGTCTCCAAATTCCTTCTTTTGGGTAATTAATTTAATTTGGTGTATTCAATTATGCTGCTCGACTTCTCCTTTGCGAATAAATTATATTTATGTATTTTAATAATTCGATTTATCTTATTTAGTTTTTAATTATTTTCGTTTTTAATATAATACTCATTTTTTTACTTTTTGCTTTTGTTTAAAACGCGTCATTTCTTGTTAAAAGATAAAAGAAAACTGATTTGTATTTGTTTTCAGTTTACTTTATTTCCCGTTAGAAATCATTTATTTTAATATAATTTAATGAAATTTATCATTGTTTCAATGCTTATGTTCATTGTGTAATGCTTCTTCTTAATTAAATCAATGTATTAGTACATTGAATAAATTAATTCAATTAACTAATACATTAAGTCAATTAACTAATTTACCTATTGTAATAAGAAATAAATTTAATGAATGGTTTCAATGTAATGTTTATAATAGCGTTAATAATTTCATTGAATATTTTCATTGAAGCAATGAATTTCTACATTAAGTTAATAATTTTTTGGAAAAAAATTAATGAATTTCATTTAATGTACTTTATTCATTGAAATTACTTTTTTCAGTGTAGGTGGTGCGTCCCGAACCTTATCCTTCTTTCAATAGACACGCAGACAGACAGACAGACAGACAGACAGACCGACGGAAATGTTACACACAGATTGACAAACCCAATATACCCACATCATTTTTTGATGGTGGGTATAATAAACATTGAATTGGAAAAAGGTAGTTTTATGAAGACTTTTTTCTGGTTTTGTTAATTCAAGAATTGTACATAAATTTGTGAGTTCTTAGAAACATGTATGTTCCTTAAATTAAAGAATTATAAAAAAAAGCACTATTTTGTACCAAAATGCCCAAACTCTCAATATGGGAAAATACATCTTAAAAAAATTGACTTCTTTCATTAAAATCGTCACTCTGTCTTTATAAGAGGCGTCCGTCAGAAAATACTTTATGGGTGTTTATTTTACATGCAAAGGTGTTTAATTAAAATACATAATTTTATGCTGATAAAATTTAATTTTTTTTTTTTAAATTGACAAAGTTTGGATAGGGCCTGGAGCGAATTCTTTGCTACAAGCTCCTCTTTTAGAAACATTAAAAAAATTATATAGTCTAGAACAAAAAACAAGTTTTATAAGTGAACAAAAATTGCCACCTTTTAGGAAAAAACCCAAAAAATATTAAATTTTTTTAAAGTTCCAACTTCAGATTAATATAATTTTTTACTGGATTCATATATTTATATGATTCTTGCAGCAATATTATTTATAATTTTATAGGAAATCTGGGGAATATTTAAACAAAAAATTTGAGGGTCAATATTAAGCCCGCCAAGTTAAAAAAAAAAAAAATAATAAATTTCTTTTTTGTCATAATAAATACATTTTTGACGATTTTTTTTTTTTAATTACCCGAGGGCCACGCACTACCCCCTGACCCGCTAGGAATCTTTACTCCTCCAAATCAGAAACACTCAAAAACACCTTAACTATGATAATGTGAAATTTTATTGCGATATCTCCAAATAATCACAAGTTACAGAATTATTTCCAAAAAAAAGCGTTTTGGAACCACTGTGCTCCGTCCATTTAAGATATCTTAAGTCATAGTAAAAAAGTATTAAAGAATTAATAATGTATGGTATGCAAACTCTCCCCTACGGGGCAATACCTAGCATAGACTTTACTTCCCCTTAAGGTAACATATTACCAAAATGCGGTTGAAACATTAATGTTTCAACCGAATTATAAGTAGTTACCGCATTTTGGTAATATGTAATGGATCCCCATTACTAAGGTTCTTATTTTAAACATCAAATACTATAAAATTGCTACAAAATAAAAAAAAAAGTTGGCTCCAGTTGAGCCTAATCGTTTTTACATAAAATATAAATTTAAAAAATTTGTTAGGAAATATACAGGTTTATAAACTTTTGCGGGCTTTGCAATTTCTTTAGCGAACTAAGCCACTGCAAAACTAAATGAATAAATCATTATTTATCGGTAACAAGTTATTGCACCATTCAAAGAAATTTGTAAAATAATGACAACTTGTTACCAGGTAATGAGTAAGTAGAAGAAATTATATGAAGACATTTTAAAGATATCGCAAGAAAATTTCTCATGAATTATTATTTTGGTGCAAGGACGAAGCTTATCGAATTTCAAGAATCGGTCCTCTATTGGCAGCAGGTGCCATATAAAATCCTCCCCAAAAATCTGGAGAATTAAATCAACGAAGATACATATGTGCTTAATGGTGTAAGGTATCATATGATCGGGTTTGACCGACAATAATTTTCTTTCTTATATTTTGTTTCACATAATTATGACAAATCATACTATCATGATTAACATGTGCAAATACTTTTTTCCTTTAAAAAAGACGTAAAAAAATAATTTTTAGCAACAAAGTTCCCTTTTTGAAAGATCAGATGGGACAATTCCAATCTGCAGAAGGTTCATATAAATCATTAGAAAGCCACTGGCTTCGTAGCATCAACGATCAGTAATAGTTCGTAAACTAATATGATATTAATATTTATTAAATCTTAAACAGTTTAGTTATGAGAGCTTTGGCAAAGTATAGAAATCAAAACCTTTCAATTTGTATTTTTTATTAAATACCCATATTGAAATTTATATAAATATAGCCCTTAAAAAAAATATTTCCTGGTTTTCAAATTAAAAACTTTTGTAGCGTAACAAAATTTGCATTAGAATTCTAAGAAAAAAATATTTATAATTATCTATAACTATAACAAAAACATTATTTTCAATTCAAAATAAAAGCTATTTGCTAGAATATACAACCAACTCAATATAATAGTAATAATGTTTAATAAAGATAATTTCAAAAGTTCTGTATTTTATTTAAGTATCATAAACATTAAGAATATTTGGCACAAAATAGCTATTTATTTCAGGGAAATATTTGTAATATTTTTACATGTAAAGAAAAACTTTTTCATATTTATTAATGATCAATAATAACAATTTCTTCTCCTATAAAAGTAAAATACTTTTAACACGCATAAATTTAACTTTTTTGAAACAATATTATGTTCGAGTTAAAAAAAAAAAGAACTTTACAATATTGAGGGAATTTATGTGTTTTAACAAATTTCCTTTATAACAGTTTTTATCTCTTAAGGTAAATTAAAAAAAAATCGAACAACAACCGGTAAAGGAAATTTTCTCTTATTCTCTTTATTTTTTTTAACTAACATGCGCTTTAGAAAATTCTTCTAAAATTAGATTTTGGCGGCAAATTAATAACATCCACAAATAAACATTAAAACTAATGAATAACATAACAATAAGAAAAATAGGAAGAACTACATATATTTTATTATAACAAAATAAAATAAAAAACAAAATTGTCATTGTTATAGAATAAACAAAAACAATAACCATATCATATTGTTTTCTTCTTCAAATGACAACTATGTGTATTTTTATGACATAAAGTTCACCACTATCTTATGGTATTTCAATACACAAATATTCATTCAGTACACTAATCTCTGTTAGATACTTAAAATGTTATACTCATCATAAACAATGACAACAAATGTTTTTTTTTTTTTTTTTGCCTCAAACATTTTTTATTTGTCAAGATAATATACATCCTTTGTGAACTCTATATTCTATTCTTTTATTTTAACTATTGTGTTTTTGAATATTTTGTTTTCACATGTCGTCACACATGCTGGGCAATATTATTATTAACTGGATAAAAATTCTAAGAGTGAATGTACTTACTCGATGAATGGATGGATGAATGTTTTTTTCTTATATCAATCATTATATCTTTTTATGTTGTTAGTTTTTAGCAGAGATAAGCAACAAATACCAAACTCCCACTGTGTCATGTTATAGGAAAGAAACATCTAATCGGTTTTTTTCATGGAGACATTAAATTGTAGTGAAAAATTCATTGAGTATAGGCCATATACTCAACAATGAATCTTTAAGTGACGAGAAAATTGTGTAACGTTTAGAACATATTTATGGTGACAATTGACCTTATTTTATTTCCTGGAAGGACAGTGAAATGATTTTTAGAAAAACCTTATTAGGACACTCTAATTTTTCCTACAGTGGGTAGTTCTGTATATAAAAGTGTAGACCTGCATAAATGAGCTTTTCTTTTTATAGAAAATCTACGATACATTTTTTTATACAAAAATTACGATAAATGTTCATTTTATTGAAAATTTACGATAAATTTTCTTAAAAAAAAAAAAAATACGATAAATTTTCTTTTTTTTTTAAATTTATCTAAAAGAAAATTTACGATAAACTTTTTTTTATAGAAAATTTTCCTTTTTCAGAAAATGAACGATAATTTTTTTTATAGAAAATTTACGATAAATTTTCCTTTTTCAGAAAATTAAGGATAAATTTTCTTTTTATAGAAAATGTACGATAAATTTTATTTTTGTAGAAAATTTACGATAAAATTTCTTTTTATAGAAAATTTACGATAAAACTTCTTTTCATAAAAAGAATTACGATAAAATCTATAGAAAATTTACGACAAAATTTCTTTTTATAGAAAATTTACGATATAATTTCTTTTTATAGAAAATTTAACATATAATTTATTTTTAGAAAAACTACGATAATTTTTTTTTTTTTTTTTTTTTTTTTGTAGAAAATTTACGTTAAATTTTTGTTTTTTCTATAGAAAATTTACGATAAATTTTCTTTTTATAAAAAAATTTACGATAAAATATATATAGAAAATTTACGATAAAACTTCTTTCTATGAAAAGAATTACGATAAAATTTCCTTTTATAGAAAATGAATGATAAAATTTCTTTTTATATAAAAATAAAAGGAAAATTTACGATATAATTTCCTTTTATAAAAAATTTACGATTTCTTATAGAAAATTTATGATTTTTTTAAATTTCTTTTTATATAAAATTTACGAAAAATTTTCTTTTTATATAAAATTTACGATATTTTTTTTTTATAGAAAATTTACGTTAGATTTTCTTTCTATAGAAAATTTACGATAATTTTCATTTTATAGAAAGTTTACAATAAATTTCCTTTTTATAGAAAATTTACGATAAAATTTCTTTCTATAGAAAACTTACGTTAAAATTTCTTTTTATAGAAAATTTACGATAAAACTTCTTTTTATAAAAAGAACTACGATAAAATTTCTTTTTATAGAAAATTAACGATAAAATTTCTTTTTATAGAAAATTAACGCTAAAATTTCTTTTTATATAAAAATTTACGATAATTTTTTTTTATAGAAAATTTACGATAAAACTTGTTTTTAAAAAGAATTACGATAAAATTTCTTTTTATAGAAAATTAACGATAAAATTTATTTTTATATAAAAATTTACGATAAATTTTTTTTTTATAGATTTCCTTATATAAAAAATTTACGTTTTCTTATAGAAAATTTATGATTTTTTTTAATTTCCTTTTATATAAAATTTACGAAAAATTTTCTTTTTATATAAAATTTACGATAATTTTTTTTTATAGAAAATTTACGTTAGATTTTCTTTCTATAGAAAATTTACGATAAATTTTCATTTTATAGAAAGTTTACAATAAATTTTCTTTTTATAGAAAATTTACGATAAATTTTTTTTATACAAAATTTACGATAAATGTTCATTTTATTGAAAATTTACGATAAATTTTCTTTCTATAGAAAATTTACGATAAATTTTCTTAAAAAAAAAATACAATAAATTTTCTTTTTTTTTTAATTTATCTAAAAGAAAATTTACGATAATTTAGGATAAATTTTAATTTTATAGAAAATTTACAATAAATTTTCATTTTATATAAAATTTACGATAAATTTTCATTTTATAGAAAGTTTACGATAAATTTTCATTTTATAGAAAATTTACGATAAATTTTCATTTTATAGAAAGTTTACAATAAATTTTCTTTTTATAGAAAATTTACGATAAATTTTTTTTATACAAAATTTACGATAAATGTTCATTTTATTGAAAATTTACGATAAATTTTCTTTCTATAGAAAATTTACGATAAATTTTCTTAAAAAAAAAATACAATAAATTTTCTTTTTTTTTTAATTTATCTAAAAGAAAATTTACGATAAATTTTTTTTCTATAGAAAATTTGCGATAAATTTTCATTTTATTGAAAATTAAGGATAAATTTTCTTTTTATAGAAAATGTACGATAAATTTTATTTTTGTAGAAAATTTACGATAAATTTTCTTTTTATATAAAAATTTACGATAAAATTTCTTTTTATAGAAAATTTACGATAAAACTTCTTTTTATAAATAGAATTACGATAAAATCTATAGAAAATTTATGATAAAATTTCTTTTTATAGAAAATTTACGATATAATTTCTTTTTATAGAAAATTTAACATATAATTTATTTTTAGAAAAACTACGATATTTTTTTTTTCTTTTTGTAGAAAATTTACGTTAATTTTTTTTTTTTTTCTATAGAAAATTTACGATAAAATTTCTTTTTATAGAAAATTTAACATATAATTTATTTTTAGAAAAACTACGATAATTTTTTTTTTTCTTTTTGTAGAAAATTTACGTTAATTTTTTTTTTTTTTTTTTTCTATAGAAAATTTACGATAAATTTTCTTTTTATAAAAAAATTTACGATAAAATTTCTTTATAAAAAATTTACGATAAAACTTCTTTTTATGAAAAAAATTACGATAAAATTTCTTTTTATAGAAAATTAACGATAAAATTTCTTTTCTTATAAAAATTTACGAAAATTTTTTTATAGAATATTTACGATATAATTTCCTTTTATAAAAAATTTACGATTTCTTATAGAAAATTTATGATAATTTCTTTTTATATAAAATTTACGATAAATTTTCATTTTATAAAAAATTTACGATAAATTTATTTTTATAAACAATTTACGATAAAAAATTTACGACAAAATTTTTGTTTACAGAAAATTTACGTTAAAATTTCTTTCTATAGAAAATTTACGTTAAAATTTCTTTTTGTAGAAAATTTACGATATAATTTTTTTTTATAGAAAATTTAACATATAATTTATTTTTAGAAAAACTACTATAATTTTTTTTTTTTTTGTAGAAAATTTACGTTAAATTTTTATTTATTTTTTTTATAGAAAATTTACGATAAAATTTCTTTATAGAAAATTTACGATAAAACTTCTTTTTATGAAAAGAATTACGATAAAACTTCTTTTTATAAAAAATTAACGATAAAATTTCTTTTTATATAAAAATTTACGATCAATTTTTTTATAGAAAATTTACGATATAATTTCCTTTTATAAAAAATTTACGATTTTTATAGAAAATTTATGATAATTTATTTTTATATAAAATGTACGATAAATTTTCATTTTATAGAAAATTTACGATAAAATTTATTTTTATAAACAATTTACGATAAAAAATTTACTACAAATTTTTTTTTATAGAAAATTTACGATAAAATTTCATTCTATAGAAAATTTACGTTAAAATTTCTTTTTATAGAAAATTTACGATAAATTTCCTTTTTATAAAAAATTTACATAAAATTACTTCATACAAAAAAATATTCATTCTTAACACCCACTGTACTCCAACAATAAAAAAAAATACCAAATTACATATACAAAGCTATAAAAACAATACCAATACTACACTAAATGTCCATCCTTTTAACCATAAAATATAGGTCACATTTGAAAAATGTCAACTCATTTCAATTGATTATTTCAAACTATTTTGCAACAAATACTAAGCAGACAGATTTAAACTAAAACAACAGAAACACCAAGAAAGAATTAAATCCAACAAAATTAAACTAAAATCATCATAAAACTGTCCAAAACATAAAAATACGGGACATCAGGAAATAAAAAAAATAAAATAATAACAACTGGACAATAAAAAAAAAGAGGCAGAAAAGAATTGTGATTAGATAATGTGGCTATAAAAATTGATATACTTACACAGTCATGTAGATATATAAGTAGTTATATATATTCCCCCTATAAGTATTTCCCACAGGATAATGAAAGTGATACAAAAAGTCTGTCATTTAAAGTTTGTAATACATTAACTTTTGTTGTTTGTTATTATTTTTATGATTGTTGTACACATATTTGTTTTGTCATCTATAACTGTGTAAATGATTTATTATATAATATTTATTACTCATGGAGCACAGTAGGGCCGATAGCAAACATTTTGGAAATAAATCAGCTTCTTCTAAAGAACTTGTCGCATCGAATTGATATGTATAGAAAAGATATTTTATTTTTCTTTATCTCACCAAGCACTTTACAGATATAAAAAATATTTGAAATCATACTTAATTGGTAGAAGTTACGATTTTGTATATTCAAGGTGGTCAAATTTGACACCCTATAGCTTATCTCGTATTATTACAGGAAGACTATAAGATAATTTTCTTGAAATCTTAGGTCCTCCTCTACAACTCTCCCATACATTTTAATTCGGTCCAACTAGACGTTAAGGAAATACAGGTTTATTACCAACATTTTTGCGATCAGCCCCACTGTGCAGTGCAAAAACAATAAAAATGAGTAGAAGTGGATAAATATAAACATTAACAAAGTATTTACACTTAATTCTGCTGGAATGGTGTTAATTTTAAGCCAGACAATCTGAAAAGTTTTTAAGAAATTAATTATTTTTTGTTATTTAATTTGTAAAAAAAATTAGTTAACTTTTAGGGGGAGCCATTCGATAATTGACACAGCGTCTTTATGAAACGTTGTGTTTACAACCAGAGGCAAATTAGGATAACTGAACCTACCCCACCATATTCAAGGCGATCTGTCTGTCTGTCCGTCAATCTTTCTATCTATCTATTTATATATCTATCTATCTATCTATCTATCTATCTATAGATAAATAGTTAGATATATATATATATATATATATATATATATATATATATATATATATATATATATATATATATATATATATATATATATATATATATCTAACTATTTATCTATATATCTATTTATATATCTATCTCTCTATCTATCTATATATATATATATATATATATATATATATGTGGGATTGGAGCCTAGTCGCGTCACCAGATCTGGCAGACGTTGGTAACGAAGGGGTTAATATTACTAACGGACAGAATATTCTAGAATAGGATAGTAACTAGTCACGTAGGCTACAGACAAAATATGTACGAGACATTTTTTAACGAAAGACGAACATTCTGGATGGGGACTTGCATTTTGATAAACGGACTTTTAATGGACGAGACAAGGATAGTTATAGGGTTAACTCGCTGGGAACTTTCTGGTACTTTGAAATGTAGCGAGTAGTGTAGGAGAATAATATAAAAGGTAGTGTTGAAAGATTGAGAGTTTAGTTTTGAGTTAAATTCAAGTTGTGAAAGTTGAAATGTTGAAAAGTTAGAATTATCAGTTTGAAAAGTTGTCTAAAACGTTGTGCAAAGAAGTTATGAGTAAATAATTAAAGTTGACCAGCGACATCCACTATATTAAAGTGTAAAATAATTTTAAGTATTTTAATTAATAAAATATACACAATTTATTATTAAAAATAATATAATTTGTGTTTAATTGATTAAAGCCATCAAGCTTAAATCACAGGGATTTAATAAAAAAAAAATCCTACAAATTGGGGGCTCGTCCGGGATTGAAGTGTGGAAAATTCAGTGAAAAGTGTTGAAAGAGAAAAACGAAGTAAAAGTTGATGCGGCAAAAAATTTAAAAAGCAGAAAATTACGTGAAAAGTTGAGAAAAGTGAAAACTGTTTCCTAAAGTGGAAAAATTCCCATAAAAATTTGTCGAAATTAAAGTCGAAAAATTATTAAAAAAAAAAAAACTGAAGTGTATAAATAGTTGTTTAAAGTATTAAAAGAAAACAACATATTTGAAATAGTTGTGAAAATTAAAGTTATAAATAAAAAAAAAGGTATTGTGACTTTAAAAAAACAAAGAGCGCCTAAGCTTAAGAGACCGAAAAATATTTAAAAACTATAAAAGTTGAAAGAGAAATTTCAAAGTGAGAAACAACAACGAAGTTATAAAAAAGAAAAAACAAGAAAGGAAAAAATTTATAAAAAACAAGAGAGTAAAACGAGAATGTAAAATAAGGGTTGTTAAATATGTTGTTGTTGTGAAAAAAAAAAAAAAAAAAAAAAATTTAAAAAAAAAAAAAAACACATAAAAAGAACAATAAAGTTAAAGAGAACTAAAGTGATAAAAAACAGTGTAGTTTAAGAGAAAAGAAACTTAAACAAACTAGAAGAAATATAATTGTATGTTGGTGTGTGTGCATGAGTTGTAAAAAAAAAAAAAAAATAAAATAACGAGCAACAATTCGTTAGTGAACTTTAAAATGTAAGAAAGACTGAAATAGAAAGACTGAAATAAAAAGAGTGAAAATAAATAGTTAAATAAAAAAAAAAAAAAGATCGAAAGTTGCAACGAATATTAAAAGCTTACAAAAAAAAAAAACAAGGAGTAAAAGTTGAGAAGAAAGATCGAGAGTGTGACGTATTAGTTGGAAAGCGACAAATATATGTTGGTGATTCAAATGCATTGCCGTTAAGCAAAGCAGACGAGTCAAGTAGATGTGAGCTGTGGAAATCCAGTTGGAGTGCTAAACGAGCTTTTCAATTCTAATAAGATAAGTTGTTTATTTTTTATTTACGTAAAAGTTGTAAAATATTTTGAAATTTAACTGATTTTAAGATTGTTTACTGTAGAGTTAAAGTTCTTTTATGTTAAAAAAAAAAGATAGTTTCTGTTATTTAACATTTTATTTTTGCTGATGTTAATGTTAATTTAAGGAACAGATATTTTATTTGCTTTTTTAAGAAGTTGTGTAGTTGCCATTAAATTTTTTATACAATTTAATTGAATTTAAATAATTTTAATTGATTATCGGAATATTTAATTTTAATTTACATTTTTGATTTTTAAATTATTTTAATTTTGAATTGAATTTTATTTTGTTTAATATTATTTTATAGAATTTAGTTGTAAATATTATTTTGTAAGGTTGTTGCTGGTTTTTTTTTTTATTTTAGTAGAAGATGGAGATTGAAAGTATAATGTCCATGAATTGCGAATCTTTGCGCAATAAGTTGAGGGAATTAGGGTTGGACACATCTGGGTTGAAGCCAGTACTAAGAGACAGGCTCCTACGACATTTCGGTCATCAAACTGATGGGGACGACGGGGAATCGACAAATTCTGAGTACCAAGATGTGGGTGCTAGTGCGTCTACAGGGGTCCGTCTGAATGGTCCTGTCTTCACTCTAAGAGACATTGTTGATAGTTTGACTACCTTTAGTGGCACTGACTCTTTAGATATTAGGCATTGGGTTGAAGATTTTGAGGAGAATGCTGAAACGGTTGGGTGGAATGATATTCAAAAATTCATCTATGGGAAACAACTTTTAACGGGTGCGGCCAAATCATTTGTTAGAAGTCAGTCCGGTTTGAAAAATTGGGAGTCATTAAAAAACGCTTTGATTGATGAATTTGGTGAGACGTTATCTACTTCAGAAATTCACAAAATGTTGAGAAAACGTCGCAAGAATCAAAATGAGACCTATCGCGAATACTTGTATGCACTTATGGAGATCGGTAAGCCAATTAATCTAGATGTCCCAAGTCTCTTGGATTATTTTGTTGAGGGTATACCTGATTCTCGGTTCAATAAAGCCATTTTATATCAGGCAAAGACAGTGGAACAGATGAAGGAACAGATAAAAATATATGAAAAAATTCGAACCTCATCGAATAAAGACAGTAAGAAGACTAATGCACCTAACAACGTGGAACTTAAGGAAGAAAAAAGCGGTAGTGCAAGAAAGAAGAATTGTTTTAAATGCGGAAGTCCCAATCATCTTGCGAAGGACTGCGGGGAAACACAATTTAAATGTTTTAAATGCAACGGTGTGGGGCATCGCGCAGCTGATTGTAAGGTCAATAAACCTGAAGTCAAACAGGAGCGGAGTAATGTCAACACGTTCGGTTACGACAAGGAACCTTTTGAGCCAGGTATGAAGTTTAAAAAGGTCACGTTGGGGAATATTGAATTTTATGGTTTAATTGATACCGGATGTAATATGTGTACCATGAGATGTGATGTTTATGACAGATTATGTAATGAGTTTCAGTTGGTAGTAGAACAGCGACGTTTAAAGGGAGCAGGTGCAGGAGTGTTTTATACTCAAGGTTATTTCGAGGCTCCAGTTGTTATTGACGGTATTCCGCTAAAGATACGATTTTATGTTGTACGAGCTGAAGACTTAGATTATCCGGCTGTTTTGGGCACTAACCTATTACAGTTTGTGGACTTAATTATAAGAGAAGACGGTGTAGAACTTGTTTCAAAAACAGCTAAGAATGTTGGTAGGAGCAATATCGACGATCATCAGAAGTACATTAATACTTCGGAATTTGTGAGTGAATCCGTCGATTGCGTTGTACAAGGTAGAGTTGGAAGATCGGATAAAGAGGTGTCAGTAGCTCAGAAAGCGGGAAATACTTCAACGAAGAATGAGGAAATGGTAGTTGACAAGTTGGAGAAAAGCGTTGTAGAAGCCACTGTTTTCGAGGCGTCGTCGTCGGATTTGTTAGCGCATAAAAATTATGATTTTGAGAGTATGCCAGAAACCGGAAGGAAATTGAGTATGGTGAACATATGTGGTCTAAAGGAGCGGGATCAGAGGGGTTTTAAGGAAAACCGCAGGTCGGAAAACTTTAGGTTGCGTAATTCGACGAATAACAAACGCACGCAAGATGGAGACCGTGTGGGACGGAAGGAGAAACTTTTTGGCCCATACAAAGTGATTCGTAAAATGAATCATGGTCGCTATGAGGTTGAGAAAGTTACTGAGGGAGAAGGACCAAGAAGGACGGTCACCGTAGCGGAGAATATGAAAAGATGGGCACCAGTATTCGAGTCGAATACCCCGTCAGGAGGGCCGAATGTGGGATTGGAGTCTGGTCGCGTCACCAGATCTGGCTGACGTTGGTAACGAAGGGGTTAATATTACTAACGGACAGAATATTCTAGAATAGGATAGTAACTAGTCACGTAGGCTACAGACAAAATATGTACGAGACATTTTTTTAACGAAAGACGAACATTCTGGATGGGGACTTGCATTTTGATAAACGGACTTTTAATGGACGAGACAAGGATAGTTATAGGGTTAACTCGCTGGAAACTTTCTGGTACTTTGAAATGTAGCGAGTAGTGTAGGAGAATAATATAAAAGGTAGCGTTGAAAGATATAGAGCAGAGTTTTGAGTTAAATTCAAGTTGTGAAAGTTGAAATGTTGAAAAGTTAGAATTATCAGTTTGAAAAGTTGTCTAAAACGTTGTGCAAAGAAGTTATGAGTAAATAATTAAAGTTGACCAGCGACATCCACTATATTAAAGTGTAAAATAATTTTAAGTATTTTAATTAATAAAATATACACAATTTATTATTAAAAATAATATAATTTGTGTTTAATTGATTAAAGCCATCAAGCTTAAATCACAGGGATTTAATAAAAAAAAAATCCTACATATATATATATATATATCTATCTATATATATATCTATATATATATCTTTTTATCTATATATCTATCTATTTATATATCTATCTCTCTATCTATCTATCTATCTATCTATCTATCTATCTATCTATCTATCTATCTATCTATCTATCTATCTATCTATCTATCTATCTATTTATATATCTATCTCTCTATCTATCTATCTATCTATCTATCTATCTATCTATCTATCTATCTATCTCTCTATCTATCTATCTATCTATCTATCTATCTATCTATCTATCTATCTATCTATCTATCTATTTATCTATCTATCTATCTATCTATCTATCTATCTATCTATCTATCTATCTATCTATCTATCTATCTATCTATCTATCTACCTATTTATCTATCCGATTATTAAAGATATGCTGTTAACTTTTAATATTTGTTCTTAATTAAGAATTTTTATGAGTGTATGTATCTTGAATTTTATATTTGGAAATATTTTATTTATAAACAATATTTCTTTTGGTAATTTTGTCTTAGTACTTTTATCTTCTTTGAGAACAACTGCTGTGTTACTTCAATGGCGACATCATTAATAATAGTTTATATGATAGTTTAGCATTAGCAAAAGTTATTAGCCAAATGCAAAGAACTTTTGCTTACAGTCAGAGTATTAAACAGTGATTAAACGAATTTTATATAACCTACATTTCAGTTAGTTAAAACACCAAATCCAAAGCACAGAACTGATATAATGATTAATTACAAAAAAAGTTATAAGTATTAAACTCCTAACAATCATTAGCAGAAAAAGGAGTATTCGAAATAAAATAACTATAACTTTTTCTAATCACTTGATAATATTTTTAATATGTTACTAATATCGAAAAACAAATATTAATTTCCTTTTTTACGCCACATAAAAGTGGAAAGAGTTTTTTGTGTATCCTTCATTAAAGTATTATATATATGTTATTGTAGTCCGAAATTTGTGGTCAAATGTAGATAAACCACTCATGCATTTTAATTCCTATTTTTTTCTTCCTAATAACCATAAATTAATGTCACCTAAAGGCGAACAATAACCGGAAATTTATTTTAACAAAAATTTTGCTTTAACAACAGTAACTTCCTTTAGCTGTTTTGTACAAAGTAATACATTTGTTATTTATTTTTTGGTTTAATTAATCCTTTAGAAGAGCTAAAATATACTTATGTTTGTTTAGATTTACTTAAAAAAGGTAAGTAGGAAAAAATGACAATGAAAACAGTTGTATTTCCTTATTGTAATAGAGTTAAACATAAATGAACAAAGTAAAGAAAATTTTATTAAAAAACTGGGCAAGCAATGACACTTGAAACCATGATTAATTGTGTTACTGTAAAAATCTTTTCCATAGAAAACTTGGAAACAAAATAAGTTTTTTTTATAAATGAATAATAAAATTAAATAATTAAATTTATTTTACATTTAAATTATAAAATTACAATTTAATCCTTTAAAATTTAATTTTATAAATTATTATAACAATAATAAATTTAAAAGATTTAAATGATTTAAATACATACATATTTTCCCTTAAACGCTTTAATTATCCCTAAAACAAAATTAACAGAAACCCCTTTTATAATTCCTTAAAGCTTAATACCCTTCGAAAAACCGCTTATATGTATTTGATTTCGTTTTAACACCCTTCCTTTTTTAACTTAAAATTTATTTATTAGGCCTCCGTTTTAGGTGTAAATTTCCCTACCCTTCTCACTTGACAAAATTAATCGGTTTTATTAATAAGGGATTACAATACAACAATCGTGTGTAAGATTTGTGTATTAAATCTCTAGTGATAAAAAAAGGTAAAATATTTTTATTTATTTACTAATGCGATATAAAAAAGGATTTATTTAGCTAGAATAACAATAAAATGGTGCTAATGTCGCCAGACAAATAGTTTTTCTGGTTAAAATCTTCAAAAGAGATATTATTTGTGTGGAGAATTACTAAATAAGGAGGTAATATTTCAACAGAATTAGATTGCAGATTAGACTATAGACTAATTTAGAGCATCCTAGATGTAGTTACAATAAATAAATAATAAAAAGAAAATTTATCGAAAATTTATCAAACATTTTCTATGAAAAGATAATTTATTGAAAATTTAAAAAAAAAATCGTAATTTAAGAAAATTAATTGAAAATGTTCTATAAGAATAAAAAATAAAATTTATAGAAAATTTTCTATTAAAAGAAAATTTATCGCAAATGAGCTATAAAAAGAAAATTTATCGAAATGTGATATTAAAAGAAAATGTATCAAAAATTTTCCATAAAAAGAAAATTTATCGAAAATATGATATAAAAAGAAAATTTATCGAAAATGTGCTATAAAAAGAAAATATGTCGAAAATGTGCTATAAAAAGGAAACTTATCGAAAACGTGCTAAAAAAATTTATCGAAAATTTGCTATAAAAAGAAAATTTATCGAAAATGAGCTATAAAAAGGAAATTTATCGATAATTTTCTATAAAAAGAAAATTTGTCGAAAATTTTCTATAAAAAAAAAAAATATCGAAAATTTTCTATAAAAAAATTTATCGTAAAAAAAAAAAAAAAAAATTTACGATAATTTTCTTAAAAAAAAAAATATTACGATAATTTTCTATAAAAAAAAATTTCGAAAATGTGCTATAAAAAAGTCTAAAATGTGCTATAAAAGGAAAATTTTTCGAAAATTTTCTGTAAAAAGGTATTAAAAAATTTTCGGTAAAAGCGGTAAAAGAAAATTTATTAAAAATTTTCTATAGAATGTAAATTTATCGAAAATTTCGTACAAAAAGATTGATATTCAGTAATCATTATAGCAAATTTTAAAGTCGACTTTGATGGGTTATAGCAGTTGTCACTAGTACTACAAATAATAATCATAATCTTAAACATATGTTTGGTAAAAATAGACACAAATATCTTTTCACATAAGATAATGAATAAATAAATAAATTAAATACCTATAACTCGATTTACATACCAGCTTTCTTTTGATATATGACTTAATACTAAATTCTTATAAAACTTTCTACATAGTTTTCATATTTTTCTATTTATAAAAGAATATTTTATTAAATTATATGCAATAAAATAATTTTGAATATTCAGACTAGTCAAATATTTGACCAAAATGGCGTAACCACAATATAAAATATTTTCTAACTTCTCCATTTTAATAGTAAAATATTTTTTACCGAATCTTGTTTGACACCGATTTCTCTTACAAAACATTTGCAAAACCGCAAACAATTTTTTTCGTGGCCATGTAAATTTGGTCAAATATTTGACAAATGGGACATAGCTTTAGGCAACAAAAAAATCTAAATCATTTATAATAAAAATTAAAGGTTTTATAAAGAACTAAATGTAATTTATAATCAAAGAATATTTATTGTGAACATCTTTAAGTCTGACCTTATTTAAAAGGTTCATTTTTAAGAGAAACACTATGGGCTGTAATGATAACTATGATGCATCGAAATAAAGTATTCATACATTCTGAGTTGTTATACCTATCGAAATAATAACCTCCGTTTAGCTGTCTGTCTCTTATATGTATAATGTTATCTATAGTACAAATGAGATTTTTTTATATGTTAAAACAATAATTTAATTTTTTAAACAGCAAAAGAAATTCATGGTAACTTGATCCACAATCCATTCATACGGTTTTGTTAAAACTTACTTTTAATTTATGCCCAAAAATTTAATGCTACTATGAGTATATTTATATATTTTATATTGTAATTTAAACTTTGCATGAGTATTCAAATTCAAATAAATTTTAAATCTTTGAAATTTTTTTCTTTTTGAGACCATAGAGATTATTTGTAAGTGTTAAAAGGAAATAAAGTTATGAAGAAATCAAAAAAAAAGTAAAGTTTAGCACACGAACGAATACCCTAATCTAACAAATAAATACAGATAAAATTTCTTTAATTTTGAGATTATGTCTGTCTCTTTTAAAAGAATAAATTTTTAGCAATTTTCCTGTTAAATTTTTCAAATTGTTACAAACTTTAAGATAAACTAATCACATGCCCATTTATAAAATATATTGTATTCTTTCTTTAAATCCTCTTAATGGCTATAAAAATAACCATCAACCAGGCGCGGATCCAACTCAAGCTTTTGGGGGAGAAAAACATAACGATTTCCTAACTCTTTTCATAAATTGTATGATTTAGTACAGATTTTTCATTAAAAGTTTTCATTTTGGGGAGGGAAATTTCCTTTTTTTCCCCCCGTAGATACGAGCCTGCCATCAACCCATCATCATCATACCAAAGAAAATCAATAACTTTCCAGTAAAAAGGCAGCAGCAAAAGCTTTTATCGACTATTTAAATATTTGTCTAGTTTAGTTAAGCAAATAAACTATGCTTTTGAAAAAATAAAAAATAAATATAAAAGAAAAAAAGAAGAAAAAATACCAAATAAATGTCAAAGATTTTTTCTTTTATTTTTAATAATTAATATTATAATAAATAATCATTAATTTTTGGAACTAAACAAAAGACTAATTAAATAGTTATTTTCACTTTTATTTTCCCATAAATATTTGGCCTTTAAAAATATTTGGAGAGAAAAATAACAAACCTTTTTTGTCTGGACAATTATTTTGATTCTTGTATCAAAGAAATTCCTTCAAACTTTTTTTAGTTTATTTTCTGTTAGTGTCTGAGGCTAGACAACCCACAATTACAATATTATATTTGATATTTTTCTCTTACATACATATTTTATCAAGAAATCTATACGTTTGTTTATTTTACAGAAGTTAAAGCAAGAAATAGAAAAAAATCCAATAAAAACTGGTTTAGAATTTGGCCAACATTTCTTAACTGTTATTATTTCTTGTTATTGTTTTTCTTTCGTTTGGAATTACCTTTCTTTTGTTTTTGTATTTAACGTACATATACTACAACAACAAGAAAACCCCCATCAACTCTTACACTGGCCAACACTTAAAAAAACATATGAGAAAAAAATAAAGAAAAATATGTAAAAAAAGTATAAACAAAATGCCAATAAACTTTGTAACACATAGAGACGTAGGCACATGGGGAGGGGTATTAGGAAAGTATTAATTTTCTTTTAAAGAAATTTTTCAATATATTTTCTATAAAAGTAAAATTTATCGAAAATGTTCTATTGAAAAAAAAAAATATCGAAAATGTTCTATAATAAGAAAATTTATCGAATATGTTCCATAAAAAGAAAATTTATCGAAAATGTTTCATAAAAAGAAAATTTATCGAAAATGTTCCATAAAAAGAAAATTTATCGCAAATGTGCTATAAAAGGAAAATTTTCTAGAAAAAGAAAATTTATCGAATTTATTCTATAAAAAGAAAAGTTATCGAAAATTTTTTATAAAAAGAAATTTATCGAAAATTTTCCATAAAATGAAAAGTTATCGAAAATTTTATTTAAAAAGAAAATTTATCGAACATTTTCCGTAAAAAGAAAATTTATCGAAATTTTTCCATAAAAAGAAAATTTATCAAAATTGTTCTATTAAAAGAAAATTTTTTACAAAAATAAAATTTATAGAAATTGTTCCATAAAAAAATTTTATTTTATAAAAAGAAAATTTTCGATAAATTTTCGTTTTATAGCACATTTTCGCTAAATTTTCTTTTTATATCACATTTTCGCTAAATTTTCTTTTTATAGCACATTTTTGACAAATTTTCTTTTATAGCTAATTTTGTCAAAATTTTATTTTTATAGCACATTTTCGCTAAATTTTCCTTTTATAGCACATTTTCGATAAATTTTCATTTTATAGCAAAATTTGTCAAAATTTTCTTTTAATAGCACATTTGCGATAAATTTCCATTTTATAGCACAGTTTCGATAAATTTTCGCTTTAAAGCACATTTACGTCAAATTTTCTTTTATAGCACATTTTCGCTAAATTTTCTTTTAATAGCACATTTGCGATAAATTTCCATTTTATAGCACAGTTTCGGTAAATTTTCACTTTAAAGCACATTTACGTCAAATTTTCTTTTATAGCACATTTTCGCTAAATTTTCCTTTTATAGCTTATTTTTGCAAAATTTCCTTTTTATATCATATTTTTATATCATTTTTTTTTTTTTTTTTTATTAAAAATTTATAAAATAAATTTTATAATAAATATTATTTTTAAAAATAAAAAGTCGATGACTTTTCTTCCTCCTCTATAGCTACGCCTCTTCATAATTGGCGCTTAAATTCAAGTTTACAAAAAAAAATATAAATTTAAAAACGTGTTTTTCACTTATTTTTTTCAACAAAAAAAGCGACAAAGTTATTACATACTGAAAGGGAAAAATATTTTACCCATTAGCCAAGGTCCAACAAAACCAACCACACCAAAAATTACAATAAAAACATTAATAACACTGTTGCATGGTTGCATGGTTATAGATGGGGGCCTTGGTTTGTTTGTTGGTTTAATGCCAAATGAAAGTGATAATACTGACATTCATTTAGTCTTTCGTTTGTTGATTCATTCATTCATTCATTCATTCAACTTGCATCTGTTGCAACATTATTGTTATTAGTTGTAAGTTCATTCGTAATACGTTGCCATGAATTAGCATATTTACTTGGGTGTGTTTGAGTGTCGTCTGTCAGAGAGGTAAAATATAAATTGCAAATGGTACCAAAGTTAATTGAAAAAATTTACTAAATAGTACCAAAAAGTTAGTTATGTAATAATTTAACAGTTGATCCCAAATATAATTCAGATTTTAAAAATATACTATTAAAATAGGGTTTATGCAGTCATTGTTTGTTAGTAGTAGAAAATTAAACATCAATCAAAATTCTCAATTAAATTTAAAGTTCTTTTGATAATTTAGACAAATTTCTAGTACATTCTACATTTGTACTTGACTTGGTACGTTTTAATTTGTCCCTCTCTAATAATCATTCCTGATTTGTAAACATTTTTCAAAATGTTTGTGTCACTTTGGGTGTATTTAATCGTAAGAGTGTATGTGTTGTGTTAAATAATGTTGACCCATGATGAACCTTTAAAGCACTTATTTTCCATACCTGTACTTTTTTAGGTAATCATTTTTATTAGTTTTCATTCGTATTTGTAGTTTTTTGTATTTTACAAATATTTTTCTTCTTTTTTTCTAAGGAAACCTCAGCAAAAGACAACGAAAACCCAGGCGTTAGTTGATTATTTTAAGCTATTTATAATTGAAAGTGAGAGTAATTTAAGGTAATTTATGAAAATTAATAGATATAAATCTCTAGTGGTCAAATCTATGGTTGTAATGTTTGTAATTTTTAATGGAAAATTTTAATTTCTTTATGTTATTTCCATTATTTTTACAAACAGATATTACGAAAATTTCTTTTTTCTATGACAGGGAATAGATTGCATTAGAAAAATGTTTGTATTTAGGAATTTTGATTTATTATAGATTCAAATTTCACCTGACCTTAAGAGTTATGTATAATTGGATATGATATATATATTAAGTGGAATTTTATTAATTAATGTTATTAATATTATAACTTAACATAATTATGATATGAAAAACGAAAATGTCTAAGATATAATAATAAATTCTTCTGAAGCCCCTTTAAAAATGTTTCTCCTAATTAAAGTATCTTTGGAAAAAATATTAAAATGGATCCGTTTATAGCGCAACAAGCCTGTAGACTGTTTAGCCAATTAATTTTATTAATCATCCTTTGTCCCTTTGTTGGAGGCAATATTTATACACACTCTAAAACACAATATGGCTGGAAATATTCATAAGGCTAGGGATTTTGGTGCGACCAAGCCATCCGATAGAAATAGTGTGCCCTTTAGACTCTATATTCAATTTAAAACTAGCGCCAAGATTATGACATTATTAATACTGAAGCTGTGGCATCATTGTGTTTGATTCAATAACTACTAATAACTGAATAATCTGTTGTACAAATACCTTCAGGTTAAATTTTAAATCAAAAAGGGAAATTTAATAATAATAAAAGGAGCATCTTATGGGAATCACAAGAGGCACGGTACTATCTGTGTGTCAAATTTCGTGAAAATCGGTGCAACCGTTTGAGAGTTTTAAAAAGTGGGCGTGGCATCCAACCCAGTTTATACGTAGCCTATAATGACCAGCGGCACTGGTACTATCTGTGTGACAAATTTCGTGAAAATCGGTGCAACCGTTTAAAAGTTTTAAAACAGTGGGCGTAAAATGTGGGCGTGGCATCCCCCATAATCCGCTAATTTATTAGACAAATGTTTTCATGGATGTCAAAATTCTTTGTGCAAAATTTGAGCATTCCAACTCCAATAGTTTCCCAGTTATACGAATTTTTGCATTTAATTCATATGGGAGGTACCATGCCCCCGTACTTCTAGTCCGCCCATATTTTTCTTAAATATTAATATTGATACCAAAGTGGCTCCGACAAAATTTTAGAACTCTAACTGTTATATTTTCTCAGATATGATAATTTAATATCTTCTTTATATGGGAGGTGCAACGCCCACTATTGCTAGTGTACCAATTTCTGTCCAAAATATTCATATTGAAGCTAATGCTAGTCGTACAAAATTTGAGCTCTCTAACTTTTATAGTTTCCCAGATATAAAAATTTTGGTATTAACTTTATATGAGAGATGACACTCCCACTATTTCTTTTCCGCCCATTTTTGCAAAAAATGTTCACATTGACACTTAAGTTTATTGTACAAAATTTGGGAAATGTAACTGTTATAGTTTCCTAAATTTACGGCATTTGGTATTGGCAAGCAATATTAAGCGTGGGATGTGCCACACCCCCTATTGCTAGTTCGCCTATTTTTTTCCAGAATATAGGCGTCAAAGTTGTTCGTGCAAAATTTGATGACTCTAGTATTACCAATTTCCGAGATATACTACTTTTAATAGTTATTTAGTAAGAGGGCGTGGCGCCTCGCCCACATGGAGTTTCAAAATAAAAAGTAGCCTATTTTTCCTTCCAGGCATATAGGAATACACTGTGAAAAATTCATATTCTATTTAAGAAATGAGCGTTTAATCGATCTTTATCAATAAAAAGGCTCAAATCTTTTCTTTTATTTATAAAAGAAAAACATCGTGCAAATAGTAGCCGTGCCTTTACACATTGGAACGGATTCAAGATATTTAATTACTTAATTAATCTGCCGCATAGACCTGTCTTTGAGAGAGGCCCTGGGTTACATTGATTTTGTGATCATCGGTCGATTGTGGTTTTCGTCTTCAGTCTTGGTGGAGGGGGGAAAATTAAAATAAAAATTCGATCGGCAATGGTTTCGTCTTTTGGACACAGTTCGTGTACAATACTCATACACGGAATACAAAATGTAATATGAAACTAATGCGGTAATAAATTTTGGCAGGGATTTGTACACGCAGTTATCAATTAAAACATATACAGTATTTATACATTATTGTCACTGAATGGTGTCTTTTTGACCCTCTTGGTGACCCTCATGTCATGTTACTTTTTAATCTGTTTTTTTATTTATTTTTATTTTATAATTTTTTGTTAATGTCGATGGTGCCGCCCTGAATCGAACCCACGTTCTTCGGACGTATCTTACGTTTTATAGTCTTCAACGGTAACTACTCAGCCACAGATTTTTATTTCGCGCGAGTTGCTAATTGTTCATTTAACATACCTGTTAAAAATTGACTCTTAAGTGATATTTAGTGAGTGTGGTGGTGTCAACTGGTTCTCAACTGGAACTTTGGTGATGAGTTAGGTGTCAATTGTTACTCAATCGGTACTGAGGGACCGGTCCATTAGTGCAATTACCACAAATTTCTCGCAGGGGGGGTCACACAATTTACCATGTTGAAGTCTTTACAACTCCTACATACTTTCTCGAGAAGTGCCACTGTTCTGACTAGATGTAGCATTTTTTTGACCTGCGGCCATCAAAGTTTAGGGAGTAAAATTATAGAACTGTTCCAAATATTCCGAAGCTTACTCAGCGAATAAAAGGCCTTGCCTATGGCCATTAACTTTATTTGGAAATTGGACGGATGCAGGCAAAGATGCGTCACACCATTCACCATTCTGCCTCAGGTACTCCTACATACTTTCTCAGATAGCGCGAATACTCTGGGCTGATGTGACGTTCCTTTGATGCGCGGTTGTGGGTTGGTCTTTTACCGATAAAACTATCTAAATTTTGATGAATAGTTAAACATTATTTAGCGTACAAAAGCCTTTGTTTATTGTCATTAACTTTGAGTTTAAAAATTATTTGGATCTTGGAAGGGTACGCGCAGAAGATGCGTCCCACCATTTATCATATTGAAGTTAACATAATTCCAAGTTTTGCCTTCAATCCTTCAAAGTAATGTTCTAGGCCGATATGGAGTTTATTTGACGAACGGTTGTTGGGTTGGGGCCACCAAAGTTTGGAGGGTATGTGGTAAATGGGCACAACGTCTTCAGAAATTTTGCTATTTAATAACATTTTATCATTAAGCTAAGGTAGTCAGTAGTATAAATTGCCCCAATGATTTAGCATTTACTTATATGAATTTAAAATAATGGCATCAAACCTTATGACTTGTGGGAATTTTATAATTTTTGCAATATTTTTCAATTTTAATTAAATTATTACAAAATTTCCTTTATTTGTACTACTACATAATATATATTTTTTTAAAGCTTTCACTTCTTTTTTACAATAAAATATAAACATTTTAATATTGAAATACTGATAGAGCTGGTATGTGAATAATTTTAGTAATTTTTTTCTTTTTTTTTTATTATTTGGAGGGAAAACATTTTAAATATTTGTAGAAATTATGATAATACTTGTAGCAATTGTTAAGAGTTTGTTGTACTAACAAATAAACATTAATTATAAATTTTTTGAAAAAACAAAAATAAGTTAAAAAAAATAAAGCAGAGAAAAAAAACTTAATGGTCATGTGTTTTAAATGGTCATAAATATACATAGAGATAAAAACTATAAAAAACAAAAGTGTAATTTAATGACAATTGTTGTTTTAATATAAAAAAAGAAATATATATAATTTGTTTAAATAAATGAAAACAAAAGTTACTTGAACTACGAGAGTAGGGCTATAAATCTATAGGACTTTAAAAGTTTTAACAATAATTTTTAATGTGCTCTTATATAATAGACAAAAAAGAGTTGTAAAATTTTCTTCATACACCCATTTGTTTAACTCTTTATTATTATTATCATAAAATATATGAGCTCTTAACTTTATTACACAACCTTCGTAAAAATCAAAATATGTAATCATATGTATAAAAATTTTTGCTTTAAAATTTTAAGAAACCAAAATACAATAAAAAGAAAAATCTTTAATGTTTTTTAATTGTTTTAATTTTTTTTGTAAAAATGTCGGTTGCTTCAAACTAATAATTTAATTTCTCTTAATAATAAAAATCATTTTTTTTTTTTTTTTGTAAAATAATTTCACTACAATTTGTTTAATCTAAATTATTTAGAAATTGTACAAATAAATACTCAAGAAGTATTTGTTTTTTTTTTTTTTCTCTCTCTCTTAGCATCATTTTAAATCAACCAAAGAAATAAATAATAAATAAATAAAATTGGGTTAAAAATCTTTAATTATGTGCTTTGGAATAAAAATAGACAATAATTAGAAAAAAAATACGCTTTAAATTTCTACAATTTTTATTTCTTAAATTAATCAATTTTATTGCCTTTTGCTTATTTGCTCCATAAAAATTTTAAGAAAAAAATAAAAAAAGTTATTTTTTTAATTATCTTTTTTTTATTGTGCCTAGATTTGGTAAAATTTGTATATCCAAAAACAAATTTAAATTTTATTTTAAATCTTGGTGTTATAATTATGCTTAAATAAATCATTTCTTTTATTTGATTTTTTTGTATTAAGACTAGAGTCAAAAATAGTTTTGAATGATTTTTATAGAAGAAAGTGTTTAACGGAATATTGTTTATCAAATATATAGTATGTTAAGTGCACAGTGGGATGAAAGAGGAAATAGTACAGAATACTTTTAAACTTGTCTTAAATTGACACAAAAAAATTGGGATTCATTTAAGCTGAATAGTTTGAATGTGAAAATGTTTCCTACAGATAGACAGACATAGCTAAATGGACCTAAAATTAATATTATTAAAAATGTTAATTGTTTTTTTTTTTTTTTTTTTTTCATTTCCACTGTTGTTTAGAATGCAATCATTAAAAATGTACATAAAACTTATATACGAAACTAGTTTAAAATTGTATTCTATACAATCATAAAACGTTGGTTGACTTGGCTTAGCTGTCTGACTGGCTGATGTTGTTTCAAATGGTCCATACACATAGTTAATGGTCATTTTAACAGACCAACAGCCAACCAACGTATTAAATTTAATTTTCTATTTGTATGGGAATTGCTGCTGCACTAAATTTTATTATTTTTATTTTTTTATTTATTTTTTTTCATTCTTAACTGAAAATTTAAAAAGTAGAAGAATTTGTTATTTAAAACCATACAAAAAATTTGAATTTCACCATTCTTTTGACATTCAATTAAATACAAATACAAATACTCACATAGTTTTATGGCTAATACTAACAAATTTAATGGTTTTAGAAAAAAATAATGGCAGAGATGGAAAATGGAATACAATTGGGAAAATTAAATACAAATGGGAAATTGTTGTTGGGTAGGGTGATCGGCTCGGTTTTATTACCTGTTTTAAAACCGGTTTTTTTTCAAAATGTTTATTTTTCGAATATCGTTAGGTTGGTTTTTTTTAAACAGAAAAAAAAAACAACATAAACAAGCGCGAATTATATTCGGCCCGGCCGAATCTATATACCCACCATCAACTTTTTCAAATTTTACGTTATATGGGAGGGGGCGGTAAAGTGGGCAGTAAAGTGGGCGGACCACGCCCATTTTTTGTTTCCGAGTTTACATTAGTCCTTGAACTATTTGAACACAATTTCGTTGATTTTCACCTTATATGGCGGACCGCGCCCATTTTTGGTTTCCGAATTTATATCGACCCCCGAACTATACATACAAAATTTCGCTGTCGTACATGCTTTTATTGAAGAAATATCAACAAAAAAGTATGAAACGGACACCCAGTGTTTCTAGTTTTTAGCCAATAACTTGTTTATTTATTAACCGATTTTGCACATTTTCAATCCCAAACAAACCTTATATAAGACAAATATTTGTGCCAAATTTTCGTCCCCCTACGTTACCCCGTTCGAGCCCTATCCTACTTTCAACAGACAAACAGACGGACAGACATAGCTAGATCATCGACTCAGAATCTAACCAGCACCCAGAAAATATATACTTTGTGGGGTCTTAGATGATTCCTTCGACATGTTACACACGGAATGACAAAATCAATAT
Organism: Protophormia terraenovae; assembly: GCA_951394005.1. Classification (NCBI taxonomy): domain Eukaryota; kingdom Metazoa; phylum Arthropoda; class Insecta; order Diptera; family Calliphoridae; genus Protophormia; species Protophormia terraenovae. The sequence goes on along the minus strand of OX596075.1, from coordinate 126,000,785 downwards.
ACCCACCATCAAAAAAAAGGTATTTTAATCGAAATTAAAAGATTAAATAAATAAATTAGTTTTATCTATTGTAATACCTGTAATATTTTTACACCTACTTTAAATGTTTTTATTTTTTTTATTTTTTTTTTTTTTTTTTTTGTATTAAAAAAATTTCACCTGCAGAATAGTTTCAATAAAATTGATTCTGGCTTTTTCCATATTAACCCATGGTTTCTGTTTATGCTAAGTAAAAGTTAATATTATTCTTGAAAATTATTTTCTTACAATTTTTATACCCTACACCACCATAGGTGGGAAGGGTATTATACGTTTGTGCTGAAGTTTGTAACACCCAAAAATATTGGTCTAAGACCTACTTTATTTTGTACCAATTGGCTTTGAGTCGATTTAACGATGTCCGTCCGTCTGTCCGTTCATGAAAACGTAATCAAAATACAGGTCGCAATTTTGAACATAAATTAATGATGTTTCTTAAAGTCCAAGAACAAAGCCCATTGAAATTGGTTATGATCGGCCTATTATTTTACCTAGACCCCATACAAAAACCTCCCTTAAATGTAGCAAGAATTTTTGCACATGTAAGTTCCATATAAGTTTAAGTCTGTGTGCCGAATTTCATGAAGATTGGTCCATAATTTATCATAGCTCCCATATAAATTCATATAAATGTTAGTATCAACGTAATATTCTGTATTCGTATGTTTAATTTTACATTTAATACAAGTATAGGTCCACAATTCCAAAGGTCTAGAAAAAGAAGACCCCTCCCAGAATTTTGATGCATACAATGGTGTAGGGTATTGTCGGGCTTGACATACTATATCTTTCTTTCTCGTTCTTAATGGGTTAATAGTTATTTCCAAAAAGAATTATGTTTAATAAATTTTAATTTAAACATTATAAGATTTATTGACTTTTTTAAGAAATGTAGTCTTTTCTGAATTTAAAAAAGTGCTACAAGTTTTTTCAAAATAGCAACTATTACAACTATTCAAAAACCGGTTTCTCCAAAAAGTCGAATAATCACCCTACAGTTGACTCTTTTGTGTTCTTTTATGTGCAAAACCTCGTAATGGTGGAAGTGACGATAGCTCCTTTGCTGACACTTTTGTGTGTGCCAAAATGTGTTACCACGTAATCGTAGAGGTGACAATTGACTAACTTATAGGACATGCCCATGTTAAAGTGCCCAGTAGTTTATTTGATAGCAATTAACCACCTTTTAGACAGTAAAGTTCATTGGTATATAGCTACCTAATAGTCACCTGATGGCAATTGACACTTTACTGACTCCATGGTAAGCAGGAAGTAGACGAAAGGATAACAAAAACTTTTTACTGACGCTTTATAACCAGTGAAATGATAGTGTGTGCACAAAAGTGCCACTTTGTAGTCGTGGAGGCGATGGTGTTTGAAAAAAGGGCCACCTCGTAGTCGTGAAGGTGACGATTGCCATTTTAATGACACTTTGATAATCGTGTGTGCAAAAAAGTACCACCTCGTAGTTGTGGAGGTGGCAATTGACTTCTTTCTAATAAAGTAACTAGTGGTGCTCTAATGTAGTTAGTCAATTAACTAATTCGGGTTCACCACCAGAAACTCCTTGGAGATAAGTCATAAGACAGTAAAGTAACTAAGGAGTGCGTTCGAAAAAATCTTAATACACGTTTTACCACATAAGTATTTTCCGAAGCAATATTTAAAATTTTTTATTTTATCTAGTTATCTTTGAAAAATATGTCAGTTATCATATTTAATGACAACCATGTGGATTTGTTGTGACTTTGATCAAAAAGAGTGACGAAAAAGATGTACGTGCTACAAATTATTAAATTATTTTAAAAGAATCCAAATATGTCCTACAAATAATTGGCCAAAGAATTAAATTTCTGCTGTCAAACTGTTTCCAAGGTTATTAAACAGTATCAGGGGAATTCGACATGGTTCAAGAAGAAAAAATGTCCACATAATATTGGGAAGGTCAAGACAATTGAAAGCATATGGAAAAGAACTCCAAACGCATCTGGTAGAAATGTAGCCCGGTTAGCTCAGTGGTCAGACTTTTTGAGACAATCAGCCAACATCCGTGAGCCAAAGCAGTGCTCATTAGGGTAAAATATTTCAAAAGTGACGATTAATTGAATTTTGAAATTTTAATTTTTGTAATAAAGTTGTGTATCGAATAAAAATAGATAAAATTATGAGTCAATATCAATTGAAATCATTAAGCTAGGTTGTGTTGATTTCTTGCACGCAGTTGTCAAAGTGAACATTTTTTTTTAGATTTTGGAAAAAGTGTAAAAAATTAAATTTTCATGAACTTTCGATGTATTTTTTTTCAAACAAAAAGCCTTTTAAAGTAAAAATACAAAATGGAACCATCAACTTCAGGTATTTAGGTGAACTTTTCTTTTAATATTTGTAAACTATATATTGTCCAAATATTTTTGTCAATTTTTAGAAAATTGTCCTAAATTAAATGCAACTTAAAATGTTACAAGATGTTTGTTCTGAAAATTTTCTGAAAAATAGTACATATTATCTATGTACTTTAGTACTCTGAAAAAAAATTCGTGCGCATATATAGCCCGATTTTAGAAATTATTATTTATTATTTTTTTTTTTTTTTTTTTATAAAAAACTCCAGTAGCTCCAGTAAATCTGTAACTTCTAATCGGCTGGTTGTATTTAGAATAAAATCATGGTTTGTTAGTTGGGCTTTGTTTAAGCTTTGATATTTTTTAGTGTAGAACTTTTAATTCTCATTGAGTTTATAAAGTATACTCTCTAATATATCTTTAGTTTTTCTAAAGAAATTGGGAAAGGTTGGGCTATATATGAAAAAGACTTGACCAAGATCTTGCAAAATTGAGATTGTTGAAATTTCATATGCATTTGAAAAATATACAAGATAATTATTACATGCAGTGTTGCTAGGACTTGAGAAAAAAGAAGCTAAATTAGACTTTAAAAAAGGTCAGAAAAGGCTAAATGCCCCAAAAAATAAAGCCAGAAAAAAGCTAATATATTGTTTTATTTAAAAACGCATTTATTTTTATACCCTACACCACCAGTATACTGTTCGACTCAGATTTACTTTCTAAGTCGATTTAACCATGTCCGTCCGTCTGGTCGACTAGCTGGCTGGCTGTCCATGTAAAACTTGTGCGCAAAGTACAGGTCGCAATTTTAAAGATAATTTGATGAAATTTTGTGCATATGATTTTATCTGCCTATGACCTATTGAATTTGGTCATGATCGGCCCATTATTTCACCTGCCCCCAAACAAATGTCCTCCCGGAATAGAGTTTTAACACCCATAAATACTTTAAAAATAGAAATATTTTAATAAATTTTGTTAATAAATAAGATTTATGTAAGAATAAATCCGTGTGCCAAATTTCGTGAAGATCGGTCCATAATTGACCATAGCTCCCATATTAACACTTCTTTCGAAAATCACTTTAACGTTCATAAATTACATAAAAATTTTAGTATCAAATTAATATTCAACACAAATAACATTTTTATAAGTATAAATGACAGTGCAAAATTTTATGAAGATCGGTTCATAATTTTCCATAGCTCCCATATAAGACCCAATATCGGGAATCACCCAAAAGTGCATAAATACATGTGAATCTTAGTATCTATGTAATATTCTGTATTTGTATTTTTATTTTACAATTAATACAAGTATAGAGTATCATATGGTAGGGCTTGATATAGTATCTTTTTCTCTCTCTCTCTCTTTTTTTTTTTTTTTTTTTTTTTTTTGTCATTAGTTTTTGGTATTTTTGAAAGATATTTTAGTGATTTTATAAATATAGCATACATGATTTTTATGGGTAATATAATTTGTTAAAAAAAATTATAATATTATTGTAGAATGAAGCGCCGCAGGGGAACATTTTCATTAAATAATTTCGATTTTTTTGTGCGAATTAACAACAATGCTTAAATTGATTATTCTGTAAAAATAAAATAAGAAAATTTTTATCTTTTTTAAGGCTATGTTAAGAATCAAAAAAGGCTAGAAAAAAAGCTAGAAGCTAAAACGAAAATTTTGAGGCTAAAAGTAAAATAAAAAAAGCTAGATTTAGCCTTAAAAAGGCTAAACTGGCAACGATTTATTAAGAGCTTTAAAGTGATAAAAAAATATTTTCTATGTCATTAGTACCCTATTTTAAGCCACCAAAGCTCCGCTCCTGAAATGTATGTAGGATACTCCTTTCAAAGTTAAAATATTACTCTCCTATGTTATGCCTATGTGAAATCTTATGTAAATATAAGCAGCCGATTAAAAGTTACAGATTTACTGGAGCTACTGGAGTTTTTTACGAATTGGAAAGTTTGAACAATTAACAAACAGGTGGACGGAAGGACAGACATCAGAATTCTCTGAAGAAAAATCATAAAATTCCAAAAATAAATTTGTTTTGCTTTTTTTTTTTTTTTTTTTTGATCAATATAAAAACTAAATTTAAATATTAAAGTATTAAAGTACTAACATTACCGTTCCCTGAATTAAGCACCATTTTCGAATCTTTTAACCCCAATGTATGGACAGACAGACTGCCAAAAAAAAAAAAACTTGAGAATTCTAGAAATGCATTTTTTTACTTACTAATAAATAAAGAAATAAAACGTGAGCATTAAAGTGTTGATATCACCTTTCCTTTAATTAAGCATAAGGAGTGAGATCGAAAAAATCTTAACATACATAATATTCAATAACTTGGAAACGGTTGATCTTCGAGTTTTCTAGATTTTTTTAATCATTTGATAATTTAGCATAGATCACAGTAATATATAATTTTTATGGTTCTAACCACTAATTATAAAATTGTGGACCATTTTTGAAAACCCTTTCTTTGGAGATTTGATAGTTGCTTCAGTCACTTTTTTGGAACAGTGTGCACATCTTCTGTTAAAATCTTCGGCACCTTTTTTGTGCTCTTGAATTCACTTTTCACAAGAGCTCAATATCTCTCCACTGGTCTAAGCTATGGACAATTTTGAAAATTGACCTCTCTTGGTACTAAAACTATGTTATTGATTTGGTACCACTCCAGAGCTTTCTTACCGTAGTGACATGATACTAAATGAGTCCAAAAATATGTGGACACGTTGTGCTTTCTTAAGAAAAGAAGAGGTCTTTTTTGCAAATATTTCTTTATGCTTATTTTTGTATTTATAGACTTTCCTGTTTTGCCGCAACTGCAAAAAGCTTGTCATACCATGAATTTTGTAAGCAATTTTTGCTGCTTTTGGGTCTTAAAATTATCTCCAACATTGCTTCGAGCATTACCAATAAAAAATTTTGAGACACAAGCTGCGAAGATTCCGCCAGCACCTACGTTTCTTCGTCAATTATACAGCTTGAGTATTTTTGTATGAAATTTGGTTTTAAATTCCGAGTCCTATTTTTGGCTTGTAATTTTTTTGGCAGAATTCCAGTTTGGAATTTTTTGAACTTTATATGTTATCAACTTTCCCATTAGCTTTAAATTTTCGCACCAAATAGTCGAAGCACTGAGAAAACTGAGCTAATTTTCTACCAGATGTGTTTGGAGTTCCTTTCAATATGCCTTCAATTTTCTGGCCTTCCCAATATCATGTGGTCCTTTTTTCTTACCAAACTAGGTTTCACATCAATAGTCAAATTCTCCTGATACTGTTTAATAACATTAAAAACGGTTTTATGGACGACATTTAATTCTGTGATCAATTATTTGTAAGACCTATTTGGATTTTTTGAAATTTTTTAATAACTTGTAGGACGTAGATCTTTTTCGTCACTTATTTTTGATGAAAATAACGACAAATTAACATGGTTGTTATTAAAAATAATAACTGAAGTATTTTTCCATGATAACTAGATCAAAAAAATTTTTGAATATTGATTCCGGAAAAAGTTATGAGGCAAAATGTGTTTTAAGATTTTTTCGATCTCACTCCTATGTATAGACATTTGTATTCCGCCAAAAAAATCTTAAGATTCTAAAAATGCATTTTTTAATCTAATAATAAATAAAAAATAAAACGAGATCATTAAGATATTGATATCACTTTTCCCAGAATTAAGCATCATTTTCGACCTTTTACCCGTTTAGAAAAATATCCTAATTTTAGCTGAAATTAAACGTTGTAGATGTAAAAGCCTTGGGATTATAACAAATATTTTAAATTGGGAATTATTTATTTATGCTTTTACTGCATTGGTAGTTTTTTCATCGAAGTTCGTATTAATTTTTTTATTATGATAAAACTATTATTATTTTATTTTTAAAATTTGGGATATTTTCATTTGGGGGTTACATATTAAACTACAAGTACATTTTAACCTTCTGAGTAAAAATTCTTTATAAAACCCCATACCCGACTAACACCCAAATCTACAAATCCATAGAAACAGAGATTTAAATTAAAAAATAAAATAAAATAAAAGAATAAATAAACAAATATGAATGAATGTGTCATATTTGTCTGCAAAAAAACATAGACACACAAACATGAAGAAAAAAGTGAAATTTTATTATTTTCATACCAAAATATTTATCAAAAAACAAAAAATTATTAATAATAAATTGACAACCAACTGAATAATGAAATGTGAGTGATGTGATTTTAAGAATGGCTTGAATTTTATATTAATTTTAACAAATTGTTTTAAAAGATTAAATATAAAACAATAAAAACCCTAAACACAACAGCATAACAAAATAAATATACTAATCCAAAAACAATGACATTTTTTGGGAAATAAATTTTAATAATTTTGTATTAATGCGAAAAAAAAAAAAATAAGAAAAAAAACTTTCGTTTTTTTATGATAACAATTATGATTTGCATAAGAAAAGATTCTTTGAATGCAGCAGTAGCATTAAAAAAAAATAAACATATGGAGAAGAAATCAAATATTTTTTGGTATTACGTAAATTTAATATTAATCTAGGTTTTGCGTTTTTTTTTTTTTTTTTTTTTTTGATTTTTAATTACTGACTTAACTTATTGGCTTAATTAGTGGGTGAAAGACTTTTAACTATCTATTACATTTATCATCGCTTTGAACAATAAAATGTTAAATTAGAATGTATTTGGAGCTGGGAAACTAGTTTATATTACATAAAACTCAGTTTCTTAGAAAGTATTTTCAAATTTTAACGGTTTTTATTTATATAATTATTTAGATGAATATTGAATATAAAGAGATTTTTATAAACAATTTGCTTATGCAAGTATAAACGGTTTGAAATTTAATTATTTTTTGGTTGGATTGGAATGGATTAAAAACTTACTATCAAAAATTTTTTATTTTACTAATTAGTTAAAAACTTTCCTATGTTTCTAATTAAATTTATAATAATATTATGGCAAATAAGTACTTTAAATTTCTTTGAAAAAAAAAAAAAACATTTTTTATATATGTATTTTATGTGTAAAAATATAAAATAACATGCCTATTCACAGAAAAATTGTGACTGAAAAATAGTCATAAAACATAAATTGTGACTATAGTCTTTAATTTTCTATTCACAAATAAAAATGTATTAATATTTCGTTTTAAAATTAAGACCTGATATGTAGGCAGTCATAAGAATTGTGACTATCATAAGAAAACATTTTAATTGAAAATAAAAAAATATGAAAATATAGAAAAATGTGTTGTAGAAAAAACAATGCATACATACATATTTGAAATAATTGAGGGCCAAAAAGCCTCAAAGCATACATACAACACACTCTTACTTACATTTCTTGCCGATTTTCATCAAATTTTGCAGTATTCTTTGCAAATTTTCATTCTTCCCTAAAAATTTCAAATTTTTTACAAAAAATTTTATTCTTAATTTTTATTTTTAATTGACAAGAAAAGTCAACATTATTAAATGTTAAGCATGTTTTGTGATTATGTTAACAGAATATGAAGTTATGACCGAGTTACAAGTATAGTCGTAACTTTTAGTCATAATAAAATTGTGACTTTTTTAAGACTTTTCCTATGAATAGGCATGTAAATCTTAGTTGGTGTTATGAAAAATATTTTTACTATATTTAAAAAAATATGTATATCAAATCAATTTGCTCATTATTAGGGTGTGTAGCAATTTCCCACAGAATTATAACAATTTACAGTTTGTATAAAAATAATGTGTTGAAATATGAATCGTAATCAAAAAAATCTTGACAAGATGAAACACAAATTAAAAACACATTCACTAATAATTGAAATAATAAACAGACCCTGCAGTTTGGGATTGTAGTAGGGGACAAGTTACATTATCAACTTAAATTCTTCAAAACTTTTTAATCTATCTATCTACTAGGGTGATCGATTATTCGACTTTTTTGAGAAACCGGTTTTCGAATAGTTCGAATAGTTGGTATTTAAAAAAAACGGTTGCACCTTTTGAAATTCAGAAAAAACCGGTTAACCGGTTTTTTGCAGAAGCTAATATTTATATCAAAAGACTACATTTCTTATAGAGATCAATTCTTATAATTAAGTTAAAATTTATTAAATACAAGCGTAAAAGCCTAAAAATGTCAGGAAAAATAATATAATAATGAAAATATGCACAAACAAATCCGAAAATTAAAAGAAGAAAATATGAACAACATTTAGACACCTTCCTCTCCCTAATCGAAGTCAATTATTTGAAGCCGTTCAAATTTATTGGAATTATATTGATTAAAGTTTTAAATTCGTAAACCTTTCAAAATAAAAAAAATCGTCGTAAATGCGCTCCCTGGCCGAAATACAGAATCAGTTTTTTATAGGATTTGGAGAGCAAACAATAAGTATAGCAACTCAAAAGTTCTTAATACCAAAACAGACTTTTTGGTCCCTGATAGAAACATCTGGCACTATTAGAATTTGTTGAATGAATAGTTTTATAAGTATGCCGATTTCTAGTTTCTTACGTCGTCTGGGAGCTTCATAAAGCTCTAGGAAACATTGCTTAGGAAAGATATGTTTAAATCCATATATATAGATCCACGTATTTTCGCTCCCTGATAGAGATTTCAAAATCTGGCTCCGTTAGGATTTGTAGGACGAATAGAGTTATAATTAAGCTAAATTTTAATTTTCTACGTCTTCTGGGACCTTTAGAAAGCTCTGGAAAGAGAAAAAATTCTTAGAAAAGACACATAAATCCTCTTATATCCACTCCCTGATACAAATTTCAAAATATGGCTCCATTAGGATTTGTTGGACAAAAAGTTTTATAATTAAGCCAATTTTTAATTTTCTACGTCGTTTGGTAGCTTCAGAAAGCTCTGGAAAGAGAAAAAATGCTAAGCAAATTATATATCTAGATGACTAGAAGATAATTATGTTTCAAAATTGTAGAAAAAATCATCTAAATTTTAGTTAGCATAAACAGAAACCATGGCTTAATATGGAGATAGTATATTAATTAAGTCTCAATTAAAACGATTCTGCAGGTGAAACTTTTTTAACACAACACCTTTAAAAAATAAAGGAAATATTGGATCAAAAAAATTTAATTGGGTCACACAGAATAATTATTAATTATTTATTTGTTTAATATTACAGAATAAATTCCAATTTAGACTTAAACTATATTTTAAAAACATAAGAAATCAGTCTTTATCAGAGACCGGATTTTAATACTAAAAAAACAATCTTTTTATTTTTATTTCAATCGAAAAACAATCTTTAATGTTCAAAAAATAATAAAAATCCATCATGATTTTTTTATTTTCATCAATAGTTTAATTTTTTTCATCATGATGGAAATAAAAATATAAATATCTTTTGTGATATTTATTTCAAAAGTTGAAAATTATTTTCAACTTTTTTCATCGGATGGAAAAAAATCTAAACAACAACAATTTCATTTGAATAAAAAAATATTTTGAAAACAAAACAAAAGTATGAATAAAAAAAACAATCATTTGAAATTTTTTTCGAACTGATATTTATCGTTAAAGATATTTATCGTAAAAGATATTTATTTTTTTCATCATTGATGGATATTTATTTTAAAAATAAAAATCCCTCACATATTTTTTTCAACAAATGAAAAAACATTTTTAACATTAAAGATATTTATTTTGATTGAAAAACAAAAATAAAACGTTTTCGGGTGCTTGGTCTTTATGAATATTTAAAAAATTATTCCTAAATTTTCAAATATCACTATCACTATTTAGTACATGTTTTCTGAAATAAAATGCTATTTTTAAAACCGGTTTTTTATGTTTAAAAAAACCGGTCTATTCGACATTCGAAAAATTAACATTTCGAAAAAACCGACAGTACATTGACTGGAAAAACCGGTTTTAAAACCGGTTGGAAAACCGCGTCGATCACCCTACTATCTACACTATGGAGCAAAAGTAAACACTTTTCTATGACAATTTACTTTTTTACGCATTATCCTTTTAACGATAGATCCCAAATTAAATCAAAATAGTAGAATAAACTCCTTAGGGTCTAATTTAAAATATTTAAAATATATAAAAGTTTTACTTTTGCACCACTTACAAATTTTTATGAATAAAAAATCTGCGAATAAAATAAGCTAAGATCGTCCAGTGAAAAAATAAACATCTTAGGTTTTTCTGGAGGATAGATTTCCTCCAGAAAAATTTGCAAGGGCACAAAAATATCTCAAACATTGACAATAAAAAATAAAGAAACGGGAAAAGATGTAGGAATTTTTAAAGAATGAATATGAAGAATATTTGAAAACAGAAATGCTGAACAAATTTGAAGATTATATCAGGGAAAATCAGGGAAAATTAAATACCCCAAAAAACCTATTAAAACTAATAACTGCAATGCTAATGTTTAGACAAGATCCCGATATCTTCAGAAAAATAGGAATATTGCGAAAAAAAAACCCAAAGAATTAAACTAGCCATCACCTTATAAATTCGCAAAAATGCTATAAATTCTGGAATGTGAAAAACTGGAAACGAGTTTAGTCGGCATAAGAGACGAACGCAAAAACATTTTTTCTTGAATATAACAACTTATTCCGGTTCATACAAGAATTACGTTCCAGTATTACTAGGCTAAGAAAACTATAAAACGAAGGGGATGGAAGTTTCAATAATTTCTAATAGTTTAGGTTTGCGTGCTAGGAAAATGTTCCTGTACTATTTCCTAAAATTTTACCAGCTTTTGAGAATAAGGAGTGAGATCGAAAAAATCTTAACATATATAATATTCAATAACTTGGAAACGGTTGATCTTAGAGTTTTCATTATTTTTTTAATCATTTAATAATTTAGCACAGATTACAGAAATATATAACTTTTATGGTTCTAACCACTAATTATAAAATCGTGGACCATTTTTGAAAACCCTTTCTTTGGAGATTTGATAGTTGCTTCAGTCACTTTTTTGGAACAGTGTGCACATCTTCTGTTAAAATCTTCGGTATTTTGGGACACCTTTTTTGTGCTCTTGAATTCACTTTTCACAAGAGCTCAATATCTCTCCACTGGTCTAAGCTATGGACAATTTTGAAAATTGACCTCTCTTTGTACTAAAACTATGTTTTTGATTTGGTACCACTTCAGAGCTTTCTTTCTTACCGTAGTGACATGATACCAAATGGGTCCAAAAATATGTGGACACGTTGTGCTTTCTTAAGAAAAGAAGAAGTCTTTTTGGCAAATATTCCTTTATGCATATTTTGGTATTTATAGATCCGATTGTATCAAATGACTTTCCTGTTTTGCCGCAACTGCAAAAAGCTTGTCATACCATGAATTTTGTAAGAAATTTTTGCTGCTTTTAAGTCTTAAACTTATCTCCAACATTGCTTCGAGCATTAGCAGTAAAAAATTTTGAGACACAAGTTGCGAAGATTCTGCCAGCACCTACGTTTCTTCGTCAATTATATAGCTTGAGTATTTTTGTATGAAATTTGGTTTTAAATTCCGAGTCCTATTTTTGGCTTGTAATTTTTTCTGCAGAATTCCAGTTTGGAATTTTTTGAACTTTATATGTTATCAACTTTCCCATATGCCCAATATGCCTTCAATTTTCTGGCCTTCCCAATATCATGTGGTCCTTTTTTCTTACCCAACTAGGTTTCACATCAATAGTCAAATTCTCCTGATACTGTTTAATAACATTAGAAACGGTTTTACGGACGACATTTAATTCTGTGGCCAATTACTTGTAAGACCTATTTGGATTTTTTTTAAATTTTTTAATAACTTGTAGGACGTAAATCTTTTTCGTCACTTATTTTGATGAAAATAAGGACAAATTAACATGGTTGTTATTAAAAATAATAACTGAAGTATTTTTCCATGATAACTAGATTAAAAAAATTTTTTGAATATTGATTCCGAAAAAAGTTATGAGGCAAAATGTGTGTTAAGATTTTTTCGATCTCACTCTTTATACTGTTGAAGACATTACGTTACAGAATAATACTAATCCCACACTTAAATCTAAAGTCCTTACTTATTTAAACTTGTCAAAAACTCGTTTAAAACATGAAGTGGTACTATAAAGAAGGATGCGCCAAACGCCCAGACTTAAACTCATTTAAAAATGTGTGATTCGTGTTAAAAATGAAAATGCAGCCAAGGAGTATAAATATATAGTGGAATGAAATTGCTTTTAGTGATTGTGAAACTTTTTTGGAGACTATAACACACCATATTATGGATTTAATTCGCAAAAATAAATGCATGGCCAGTTTTTTTAATTTTTTTCTTAGATAAAGAAAAACTGAACACTTTTATATTTCAACAAGATCTTTATATTTTGTAATAACTAAACATATTTCAACGAATTTTAAAATGTATTGTGTAAATCAAAACTCTGATGCATTTACACTATTAATTATTTTTGTATTACTTCACTAGTTAAGAAAATAGAGCCCAAAAAATTAAATAGACACAAGAAAAGTGTCCACTATCTATCTATCTATCTATCTATCTATCTATCTATCTATCTATCTATCTATCTATCTATCTATCTATCTATCTATCTATCTATATATCTATCTATCTATCTATCTATCTATCTATCTATCTATCTATCTATCTATCTATCTATCTATCTATCTATCTATCTATCTATCTATCTATCTATCTATCTATCTATCTATCTATCTATCTATCTATCTATCTATCTATCTATCTATCTATCTATCTATCTATCTATCTATCTATCTATCTATCTATCTATCTATCTATCTATCTATCTATCTATCTATCTATCTATCTATCTATCTATCTATCTATCTATCTATCTATCTATCTATCTATCTATCTATCTATCTATCTATCTATCTATCTATCTATCTATCTATCTATCTATCTATCTATCTATCTATCTATCTATCTATCTATCTATCTATCTATCTATCTATCTATCTATCTATCTATCTATCTATCTATCTATCTATCTATCTGGAATCGATTTTTAACCGATTAGGAGTGATCACGGATTTTTTTTATTTTTGCTCTATCTCCTTTCTTTCAAGAAAATTTCCAATTTACAAAATTTCTAAAAAAAAAATAATAAATATTATTATTTTTAAAGATTTTAAGAGGAATCACAAATTTTTTTATTTTTACTCTATCTTTCGTACTTTTGAAGAAAAATTACATTGTATAAAATTAAAAAAAAAAAAAAAATCGATTTTCAGGGAGAAAAGATTTTATTTTTGAAAAAAACAAAAAATAAATAATTAAAAAAAAGCGAATTTTGAGATATTTAGGGAGTGATCAATCTTTATTTTAACACTAGAAAAGGATGTAATTTTGTATTTTTATTTTTTTAATTTAAGGAAAAATAAATTTTTGAGGGATTTTTAAGTGTTCACAGATTTCCTTTATTTTTCGGAAAAAAAATTCTATATTATTTCAGAAAAATCAAATTTTGAGGTATTTTAGGAGATTTCACAGATTTTATTTAATTTTGCTCTATCTCTTCTAGTTTTAAGAAAAAATTAAATTTTATAAAATTTAAAGAAAAATCTAATTTTGAGGTATTTTAAGAGATTTTCTTTATTATTTCTCTATCTCTTCTAGTTTCCGCGAAAAATTCAATTTAATAAAATTTAAAGAAAAATATATTTTTAAGGAATTTAAAGATAGTCTCTGTTGAATAATGAATTCGTCAATGTGGAACTATGTAGTTCTCTTAACTGCAGAGTAATCCCCAATGCGTGAGTGACTGCGTGTGAGTAATTGTAAGAAAAATGTAAACATCAATTATATGGTCACTTAAGATCTCATCAATTCGTTGTACAACAAAAAAAAAAAAAAAACAAGCAACTATAACAATAACAGCATTAAACTCAATAACATTAACACATAAAATTACCGTAAGAAATCCAAACCAAAAACAATGTGAGATGAGTATTTACGACGACAAAAGAGTACCCTACAGTTCTATATATAAACAAAGACTAATTACTTATCGGAACTTCTGATTTAATAATAAATTTATAGGACCTTTGTTAATTTATATTTCATGTAATAATATTCAAGAGTATAGCAAGTTTAAAATTTAATCTTTCAATCAGATTACTATATTGTCTACTTGTAAACTATGAAGTGTCAACTTACTTGTTTATAGCTAGTTAATTAAAATTAACTAAGCAAAGTAACATGTGACTACTTGAAATACTGTGGTGTTATAAAAAAGTTCATATATTCATACATAATGATCAGTTCGAGAATAGCTGTCGGAACTGCTGGGTAGTGAGTGCATTAATATTATTGAAGAGCCATCATTAACACTAACAAGCATAATTATTTATTTATTTTAGTATTTTATTGTACAATAACAAAAAATGAAAGAAAAAAACAAAATTAACAGAAGCTGTAGCAGTTATAATGATAATTACACATGCAGGCAAACACTCATACATACATACATACATATATATGTATACAAAAGTCAGTTAATTTCAAATATACCAACTTAAGATGACATTAAGAAAAAAGAAGTTATGAAAACCATTATAAAATTTAATATTTACATATGCAGATATGAAATTTTTTAAATGACGCATTTAACAAAACTCAAATAAACCAACGAACGTACGGACGGACAGACAGAAGGACAGACAAGAAAACTTTCAATATTTATGAAATAAAGTATCTTGACTTGACAAAAAGCAGATTAACTAAAACAAAAACAAAAAAATTATAAAGTTTCAAAGAAACAAAAATTTTTTTTGTTTTTAACTTGTAGCAGTTAAAATTAATTTAAATAAAATTTGCCTCAAAAGAATATTTAAAATCAAGGTTGTTTATTTCGAGGTTTGAATTTGTTTTAACGAGCGTCAGTGAAAATAAGATAAACTTTAATAAATTTAATTTCACTTTTTGTTTTCAGTTTTACTTAAAAATTTACTAAGCAGCTAAAACAGTGGTTAAGGCTGATGTTGCAACTGATAAATTTTAAGATTTAAATAATAAATTAACTTACGCATTTATTTAAATTAACCTCAGGGGCCGAAAAACATTCAACAATTTCACATACACAATACCAACAAAGAGCGTAAAGATTAAAAATAAACCCTCTAAAGCAAAAGAAAATAAATATTTCAATTTTAATCAAACACAAGCTTTCTTTGTACCGATTAATGGTTTAAATTGATAGGATTTTTTACTTATTTAAAAGTACTTTTAAAGATCTTTTAAAAAATTGTATTTATTCCTTTTTACTTACCACTGTGCAATAAGCTTCGTATAACTTACAACAAATATAAACATGTACGATTAAATATTTCTGTATGTAATAGGTACCAGTATATGTATGTAGTAAGCCTTTAGTTTGCCTCTGATGTCAAACTTAAAGAGTTATTTCTGGCATAAAAACCAAACGAAACATCATCAACTCATAAATAATCCAGCCACAAAAAAAAAAAAAAAAAAAGACACAATAAACAGAACATTGCCGTTATAATATCTTTGTATGACACTCAACATTTCATTCGATTTTTTTTTTTCTGTGGGTAACAATTTCTACCCAGACAAAACTCACACTTTTAAACAATGGGTTTTGGACAAAAAAAAAATGTTAAGAAAAAACACAACAACATCATTACCAAAAACAACAGACTTAAAATTGTTGCTTTAAAATAAAACCAAAAAGAAAAAGAAAACCCCTAAAATATGCCTACAAGATACATATAAACATTATTCTGCATACAAATATTTTATAATTAGTTAACAACATGGGCCTATTGAGGGGAACAAGATAAAAAGATACAAATTCAAATGTTTTTGTTGGGCATTCAAAAGAGCTACATAAAGGCAAAATACTAACACTTTATTGGGTGATTGAGAAAGTCATTGGAGTGACGGTGATTATTAGTAAAGTTTTATGATTTGGGATTATTACTTCTAAAGGAAGTAATAGTTATCTTTCAGAATAATATAAGAAACGAGAGAAGAAGATATAGTCGGTCAAGACCGACTGTATTATTCCCTACACCATTGCGTATGAGCACACAAATTCGGGAAGTGGATTTATATTAGAGCTGTAGACCAACACTATTATTAAATCTAAAATAAAGTATACAAGTACAGAGTTAATAATAATATATTGATGATTTTATGCATTATAGGGCGATTTCCGAAAGTGGGTTTATATGGGAGCTATGGTAAATTATGGTCCGATTCTCACAAATTTTAGCAATGTTGTTTCTACTTATATAAAACTTATTTGAGTCGAATATTAACTTGATACTATCTTTCGTATGTGATTTATGCACGTTAAAGTGATTTTCGGAAGGGGGGTTTATATGGGAGCTATGGTCAATCGTGGACCGATTTTCATAAAATTTGGTACAAAGATTGGTACTTACACAAAACTTTTTTGGACCGAATTTCATTAAAATACTCCAAATATTAAGGCATTTTTAAGTGTGAAAACTCCATTCCGGGGGGACATTTGTATGGGGGGTAGGTGAAATAATGGACCGATCATAACCAATTTCAATAGGCTTCGTCCTAGTATCATAAAAGTCCCACCTGCCAAATTTCATTCAATTATCTTCAAAATTGCGACCTGTACTTTGTGCACAAGGTTTACATGGACAGCCAGCCGTCCAGCCAGCCAGACGGACGGACGGACATCGTTAGATCGATTTAAAATGTGATTCTGAGTTGATTGGTATACTTTAAGGTGGGTGTTGGATAACTCATTCTATGCGTTACAAACATCAGCACAAACACATAATACCCCAACCACCTATGGTGGTGTAGGGTATAAAAACTGTCAAGACCGACCATATGATACCCTACACCATTCCGATCCACAAAAATTTAGTTTTTACTTATATAAACCTTATTTGTGTTAAATATTAACATAATACTAACATTTCTATCAGATTTATGCATGTTAAAGTGATTTTCGGGCGAGGGCATTTTTGGGATTTTTGACAAGCAGTTTGTGCTTATATAATATTCCTACTTTTAAGGCATCTATTCCAGAGGGCATTTGTATGGGGGCTAGGTGAAATAATGGGCCGATCATGACCAAATTCAATAGGCTTCGTCCTTGTGTTGAAAAAAACAATATGTACAAAATTGCGACCTGTACTTTGCATTCAATCTTTACATGGACAGCCAGCCGACCAGACGGATGGACATGGCTAAATCGACTCAGAAAGTGATTCTGAGTCGAACGGTATACTTTAAGGTGGGGTTACAATATTTGCACAAACACGTAATACCCCAAGCACCTATGGTGGTGTAGGGTATAATAATGCGAAAAAAAACAGAAAAAGTTGATTTTTTTTTTAAGTTCAAATTTACATGCTTATAACTTCTGGCTCCGTAATTATTTTTCTTAATTCAAATTCTTCCTTTACACTATTTTGAAATTTGTTTGTAATAAAATAAATTAAAAAATTATAGTTGGTCTATATTTTCCAAGCTCGAAACTAGAACTCGCCTACATATCTACTATCACTATTTAAAATTTCTTTGAAAGTGGATCAGCCGTTACGAAATTGCACAATTATTGCCATTTCATTTTTTGGATCGTACACTGTGCATTGGGACGATCTTTTGTAACGTGGAAATAGTATACTCAACATTACTATTTTTCCATACATATTTCTTAATAAATTTAATTCTTGAATTAGTATATTATCCATTGTTTTTAGTAATATTAATTATTTTCATTTGTATACTAAAATATTGAATAACCTATTAGTAATAGGTAATTGCATTGAACGACTTTATTGTAAATGCCACACAGATGTAATACCTGATTTAGTTGTTCAGTTGATATAATTCTCATTCAGTTTATACATGAATAGGTATAAGTAAACAAGTTTTAGTTAAGCCCAAATTACAATTGCGCGTAGTCAGCAGCAGTTTGTGCTGACATAATCAGCTGATAATTTAGAAAGCACTGTTTGTTATGGTGTTGATTACATTTGGTCAGCAGCAGTTTGCAGTGCTTTTTCATTTAGCCCTATTTCTAAATTCACTGCGCTGCATTCAGATTGAGATCGAGACAAAGAGAGTGAGCAAATAAATGAGAGGCTAAAATACACAAGTAGAATAAAGCAAGATGGTGGTTGTAAATTGTGGCTGCCTACGCTTAATTGTAATTATAACGGCAGCATCATGTTGTACTGACAGTGAACCGCTGATAATTTTTGCTGATACTGTTGTTGACTACGCGTAATTGTAATTTGGGCTTTACAGTCGAGGCGATACAAACCAAACAAGAACACACCTTATGAGTCTCGGAAATTATTGTATATAATTGAAGAGTCGACTATATTTTGCGAAAGTAAAATTAAGTCGTATTTTTAACGCTCGACTTCGGTTGGATTCCTAAATACATTTAACAGTTGACTTCGGTTAGCTGTTCTCACGAGTGACTTCGGTTGCTCTTTCTCACGAGTGATTTCGGTTGTTCGTTCTCACGAGTGGCATCGCTGTTCCCACTAGTGATAACGTGTCGCCTGTTTTAGTAGAATATTAACCCATAAAAGTGCATGGTAGCAATAGTTTAGGAAGCAGCTAGACATTAGCATTAAGAAACCATTGAACCTGTAGAAAAATATACGATCTTCGATCCTTTAAGCTGCCGTCTGTACCAGAAGCCGATAGGGGGCCGTAAACCCTAACTTGTTTGACAGCCGAGAGTGTCGAAGCCGAACGTACAACGCCGATTCTAATTTTATAAGCCGAATAACCGAACCGATCCTAATATAAGCCGAAGAACCGTAATAAGCCTAGATTAAGAAGAAGAAAAAGAGATTAAAGCCGATAGAATCCGATTCAGTGTTATCTTAGTTATTTTCTCGTACTAAATATTTTGTATTTGAATAAATATGTACTCAATAAAGATATAGTTATTTTAAACCCCATAAAGGGTAAACCAAACATCTTATTACTTAAGATTTGTAGATCAGTAAGTAGACCCTGGAGCAGAGAAACAAGCCGAGGCAAAATTTTCGGCGGCGCAGCACTTTTTAGTCGGCGTAAATTAAACAAATTCGGCAGCGGATAAATTTTCGGCTGTGATTTAGCAAATAAGGAGTGAGATCGAAGAAATCTTAACACACATTTTGCCTCATAACTTTTTTCGGAATCAATATTCAAAATTTTTTTTTTTTTTTTTTGATCTAGTTATCATGGAAAAATACTTCAGTTATTATTTTTAATAACAACCATATTAATTTGTCCTTATTTTCATCGAAATAAGTGATGAAAATAATTTACGTCCTACAAGTTATTAAAAAATTTCAAAAAATTCAAATAGGTCTTACAAATAATTGGCCACAGAATTAAATGTCGTCCGTAAAACCGTTTCTAATGTTATTAAACAGTATCAGGAGAATTTGACTATTGATGTGAAACCTAGTTCGGTAAGAAAAAAGGACCACATGATATTGGGAAGGCCAAAAAATTGAAGGCATATTGAAAGGAACTCCAAACACATCTGTTAGAAAATCAGCTCAGTTTTCTCAGTGCTTCGACTATTTGGTGCGAAAATTTAAAGCTAATGGGAAAGTTGATAACATATAAAGTTCAAAAAATTCCAAACTGGAATTCTGCAAAAAAAAATTACAAGCCAAAAATAGGACTCGGAAGGACTAAGCAACTATCAAATCTCCAAAGAAAGCGTTTTCAAAAATGGTCCACAATTTTATAATTAGTGGTTAGAACCATAAAAATTATATATTTCTGTGATCTGTGCTAAATTATCAAATGATTAAAAAAATAATGAAAACTCTAAGATCAACCGTTTCCAAGTTATTGAATATTATGTATGTTAAGAATTTTTCGATCTCTCGATCCCATTTACAAAAAAACTTGAAGTAGTTGAAATAGAAGGAGGATTTCATAATTTGACAATTATTAATTCACTTTTATACATTCTATTATCATTAATTCTAATAAATTTATCATATTTAAGTAAAAGTATAATAACAGATGAAGCCACTACATTAACTTCTTCGAATAAAATAAAAAAATATGTTTCTTGTTGAATTCTAATAAAAATTTCAAAATTTCGGCGTCTGATTTTGAGCCGATGAAAACGGCGGAGCACAAAATTTCTCGACGGCCGACTTGGAGCCGATCGGCTTGTATCTCGACCCTAGAGGTGACTAAATTATTTCAACCGACGATAAAATCACCTTATACTTTGTAAGATTTTGATTTTGTTAAAGGCTGGTTATATTCAAGTTTTAAATTTAAAAGAAAATTTATATTTTTTATCAGTTTTTAATAAAATATTTAATATTGTCAGAATAGCCTCCATTGGATCGGTATTGTGTTTTCGGTTAGTTTTTTGTTTAAATGGATCGATCCACTTCTATTTTATACCATTTTTTTTTTTAGCTTTAATCATTCTTCAAATACATTTAAAATAGTGTTCTGAACAGTTTAATGAATAGGTCTCCTTTGGTACGCAGCAGCACCATTTGTTTGATACCATTTACTCATTTACTTTTTTGTTGCAATAATTAAAAGAGAGATCAGGACAGAAACATTTTAATTTGTTATGTTTTCTAATAATAATGATTCTTTTCAAACGAGACAGAATTGCGTACATTTCTCTGTTAAAGATGTCTTGTAAGACCTTATGTTCATTCAACAAAGTCTTATATTCATATTTAAAAAAAATAAAAAAAATATATATTCTCAGAATTAAATTATTTCTCCACCCAATACTCTTACCAACAAATAACTAACTGCGTATCCAAGCAGCCTGAAATACCATTTATTTAGTGGTTGGCAGCTGGGTTCGTTGGGTTTGCTATACAACACTCATGGTTAAGTTTTAAGCAGTTCAGGGAAGTTGTATATAATCGTCAGAGTTAAAAAAATAAATTGTGTTGGTAGTTTTGAAATGCAAAAACGATTTATTTTTATAACAAAAATCAAAACAATATGTTGCACACACATTATTTTTCCCCACTTGACATTAAACGATTTGCACATAAATTCTACTCAAACTCTACAAAAAAAAGTAAAAATTAAAAACTGAATTCTGCTCTGCATACACATACCACAAGACACAAATAGTTGTAACATTAATTGGAACACGCTAAAACCACTACGTTTAGATGACTAAGATCACACCAGAGTCAGAGACGATGAACAAGAGTGAGAAGTAAATAAAAAAACAAAAAAAGAAAGTTATAAATAAAAGTCCGTCTGTTGGTGTGTCTGCCCATATGCCAGTATGAATGTAATAATGGTCAATATAATAAAGCAATTTTTGTTCTGAATTAGTTTGGTTGGTTATGATGGCAAGGAAGCCACAATTATAAAAATAATTTGCAAAAAGATTAAAATGATTAAGGAAAAGTAAATTATGAAATATAAAAGTATTCATATTGCCTAGATAAATAATATTAGTTATTATTAACTCTACTAAATAGCTTATATATACTACATGAGATGCTCTCAAAAGGAAACCAAAGTTTATAAATACATATTTAGATATGTATTAGAGTTGTTATCTTAGCACGCAATTGCCTGTTTTTTTTTTTTTTTTTTTTTTGCACAAACATAAAGTTCATTCAAGAAACATTGAATCATTATAATGTGTTAGTAGATATGACCATAAAGCTTCCTGCGGAATTTAATTAGCGATAGTCTTGTCAACTAGTACCTAGTTGTAGCAGGAAAAGTTTTTTTACCTATAACTAATTTGTTCAAGAATAATTATAATTAACATTATTATCTTTAATATTTTCTAAAAAGAAAAAAAAAATAATGTCGGAAAACAAATATATAAGTTTGTCATTCCATTTATAACTTTCACAATTTTCGTCGGAAAGCGAAAAAGTTTGTATTTTATGGATCCTTGTAAGAAACGATGTCGAAAGGA
Organism: Protophormia terraenovae; assembly: GCA_951394005.1. Lineage (NCBI taxonomy): Eukaryota > Metazoa > Arthropoda > Insecta > Diptera > Calliphoridae > Protophormia > Protophormia terraenovae. Next base: position 125,978,445 of record OX596075.1, on the reverse strand, counting down.
CCATGTTCGTCCGTTCGTTTGTCGATCGAAATGGCATTTATAAAGCCCATCGATAACTGCCCTATACAATATATATGTATATGGAACGATCGGAAATCCTTTCGAGAATTTTGTTATTGAAATTCAGCAAGATCGGATTATATATGACGGAGATATGTCTAAAAAACCATTTCTGTTCTGAAGGCCCTATATTAGCTATGGTCTTAGTTTTTGCAAAAAAGATTCGGACATTTTTTCTTAATTTTTGTCATGAAGAAATGAACTAAATCATTCCAATAATAAGTGAGATATTGGGCAAAACGGATTGTTGACTTTTTGAAACCCTTGTTTAAGCTACGGATTTTTATTTTTATGTATAGGGATCATAAATAAAGCTCCAACTTGTTATATATAAATTTGTAATTTCCACAATTTTCATCGGAGAGCACAAAAGCATATATTTTCTGGATACTTATAAAAAACAAAGTCCGTCCTTCCGTTTGTCGGTTGAAATGGCATTTATGAAGGCACCCAATGTGGTAGATATATGACATGTATATAAAAAGATCAATAATCCTTGCGAGAATTCTGCTATTGAAATTCAGCAAAATCGTTGTTTTTTTTTTTTGTTGAAGAAATGAACAAAATTGTTTTATTAATAACCGAGATATCTGTCAAAAAAATTCAGTTTTTTACCAAATCGGTCTACTGAGTTATGGGCAAAAAAAAACGAATAAATATTAATAAGTAAGAAAGATATAGTCGGTCAAGACGAAAATTCGGGAAGTGGTCTTATACTAGACCTGAGGTCAATTGTTGACCAATACTTTAACTAAGTGTAAAATAAAATATACAAGTACATAATATACGTTGATACTAAATTTATATAATTTTATGCACTTTGGGGAGATTCCCGGAAGTGGGTTTCTATGGGAGATATGGTAAATTATATAAAAGATATTTGTGTCGAATATTAACTTGATACTAACATTTGGATGGTATTTATGCATGAGATTTTCGGAAGAAGGGGTCTATATGGGAGCTATGGTCAATTATGGACCGGTTTTTATGAAATGGTACACAGATTTATAATTAAATAAAACTTCTCTGTCTCAAAATTCATTGTTATTTAAGGTATTTATGAGCGTTAAGTCCTATTACGGGAGAAGATTTGTATGGGGCTAGGAAAAACTCGGAAAATGGACCGATCATAACCAATTTCAATAGGTTTCGTCTTTGTTCCCAAATAACTATTCGTGCATAATTCCATCAAGACGGACATTGTTAAATCGACCCAGGAAGTGATTCTGAGTCGAACGGTATTCTTTAAGGTGAGAATCCGATGATTGATTCTGTGCGTTACAAACATCAATACACCTATTATGGTGTAAGGTACAAAAATATACACACACAAGCATATGTGTATATTGGTTACTTAACCGACTATATTACACCACTACATTAGGGCACTACTACTCCCTTTATTGGCTACGTGACTACTCACTTTAACATGGGAGGGAGCCTACTGCTACCTTAGCGACTACGTGCCTCGTAGTACTTGGTGGCACATCTTTGAACAGACAATCAACTCCACGACAACCAAAGAGTCAACAAATTGGCAATCGTCACTTCCACGACTTTGACACACACAATCACCTCGTCGGCACTCACAATCGCTTTACTGGTTACTATGAATCCGTAAAAAATGTTTGTTATCTTCTTATTGTCTTTTTCTCACTTAAGTACAATTGCCATAATGCTCATTGGTGACTAATGGGAAAGCGACAGGTGGCTAAACACCCATGAACCTTACTGTCTAAATTATGTTTAATTTTCCCTGAATTTATAGTCTAAAAATAATACCATCCCCAATCAATCTAAAAGCAGATGACTTCCTCTTCTAACTATTAGAATTAATTAAGACTATTTTATTATTTTAACTATAAATTTTCCTCCAATTTTGCAACCCTGGTATATATCTTGCACTTAAAACCAAAAAAGAAACATAATTGATGTTCATCTCCTACAAAATGCACACATAAAAACTAGTTTTTTTTTTTTAATGAATTAATTAAAAATTATAACTTAATTTTAACATTATGAGGAAATAAATTAATGTAACATCACAATGATTTATACTAAAACACGAAGCAACAAATTTATTAAAATAAAATATATTTCATAATTTGTTGCACGATTATCTCAAAACTAAATACAACAAATTTTAAAAGCACTCCATTAATATAGATGTTTTCGTAATAAATCTAGAAAGTGTTTAACCACATATTTATAATTGCCAATATGCTGCTACTAGAAATAGTTTATAAAAAACACAACAACAGCAACTTTATAACAATCTAAGGAGCTCATTAAAATCTTAAAATTAAGTTAATCATTGTTCGATTTGTTTTCCATTCTTTTTAGTTTGTTTTGTTTGTGTACTTAAATAAGAAGAGCAAGTCAATTAAAGAAATATGTATCTTTCACTGCCTTAGAAACAAAAAAAATGCTTCGATTGACTTGAATTTACCACAATGGAAATGGTAATTCTACATTATTCGAATTTAGGTGAGGAACAGCAGCGATACTTATCTAAACTAGTTAGTTAGTTAGTTATTTTTATTGTTGTAAGCAGCATACCTCGTCATTTATCCAGCATTTAGACTAGTTTACAATAACGATGCAATGAAATTATTCAGGAAATTGTTGGAAGATAAATATCATCTAGACGTACACTTGGAAAAAAAATAATTTCTATACAGAGAAAAAGCTAAGCATTACAATTCTGAGGGATAAATATTTGTTCGTTGAAAATCGTCAATTCTTCTACAAAAAACGATAGGAGGGAGAGATAACTATTAGTCGGATATCAGAGTCTGTTTGATAAAATCCGAGTATTGGTAAGACGAGAAACATCCTCGTAATTAACATATCGACTTTCAGGAAATTCAAAGTTAGGTTCCCCAAGGAACCTAATTACAATCTTTACTATCTTCGATATATTTAATTTCAACATTTTTCGATAATTAAATCTTGCGAAAAGAAAGTTGAGTGCGATAGTCATAAGACAGTTACGAATATTTATCCAGTGTCTTCCAGAAATTTCTCTCTTATATCTCTTAAAACTGTGGTGATTGATAACCCGTCTTCAAATTCAAAACATCAAAGATAATTATAAGTCGGATGACAAAGGCTCTTTAGTAAAAATTAAACAGGAGTAATACGAAAAACATCCTAATATTATACGTACATGGCTACTAGTAGGAAGCTGGTTATGGAGCTGATTTCACACTTTGTACGCCATATTTTCAAAATTTAATTATGGCCAAAGAGTCTGGATAAGATGAAGAACTTTCCGATGTTAAACGTACTGATCATCAGGATACTTATAAGGACTCTGGCTATCTTCTCGCTAGCTCTTGTCTTTCTGATAGTAAGGTTCATTGGTGTATAGCCACCTGTCGCTCACCCATCTGGAAAAAATAAGCATTATGGCAATTGCCACGTTACTGACCCTATGGTAAACGGGAAGAAGACGAAAATTAGATAATAAAAAATGTGTACTGACTTATTGCAACCACTAAAGTGATGGTGTGTGTGCACTAAAGTGCCACTTCGTAGCCGTGGATGTGAATTTCTGTGTCAAAACACAGCCTCCCCCGTAGTCATGGAGGTGACGATTGTCATTTTACTGACCCTTTGCTAGCCGTGGAGGTGATTGTGAGTACAAAAATGTGTCACCACGTAATCGCTAAGGAGGCAATAGACTTCCTCCAAGGACATGCCCATGTTGAAGTGACTATTCACGTAGCTAATAAAGTGAATTATGTAGTCGTAACTGAGTAGCTCGCAACAGCTACTAAAGACTGCTGGGATTGTTCATCGGCCTTTATTTAGGAAAATATTTGGTATATGCAGTAATACCGTTTTATATTAGAATGCAGTAACGCTACTATAGACCGTCTGAAAAAGTTTGGAGATAAAGAATTGAGAGTTTGGGTTTTGCTCTCAGAAATAGACCAAGCAACAATTTTTATAAGAGTAAAAGCACTTTGATTTGGATTTATCCAAAAACATGAAACTTAAGTGTCATAAAAGGTCGAAATAAATTAATAAGAAGCCCGGACAACAAAGAAAATTTTCACCGAAACCTAATATCCCAGTCGTCAAGGTTATGCTATGTTATTTATTATAAACTGTTAAACCCGGGAGAAGGTCTCCACGAGAAAAAGAATTAAAATATATCACAAGTCACGAATCCAAAGCTTTCCATTATGATAATACTCGTCCTTTTCAGTTAAATATAAGGATTTGAGAACTTTTGTTCCACTCTCTGTATATTCCAAATATTAGTCCTTCTTACCACTGTTTATTTTATTCGATTCGGAATGACATAGCCGGAATAGGCCCAAATAAAATATCAAAAATTTACTTGATTCATTTCTGGCCTCAAAAAATGAGAAATGATTTTTAGATGGAATCAATAAATTTCCTGAAAGATTGAATAAAATAGACATTAATTTAAATTAAATACTAATAACTTAAATTTTTCACTAAAAAATATGAGAATTAATACATAATAAACATATGTATTATATATCTACATTAGAAAAACATTTCGTTGGAAGACCCCTCAAACGTTTTATTTTTAAATTGATCTTCAGTTCCCTATCAGCAATTTTGAGCTAATAAAGAAAAAATATTTAAAAAAAATTTGGTTCATAAAACGTCATTTTAGTACATCATGCGAAAAAATTTTGGATATTTATACCCTGCACCACCCTAGGTGGTTGGGGTATTCTGCTTTTGTGCTGATGTTTGTAAGGCATAGAAAAAGTTATCCAACACCCACCTTAAAGTATATCAATCAACTCAGAATCACTTTTTAAATCGATCTACCGATGTCTGTCCGTCTGTCTGGCTGGACATCACAATATGTAAACCTTGTGCACAAATTTCAAGTTGCAATTTTGAAAATAATTCAATGAAAATTGGACTTTTATGTTACAAGTACGAAGCCTATTGAAATTGGTTGTGATCGGTCCAATATTTCACCTAGCCCCCATACAAATGTCCCCCCGAAATAGAGTTTCAACACTCAAAAATGTCTTAAAAATAAGAATATTTTAATGAAATTCGGTGCAAAGAAGTTCTATACAAGTATCAATCTTTGTACCAAATTTTATAAAGATCGGTCCACAATTGACCATAGCTCAGAAAAACAAGCCGAGGCAAAATTTTCGGCGGCGGCGGCGCATATTAAACTAATTCGACTAAGATTTTCGGCTAAGATTTAGCAAATATTACATTGTGCCGCCCGTGTGCTCCCCATCTACAAGGTAATTGAAGTAGTTGAAATAAAAGTGAGGATTTCATCATTTATTAATTAATAATTCAATTTTATACGTTCTACTAGCCTTAATTCTAATAAATTTATCATATGAAAGTAAAATTATAATAATAGATGGAGCCACTGTATTCACTTCTTCAAATAAGATAGAAATATATGTTTCTTGTTAAATTTTTATAAAAAATTAAAAAATTCATTTTAAAGACGATCGGCTTGTATCTCTGCCATAGCTTCCATATAAACCCTTCTTCCGAAAATCAATTTAACGTGCATAAATCCCATACGAATGTTAATACGAATAAGTTAATATTCGACACAAATAAGAGAATAATTTACCATAACTCCTATATAAACCTACTTCCGGGAATCGCTCTAAAGTGCATCAAATCATCTAGATATAGTATCAACGTGTTATTTCATATTTATATATTTTATTTTACATTTAATAAAAGTGTTGGTCTACAATTGGCCACAGATGTAATATAAGTCTACCTCCCTAATTATTATGGTCATACACAATGGTGAAAGGTATCATATAGTCGGTCTTGATCGATTATATATATATATATATATATATATATATATATATATATATATATATATATATATATATATATATATATATATATATATATATATATATATATATATATATATATATATATATATATATATATATATATATATATATATATATATATATATATATATATATATATATATATATATATATATATATATATATATATATATATATATATATATATATATATATATATATATATATATATATATTTTTTTTTTTTTTTTTTTTTTTTTTTGTAGCTAAATGGATAAAAATTTCATAATTTTAATAATTAAAACTATAAAACTATAAAAAGATGCATTTTAGTAACTCTGACACGTAATAAATTATTTTCAAAATAAAATATTGACTAAAATGAACTAAAAAGCCTTTTAGCGGAACAAAACCCATGGGAAAATTTTTAGAATATTTAACAAGCTTGAAATTACGAATTTTTTGAATTCGAATTTTTGAAAAAAAACTCGAAACGTTTTTTTGGCCAAAATGTACCAGACTTAAGATTTTCAATTGCAAATTTTCAAATTCAAGATGAATTTTAAATATTTGTTAAATATTTTTTACATATTCAGCTCATAAATACGTATCGTTTGAGGGGTTTTCCTACATAGAAATTTAAACAAAAAGCATTTACATCTAATATAAAAATAATGTTTATACTAATTTAGATATACAACCCATTTTATGGAATTTAAAATCATCTGCTAATTTGTTTGACTGTAATAAACCCATCGATATTTTATATATTTATAAAAAAATATATTTCTATCAATAAAATAAACCACTATTTTTAAAAACTAAAACATGTGAATTTACTTCCAAGTAGCGCAACTAGATAGTCAAGAAAGAATATAAGCAACTGCTCTCAGTTTAATCTTTAGTAATTTTATTATACTTACTACTCTACATACATTCATATATGAACCGACCAGGTACACATATGAAAAAACTTAGATACATACAATAATGAACCTTTCTTCGCGGCTGTAAATATAAACACAATGGTCACAAAAAACAAGAAATGCAAAAAAAATCGAAAACTTGAAAAATAAGAAGCAACACAAATCAACACAACAGAGCGCAGGCGCAACACTTTACTCAAAAAACAAGAAAAGAAAAGTTTAAAAATAAAATAATAAAAAAAACATAATAGTTGTTTTTTTAAAGAAAAAAATATAAGAGTTTAGTCTTTTGTTGTCATGACCATGGTCTTTCAGTCTTTTGGGTAAAAGTTTAAGAAGTTGCAAGCAAGCTACGCTTAAAGTCACTAAACCAACGGTATATTAAATGTAAGCTAGACGTTGGCAAAAGAAGACGTTAAGAAGAAACTAAACGGAATAATACAACTAAAATAAATATTTTTTTACAAAACGTAGCAAGATAAAAATAGAGTTAAAGTTTTGCTAAAGTGAAGAAGTGTTAAAAAATTTTACTAGAAATGAAGTTGTAAAAATTATTGAAAATAAAAAAATATAAATAAAAAAAAACTGTTTATATTAAATTGTATAACGAAACCTAACATTCACTTATAAATATAATAAAGAAAAAAAAAAAGTAAAAGTGTTAAAAGATAAATAAGAAATTAATAACAAAAATAGCGAAACAAACGAAAGAAAAATGTTTTATTTAAAACTATCAATAAGTGGTTTATTAATAATAGCCTTTTATGGCTTGTTAACGTGTAGTGCTGAAAATATTAATGAGCAATTAACACCTGTGGAAAATAATGAAAAATTAAATAAAACTCTTGAAGTAATAGAGACAAATGTTACAAATTTAAGAACGGGTCGAGCTTTATTGCCACATCCTAGAACACCTACATTTACGCTGAGACGTAGGCAACCGATTAAAATACGCGCGAGAGCAGATCATTTTCCTTTACGTACCCAAATACGTCGTGTTTACAATGGATTACCAAATAATCAGCCTCAGCAACAAAATCTACGTTTTGGTTATGAGTCCTTGAAAAGCTCCAAATATTTACCTTCTTCAAAAGGAGGCAATGCAGGCTTTTTAAATAATGGCAAAGGTGCGGGTCATAGACCACAATTATTAGGAGGACATCCTAATTCTATACATGTACCAGCATTATCACAACAATATATACATAATTTTAAAGCCTCACCAGCATTTAATGGTCAAGTGGTGGTACATCCTGTAACACAAAAGCAACAAAGTACAACAATACAACAGGATAATCTTTATCCCAAATATGTTAAACCTCAACAGCAACCAGCAGCAGCAGCTGCCCCACAACAACAGCAGCCACAGCAAAAACAACCATCATTGACCCAATACCCTGATTTCAAACAATATCCTATACCAGATCAGGAAAAAATGCAAAAATATAATGAACAACATGAAAAATATTTGCAACAACAAAAATATTTAACACCCAAAAACCCCATAGCCTACTATCAACTACAGCAGCAGCAACAAGAATTACTAGCTAAACAACAGCAATCACAATTACAACAACAACAACAAAATTATGCAGTTCAACAACCTCAACAATATTTACCACAATCACAGCAACAACAGCAGCCTTCCATACCCATACATGAAAATTCACAACAAACCAATAATGTTGCCTTTCCTGCCGCTGCCTCAGTGCCACCAAAAATGTATTCGGTCTATGAAGAAAACGATATGACGGAATTACAAAATAATAACTATCAAACGGTCAACTATCAAGGATTGGATAAAGAAGCTCAAGAATATTTAAGATTTATGAATACAAATGAATATTTTCTACCCAAAAAAGATCCAAATTACAAACATATAGATGAGGAAAATGATAAACGTCAATACAATGTATTGAAGGCTCAAGCACAACAACATTTGTATTCTTTACAACATACACAGGCACTCACACCATATCAACAATCTGTACCTGCAGCACAAACGCCATATCAACAGCCACAACAACAGCAGCAACAAAATATTTATGCACCCTCCGCCTCCTCCTCTTCCTCCTCATCTTCAGCACAAAGCACACAATATTCAAATAGTATTTATGCCGATTTATCTGATCCTGCTTCATATAATCAAAAACTTTTCTATCAACAAGAACCTGTCCCTGCTGCTTCATCAACAGTTGTACGCACTAGTTATCAAACGGGTTATAATCAAAATCAAATTGTGCTGAATTCCAAGGATAATCGAGTTTCCAAATATTCGGCCCCAATTGTTTCCACACCAAATAGTATTGTCGTCTCAACTCAATCACCCGTTGTATATTCCCAACTAAGACATAATACGGCTAGCAATCGTACTCCAGAACCTTTACGTTTTGAATTCACCGAACGTGATGCTATGGTGGGTGGTGTTGCTTATACACATGCTCCTCAAGGACAATTAAGATATAATGGTCTATCGTCGAATGGTGTAACACCCATTATGGCTAGTGTAGAAAGTTCAACAGTAAGTTCTTTAGGTTCAAAATATGATTCGTCTACATTGAAAACACAAAATTATGTGAGCGGTAAACATGCAGCTAAAACGGTAATAGATGATAGTGATGATGATCCAGAGGATGGTGATGATATGGAAGGAGAAGGAAATGTAAGTATATTAAGATTATGTGGCATTATTTTCAAAATATCTTTGTACATATTTCGGCAAAATTTGAGAAAAAATAATCAAAAGTGAAAAATTTCCCGAAAAATTTTTGATTTTATTTGTTTTTTCTTTATTTCAACATAGATCCCCATTGCTGGGGATCCAAATCGTCGTCCGAATCTGACTCTGATTCAGAACTTATGGTGTCCACAGGCACGTTGCTTCCAGGCACGTTACTTCCATCATCAGCTTTTTCTTCTTCAAATACTTCAGATTAGGACGATACAGACGACGCACAGTGTCCCGTTTCAAAAATAAAATGGAAATAAATCGGGAATTTCCAAACGGCTGGTCCGATTTCAATGAAATTACAGACAGTGTTAGTAGAGGTGTAGGCGAGTTTAAGTTTTGAGTTTGGACCTTATAAGCATAACGAGGGCGGGTCCAGAGGGTGCTAAAGTTGGACACCTCGGATGTTCAAAAAATTTAAAACGATCCAGATTCGTTATATCTCAGCCAATTTTTTTCAGACAATTTTTTTATTTGTTGTTAATAAAATAAAAAATATTTCAAAAAAATCGAGTGAAATTTGCACCCGCTATAGCGAAAAAACTTTACCAAGATAGGTCCAAAAATAAAAATTTTAATATTTGAAACCAAATATCTCTTAAACTAAAAAAGATAACCTACACATACGACGATGTTGTAGATCACGACTAGCAGAATTCACTCATATAAAATTCTTTTAAATCGGCTGAGATATAACGAATCTGGACCGTTTTAAATTTTTTGAACACCCGAGGTGTCCAACTTTAGGAAATTCCAGATTTATTTCCATTTTATTTTTGAAGCGGGACACTGTGCGACGATTTGGATCCACAACTTAAGAGATTGCGATTTGCCAGTCCAGGGCCATTAGCATTATAAACATAATACAAATATTTTTTTTATTATTTTAGTAATAGATAGCGTAGTATCTCAATGTTTTGTCAAAATTTTCGGGAAATTTGTCACTTTTGCGGCTACCTTAGCGCTTCCTAAACGGTGTTAAGAATCATTTCTAGGAAGTTCATATGTTCTAGAAAGTTGTTTATTGAGATCTTAGGTACATTTTTGTAGTTGATTGTTTCCTTGAATTTTCAATGGTTTGCTACCTATGGTCCTGAACAGGGGAAAAAGGTAAAAAAATCGAATTTTTTAAAGTTTTTTTTGCGATTTTGATCTCAAGATGAAGTTTTTTTGATTTTATATGTTCACAATTTTTGTTCTTTATGACAAGAGCTACAACTTTGCCTCAGAGAGTAAATCAAAATTCCGAAAGGTTTGCAAAATATGAGCCTGAGAAAATTATCAGTTTTTATTTTGTAAAAATGACACCCGAGGCCCCAAATCTTTGGGTGCCCTAAAAAAAAAGTGCATGACTTTGAGCAAAACTGGGAGACACGGGTCTTTTTAATTTTTTTTTTTTTTTTGGTCTTTTATCATGTAGTGGTGTCCGTATATGGTTATATTTCCATGACTTAAAAAATTACACACAGTGTTATTTACAAACCGATTTTGCTCATTCGACTTTTCAACTACAAAACCATAGGTAGTAATGCCGGTTACCTATTTAAATATTTGAGCGAAGTCCTAAACCATTTACACAAAGTTTTTCAGAATAACCGGCATAAATCATAAAGAAGTACTTACATACATTTGTAAGATTCAATTGTTATTTTGTTTAAAAACTGTTGAATTTACGATACACAAAATTTTGTAGAAGTATTTTGTAACCAAAAATAACTCAAAAGATCGGTTCATATTTGACCAATATTTTAAACATTTAGTTCAGATACACATAAATAAATAAATATAAAACTTATTAAATAAGTATAAAATCTAGCATATTTTCGGTCCGTCTAAAATTTTGTATAGTTTCCAGTAAGTTCCTTCCAAAGAAGCATTAATTAATCCAGTATAGTTCCTTCCAAAGAAGCATTAATTAATCCAGTATAGATTTTATTGTATACATATATGAAATGATTTTTTGTAAATTTTTTGGATATTTACCACATTTTGAACGGTAATATAAAATAAGAAAAGAATAATTTGTGCAAATTATAGAATATAGCATGGGTTCTCAAATGGTTTTGGAGTTGGTTAGCTTTTCTTGTCGGAATGGGAGGGGGGGGTGGTAAATCAAAGATGATCAAAGAACCAATTGAGGTATAAAAATATCGAATAAAGTCACCAAGTTCCTGTATGTATTATCTAAAAGTCATGAATTTTTCCAGAAAAATAGAATTGTATAATTTTATTTTTACGGAAATCCCGGGTAACCTTGAAAATGAACAACATGGCACCCAAATAATACTCTATATTTTATAGTATATATTATGCGCTGCTAAAATGGAATGAAACGATCACGAGAGACCTGAACACAATTTATAAGACCTTTGAACATGACGGAATATACGACCTCAGACTTTCCTTCATGAGCATGCTTGACCTCATGCCACGCGACCAGTTCAAAAGTGGTTGGAACCTTTTTTTAACGATGAAAATTAATTAAGACCCTGCAAAAATTTTTTTTTTTTTTACTAATTTTGCATTTGTATTATTAAATAATTCAAATATACTGAGGTTCGCGAAAAAATTAAAAATTTCTCAATTTCTCAGCGAACTGAATTATCATGGGAACCCCTAAAATAGAGTGTATTAAATATTACATAAATTTGATGTAGATCGATCTTCTTACGTTGGTGGAAATACTACACTTTTAATAGGTTGTCTTTATAATTGTGACCTATTGCTAATTCCAAACAGAACAGACAAAGAGAAAATACTTTAAAACGTCAATTTGATTTCGGATTGAGAATGATATAATATTGTTCTAAAATATCAAAAGTTTGAAAATAAATGATAAATTTCTCAATAAAAAGAGAAGCTTATTCACAAATTGAGAAATGCATTAATATCGGACACCATTTTTAAAATAGTTCCTCTTGAAAATAAATTTATTTTTAAATTTTAAGCCTTTGATCTTTGATGTATGTATGATTAAACATTGTTTGTAAAACATATTTTATATCAAACTTCTAACTTATGCTATGGTCACATTTATCAAATATTTTACCGTGACCACTAGTTCTAGAAACAAAGTGTTTGCCGTTGTTTGATAATGCAAATGTTTTGTAAGAGAAAACAGCGGCAAACAATATTCAACAAAATGTCAGCTATGATTAATATAAGTAAAAAATATGTTCCCATTACAATGGAGAAATTAGGAAATATTGCAATTAAAACGAGAGAGAAACTATAGTCGGTCAAGACCGACCATATACCATTCTGTATGAACTAAAAATTAAACCTGTAGCTAATTGTAGACCAACACTTTTGCTCAATGTAAAATAAATTATACAAATACAGAACAATGCATCGATATAACATATATATGATTTTATGCCCTTTAGGGTGATTCCCGGAAGTGGGTTTATATGGGAGCTATGGTAAATTATGGACCGATTCTGATAAAATTTGGCTATGTTGTTTCTACTTATATAAAATTTATTTGTGTCTAATATTAACTTGATACTATCATTCGTATGGGATTTATGCATGTTAAAGTGATTTTCGGAAGAGTGGATTTATATGGGAGCTATGTTCAATTATGGACCGATCTTCGTCTTTGTATCAAAATAATTATTTGTGCCAAATTTCATCAAGATATCTTTAAAATTGCGACCTGTACTTTGTTCACAAGGTTTACATGGACAGACAGTCAGCCAGCCGACCAGACGGACGGACGGACGGACATCGTTAAATCGACTCAGAAAGTGATTTTGAGTCGAACGGTGTACTTTAAGGTGGGGGTCCGATAATATTTTCTGTTCGTTACAAACATCAGCACAAACGCATTATACCCCAACCACCTATGGTGGTGTAGGGTATAAATATTTCATAAATTTTTTTTTATATCCAATAAATTGGAAATATATATATATTATATTTTTTTAATTATTCTAGAACCTTTATGGTCGCCAACCTGTCATAAGCAGTGATTCCAATAAATCGACCAGCACTACAGAAGCGCCACCCAGTGAACAAAAAGATACTGAAGAATATTGTGAACGCATCTGTGCAATTGTAGAAGATGAAAATGAAGAAATAGTATGTGGCTCCGATGGCTACATGTACACCAGTGAGGCTCAAATGGAATGTTATGCATCTTGTTTGCATATTGGTAAGTAGTTACTGAGTTAATCAGTCAGTCGGTTGTGGTATTCATGATGGTTTAACAATTAAGCGCAATTAATTTGCAAATATGTTAATAATTCATTTGGTGGTTAGGCATATACAAAAAATTTACATTTTTATTTAAAATTAATTCTTTTATTTTTGTTATTTTTTGCAGATGTAACGATACAAGGAAAAGGCTCTTGTTCAACGCGATAAGCCATTTTGTGCATATTTGATGATATTTTAACTCAATTAGTAAAATAATTAATTTATTTTTTTTTTTAGTTTTAGTTTTATGTACGAAAAGTAAACTGTTAATTATTAAGGCAAACGAAATGAAAAAAGTGAAAAAAGAAAAATTTTAAATTTAAAATTGTATGTAAATGAGTTTTAATACGTATTTGGGAAAAGATTTTTGTGGGAAGGGAAACTTTTTGGGAAAATTTCAATAAATTTTCGTTTTATAAGAAATTTTCGATAAATATTTTTTCATAGGAAATTTTCGATAAATTTTCTTTTTATAGGAAATTTTCAATAAATTTTCTTTTTATAGGAAATTTTCTTTTTATAGAAAATTTTCGATAAATTTTCTATTTATATAAAATTTTCGAAAATTTTTTTTTTTATAGAAAATTTTCGGTAAATTTTCTTTTTATAGAGAATTTTCGATAAATTTTCCTTTTATAGAGAATTTTCGATAAATTTTCTTTTTGTAGAGAATTTTCGATAAATTTTCTTTTTATAGAAAATTTTCGATAAATTTTCTTTTTGTAGAAAATCTTTGATAAATTTTCTTTTTATAGAAAATTTTCGATAAATTTTCTTTTTATAGAAAATTTTCGATAAATTTTCTTTTTATAGAGAATTTTCGATAAATTTTCTTTTTATAGAGAATTTTCGATAAATTTTCTTTCTATAGAGAATTTTCGATAAATTTTCTTTTTATAGAAAATTTTCGATAAATTTTCTTTTTATAGAAAATTTTCGATAAATTTTCTTTTTATAGAAAATTTTCGATAAATTTTCTTTTTATAGAAAATTTTCGATAAATTTTCTTTTTATAGAAAATTTTCGATAAATTTTCTTTTTATAGAAAATTTTCGATAAATTTTCTTTTTATAGAGAATTTTCGATAAATTTTCTTTTTATAGAGAATTTTCGATAAATTTTCTTTTTATAGAAAATTTTCGATAAAGTTTCTTTTTTTAGAAAATTTTCGATAAATTTTCTTTTTATAGAAAATTTTCGATAAATTTTCTTTTTGTAGAAAATTTTTGATAAATTTTCGTTTTGTAATAAATTTTCGATAATTTTTCTTTTTATAGAAAGTTTTCGATATTTTTTTTTTTGGTAGAAAATTTTCGATAAATTTTCTTTTTATAGAAAATTTTTGATAAATTTTCGTTTTGTAAGAAATTTTCGATAAGTTTTCTTTTTATAGAAAATTTTCGATAAATTTTCGTTTTGTAAGAAATTTTCTTTTTACAAGTATTTTCAATAAATGATCTTTTTAAAGAAAATTTTCGACAAATGGTCTTTTTATAGAAAATTTTTTGATCAATTTTCCTTTTATAAAAAATTTGGTGATAAATTTTGTTTTTATAGAAAATTTACTATAAATTTTTTTTTTGTAGGAAATTTTCGATAAATCTTTTTAAAAAATTTTCGATAAATGATCTTTATAGAATTTTTTTTTTTTTTTTTTTTTTTGATAAATTTACCTTTTATAAGAAATTTTCGATAAAGTTTCTTTTTGTAGAAAATTTTCTTTTTATAGAAAATTTTCTGTAAAATTTCTTTTTATAAAAAAATTGTATATAGTTTCCTTTTATAAACAATTTTCGATAAATTGTCCTGTTATAATAAATTGTCGATAATTTTTCACAAAAAAAAAAACTAATAAAATAATTTATGTCATTTTATTTGTAATTATAAATTTTAAATTCAGGAAGGTTACGGAACTGGTAACTGAATTTGAAAAGAAAATAATTCACAACAACCCTCCAAAAGTAACAGTTGAATATTAAAATTATTTTTATAAAAATTAATTTATTACTTATAGGAAACTGTCTTTCAAGTTGTAATACTTTTTAATAACCACTACAGATACATTTAAACTTCCAGTTGTTTAATAAAACCAAAATGTTATTATAATAAATAGCAATAATAAATTTAATTAAACAAATAATTGTTTAATTAAAATAAACAGGTCTAACAGTTGTTTAAAAATAACTTCTTTATTAACTTGTTTTATTCGATATTTAAATATATATTTAAATTTTAATTTTATATTAACACTGGGCAACACTGATTATAAGACACGGAATTTGGGAGTCAATTCGGATGCACGATATTATAGGTACTAAACCTATAAACCAATTTTTTTTTAATTGATTCTGGTTCTCGCAATAAATCGCTATTTTAATATTAACAAGGTTGCACCATATACAGCTGTGTGCAAAATAATAGTAGCATTACCGCATACTTTGTATTTTTTATTGTTGCATAATTCCTAGACAAGGAATTTAAAAACAATTTGTTTATAAAAAAAGTCCTAAACATGAGCAATAATTACAAAAAATTTATTTGACTTTTCCCAATAAACCAAACTATATTATAACGATATCGAAACGATATTAACTAGGTGATAAAAATTATCACTAGTGAATCTAAAACGATAGTTTTTACGGACTAAATTGTACATTTCCTTATGATATCGTTTTTCCATAAATTTATGATATCGTTTTCGATATCGTAATTTCCAAAAATAGCGATAGTAAAATTGTCTGTACCAAATTTTGTTCTGAATGATTTTAGTATTAAAAAATATATTTTTTGCAATCAAATACTTATGCTAAAGATAATTGTAAGGAAATATAATATGCTAAAATAAGAAAAATTCTAAATATACAAAAAAAAAAAAAAAACAATCTTCATACATATTTTATGCAAATATCATCAATTATAATATTTGCAAGCATGGTTATTCCTAAAGCACATATTTTAGCAATTATGTACCTCAAAAAATTCTCATATTTGAATGGTCTGACATTCAAATATGAGAATTAATCGTCTATGTACGAGTATTTCCATTTATTCTCAGTTTGTTTATGTTGTTGAAAATTTTTTAATTTTAATATGTTTGTTTTGAAGTTTTTTCCAAGTGTTTTTTTTTTTATATCACAATAATATCGTTTTCATCAATACGATATGATATTATAAACGGCACCTAAAATGATATCGTTCTCGCTATCATTATCGTTCTATGGTTTATTGGGATCTATGTATTTTCGGAAGTTACCGTTATTTTATTTAAGCCACGTGCTTTTTTTTGCCTCTGCCAAATTTTCAAAAAGTAGTAACAAAATGTTTAACATCTAAAGATAGAATTTTTTTTTTTATTCCAGTTGGTAAATTGTATAGTAAATTGTATAGTCGTGTACTGTACTTACAATGAATACCGAAATTTTATTTTAACTTGAGACTTCATGTTTTTAGGTTTAGATTATATTTTTTTTTTTTTTTTTGCCTTCTTTCAGAAGGTAAAAGATACCGATTTATTAAAAAATGTTGTGGAATGTTCTCCTACAGTTATAGCAAATTGCAAAAAAATATAATCTAAACCTAAAAGCATGAAGTCGCAAGTTAAAAAATCTTCCAAGTGACCCTTTGCGTACAAATTTGCGAATGGTGAACTCAAACCATTTGTGACGTACACTAAGATAAAACACGACTTAAAGCTGGAAGTTAATTCGTCAAACATTCCTCGATATCTTCAAAAACAAAATCAGTAAGAAAGATGTCCAAAAATAAGTGACATTACTAAACTACAGACAAAATTTGAGCGCGAAATCTCTTTAATTTCTTTAATTTAAGATTTTAATAAAAAGGTGCACATTCTCTGCACAGATGTGTTCAAAGTAGTTCTTTTTGGGAGCAAATAACAAATAATATGACCCAAAATTTGTTCTGAAGATCATCAAGCACGGTGGTGCGAAAATCAACGTTTGAGGAAAGCTTTTCATATCATTGCTCGGGGTCCATATTTTGGATAAAAGGTAACAGGGATGTCCCAATGCATGTGGAAATATTAAGAAGAGTTATGTTGCCTTGTTTGGAAGATAATATGCTGCTGAAATGTGTGTTTTAGCAGGAAAATGCTCCTAAGAAACGAGCAAATTGACAAAAAATTTTTTTCCGAAAATAAAAGTGATGTTCTGGAGGGATCGGTTAAGTCACCATATCTGATCGCCATTGAAAACTTTGGAGAGATGTCAAAGATACTGTTTTTAAAAAGAAACCTGGAATTGTGGACTCCAGTACAGTCAGCTTGGAAAAATATTCCCATCGATAGAACCAGGGGTTATTAGCGGACTCAGTGCCCGCCCTTGTGTCAAAGCCAGTAAAATCACACAGAAACAAATTTTAATTTAAAATTTTAATTTTGTCGACCAGTGTAATAAATAAGTTAATAAAGGAGTTATTTAACAATAAAAAGATCTATAGTTTTATTTTTTACAATATTCACTCAAATAGGTCACTACAGCAAAAACTCCATTTATTTGCATATATTAATATGCAGCTTCCAATTTTTGGAAAATTTTATGAATCTTGGCATCGATTTGTTACAGCCGATTATTTTGTAATATTTTCCTAGAAAATTCTTATTTTAAAGCATATTTTATCAATTTATATGATATAGTTTATATATTTTATGCGAATTTGGCATTTATAATTTTTTTGTTTTTAAAATTTAAAAGAATCAACTTGCATATAGAATTTTCCAGAGACCGGATTTTAATACTAAAAAAACATTTTTTTTTATTTTTATTTCAATCGAAAAACAATCTTTAATGTTCAAAAAATAATAAAAATCCATTATGATTTTTTTATTTTCATCAATAGTTTAATTTTTTTCATCATGATCCCTGAATCCCTCACAAATTTTTTTCAACAAATGAAAAAAACATTTTGAACATTAAAGATATTTATATTGATTGAAAAATAAAAAGTTTTCGGGAGCTTGGAATTTTTACCTAATTAATTTCCCATTAGTGAAATTTTCTTTTTACTGTCACTTCATACGTTTCTAACATACAATCCCTAATAATATTCATTTTACAAATTGATAGAAATTTCTTAGTTTCTTTAGCTTTGAATATTTCTAAGTACAAAAATGAAATATTTTTTAGCAATTGCCAACAAAAATCAAGTTATTTTTAGCATAAACATTAGATAATTTAGAATTTAGTCAAACAATTTGATGTTAAGGGCATATTTTTTAATGTTAAGGTCATTTTTCTCAATTTTAAGAACATTTTTTGTGCGTATAAAATACTTTTTTTAAAACACATTTTCGTTTGCTCTGGTAATCAGTTTTTGGTCAACAACTTTTTTAAAAAAAATCAACATTAAATATTTCAAGCCTTCGTTAGTATTTATTAATCCCGGTCTAAAATAAAACAAGCTAAACTGATAAGGTTTTTATTTATAATAAAAACATCTGTTAATCAATTCGATTACCAATGTCTTTAAAAGAGAAAAGACTATTTGATAACGAATTTAGAGTTTATAGCAAAAGTTTTCAGATTAACATTGTCATTTAAATTGTAGATCTCAAGACGTGCACAATATGAGCTTGAAACGTTTCTTAAAATATTCCATAGTTGTGTTTATAGTTTTATTTATATTTAATGTTAAAAGTCAAGAAAACGTTGATGATTTAATAGTACAACTGAGTTGTGGCAAATTAAAAGGCAAAGATAATGGTTATTATTACAGTTATGAAAATATACCTTATGCCAAAGCACCAGTGGCCCAATTAAGATTTGAACCACCTCAAGTGTATGATGAAAAATGGATAAATATATTTGATGCAACAAAAAAGCCAATTTCATGTATGCAATGGGATCAATTAAAAGAAGGTGAAAATAAATTACGTGGATCAGAAGATTGTCTATTCGTAAATGTTTACAAGCCTAAAACGGGTAAAGAGAAATATTCTGTTATAGTTTATATACATGGAGGATGTTTCATGTTTGGTGATGTTAATATGTTTGGCGATGATTATATAATGAAGAGTGGTAATGTAATATTGGTAAAAATTTCTTATCGCTTGGGACCTTTGGGTTTTTTGAGTACTGAAGATGATGTTATAAGTGGTAATTATGGTTTAAAAGATCAACAATTAGCATTGAAATGGATTAAGGAAAATATCCCCAGTTTTGGAGGAGATGCTGACAAGATTTTATTAATGGGATTTTCAGCTGGAGGAGCCTCATCTCACTTACAAATGTTACAACCTTCATTACAAAATGTAGCCAAAGCTGTAGCATCATTTAGTGGTGTAGCTTTTAATCCTTGGGTCATTATTAAGAATCCTTTAAAAAGAGCATTAAAATTAGCTAAACATTTACAGTGTCCTAATATAGAAAATACTCAAGCTATTAAACACTGTTTGAAACAAAAAAATCCCGAAGATATTGTGACAAGTGTTAAAGAATTTTTTAATGTTGGATATAATCCATTTACCACTTTTGGTCCAGTAGTGGAACATAAAAACTCATTACAAGCATTTATGACTGAACATCCCAGGCAGATAATAAAATCAGGAAATTACTCTCATCTACCTTGGTTAACTTCATATACTGCTCAAGATGGTGGCTATAATGCTGCAGAATTATTACAAGTAAATCCTAAAACTAATAAAACATTTTTAGAAGAATTAAATGACAAGTGGTTAGAATTAACACCAGAGAATTTATTTTTGGAAAATATTATTGAGGAGCCCAGAAAATATGCTCAACAATTAAGAGACGATTATATGGGCAATTTATCATTTTCAGAAGAGAATTACTTGAAAGTTCAGGAAATCTATACAGATGTTTTATTTAAAAATGGTGCACATGAAGCTTTGAAATTACATAGTCAAAGTAATAAGGCTGCTGTTTATGCATATGTTTATGATAATCCTGCAGATTATAGTCTAGCAAATGATTTGGCTCAAAGGACAGACATTAAACTGGGTAAGAATATTATTAAAATAAATTGAAATGTGTATAAATATTTTGTACAAATTTTTTTAGGTACTGTTCATTCCGATGATTTTAGTTTGATAATGAGTTACCCTGTACATTCTTTGAGGCCAGATGAAAAAATTATATCACAAAAATTTATAAAAATGTTGGAAGATTTTGTAGATCAAGGGTAAATATAGTAGTATTTATTGTTAAATATATAAAATATATTCTATTTATAGGGACCTTGTGTTTGGAGACTGTAAATTTGTTAATAATGCTGGTAATACGAAAAATTTAAACATATTATTAATAACTAAAGACAAATGTGAAAATACTGTAAAATAAATTAACAAAAAAAAAAAATAAGATATTCAATCTTTATCTAGATCGGATACCACGCCCATATTTTTTTAAAACTCGCTGAGGGCTGAACCGATTTGTAAATAAAGTAAGTATATCTCATTTTTCGATAAAAGCAGGGGAGTTGGTACCCCAATACAAAGCAAAAACTCTTAATTGTATATTTTATAAAACTATTGCAGTGAGCCCTCAAATTTTGTGTGAAATACTTTATCATATTGCATTAATAAAATAAAAATAGGAAATAGGCTGCTCAATTTTTAACTCAAAGATTATATCAGAATAATAATCAGATACCACTATAGCTAGAAAAATTAATCAAACTTTACCTTGTTGAAACTTGTTAATCGTTTTCTGGATCTTGATTTGTATAAAACAATTTATTTTACAAAGAAACTGAAAATAAATAAAGCCTTTATTAAACCCTTATACCTTTAATATACCATTTTATGCTTCAGTCATTATTTTGTTGCAGCAAATGAACAATACAAAAAATTTTTATTTAATTGCAATTAAAAATAGTTATCAATTTATGAAAACATTTTTAATAATATACCTTTAAAATGAGCTTGTTAAAAATAATTATATTGATCTATACATTACACAAATTTACTAAAAATTTCTCAGAATCTTCTGCCCTTTTACACAAGTCCCAACGCTTTTTCAATTGTTTACGTATAAAATAGACTTCAGTAAACCCCCTTTCTTGTGAAATACCTTGTTTTTTAAATCTTTAAAACTTGTCAATTCGAATAAAAAAAATATTTTTTCTATTGACATATTTTCTTTCAATATATTTCGAAGGAAGTAGGAACATAGAAAACAACTAGAAGTCCAACTCTTTTCATTCGCTCAGAAACAAAAAATTACTCTCTTCACACGTATTTGTTCTGTAGAAAATTTTACTAACACATACAAAGAGTTAGGTTTTTTTTTGACAACTGAGTCAGGTTTTTTGTGAGCAAGTTGGAGTTCTAGTTGTTTTCTATGAGTAGGAAAACAAAGTCATATAAATTATAAAATTAAAAAATAATAGTTGCATTTATTTTTATTTTTTGGTCACAAACGGGTTAAAAATCTATAGAATTACAATTTTTAATGCAAAAAAAAAAATATATATATATATATATATATATATATATATATATATATATATATATATATATATATATATATATATATATATGTATATACTTTTGGCCAAAAACGTGATCTGTCGGATCTATGTGAGTTGGTGGAAACACTATACTTTTAAAATTTTGTCTTTATGATTGTGACCTAGTGCTAGTTCCAAACAGGACAGACAGAGAGAAAGTATTTTAACCGCAATTTTTTTATTTAATATTTTTTAAAGCGTTAAATCGATTTCAAATTAATATCAAAAGTTTGAAAATAAATGATAAATTTCTCAATAAAAGGAAGCTTATTCACAAATTGAGAAATGCATTAATATCGGCACTATTTTTAAAATATTTCCTCTTAAAAATAAATTTATTTTTAAAAATGTATATTTGTATGATTAAACACTGTTTGTAAAACATATTTGATGACAAACTTCTAACTTAAACTAAGGACTGCGCATGAAAAAATTGGTGCATACAAATCTGCTTATAGAAACCAAACTAATGAGCGATTTATTATTATTATTATTATTTTTTTTAATTATGTAGTTTTTGGCCTTATAGGCTTTGTATTACTTGAAAATAAATAAATAATTATATTTGTATTAATGACTGTTATGTTCAAGTTCTAAATATAAAAGAATAAATTATTTCCTGTTGGTTTTTTAAGAAAATATCTGATCTTTTCCAGAATTTTTTAAAGGTTATATTGGGTTTCGGTCACTAACTTAAGAACATGTATCCAAATTGATTGATATATCTCGCTTCCCAGAAAAAAAAAAATTTAAACCTGTGTAATAAATAATTTTATAAAGAATTTATTAAATAATAAAAAGATCCCGAGATTTATTTTTTTACAATATCCACTTAAATAAGCAGACAAAAAATGCTCCTCTTTATTAAAAAAAAAATCATTCATTTGCAGGGCAAGTTTTTATATGCACAAAAAAAATTTAAATATGCGTTTGAAAAAGCATGAAAAAATGGTATAATATGCAAAAATAGCATGAATATGTATATAAAAATCAACGAATTTATGCATTCTTCTATATTAATGTGTAGAAAATACGAACAAATATGCATTTTTTAACTTTCAATCTCTAATAGATTTCGATGTTTATAAAAATATAACTATTTTAATTTTAAGTATATTTGACGCTTCTGAATTTTTTTCTTTACAATTTTTACAATGTACTCAAACTGCTCACAAAAAAATTTTTAGAAATCATTTGATTGAACTCCAAAAAATCACAAAAAAGTGTGTTTTTGTTAAGAAAACAAACTTTTGTATCCATTATATGCAAATTTATGCAAAGATTTAAAATATAAGCATTTTTTGTGAAATTCTTTTGAAATATGCAAATGCTTACTTTCCAAGCGAAAAGCTTGAAAAACTTGCCCTGTTCATTTGCATATATGAGTCAAAAAATTTCGAAATTGTTTGAAACCTACTTTGAGTGTCTTGTATTGCCAAAGTTTGTTTTAATATGTATTAGGAAACATGTTGATAGCTTTTTTAAATCATTCGCCAATAATCTCACGGAAATACAGATATTTAAAACTAAAAAATTTTAAAAAACTGGGTTGAAACTTTCCATGAAAAAAAAAAAAAAATCATTTTAGTTTTACATTGACAATTTACAATTTATTGACTGAAACAATTAACCAGTCGAAAGGTTAGAATTAGAAAATTCATTTGCGGTATAATAAGTATACGGATTACTATCCTTTGATAAAAAATAAATCCAAAAATTTATGATTTTTGAAATTTTGCTGCTTTTTTGATAGAAAATTTGAATTTAAATTAAGAGGGCAGAACTTTAAAGACAAAGTGATTACCTACAGTTTAATGTATATATCAGATGTGGGATAACATTTTCACAAATGTTCATACAATTACCGTAAATGTTTTTCGCTACTGACAAATACCGCTTTAATAGAAATTGTACAAAATATCGCGTAAACTGGATTTATTATTAAATAACACGTTAAAAAAAATTTTGGAATGAAACAATTCTATTTCGCAAATTTTCACTAAATTTCAAAATTTTGTTTTTAATTTTTTTAGTGTAAGAAAAATATCTGTAAAGAATCATATTAATGGTTAAAATTGATGTTATGAATTAATAATCAAAGAAACGTAATTTATATCGGCTACAGCGGCATTCATCTCAAACTTATTTTGCTTGCTGACAACTATCGCGAAGTATAAATGATTTTAATATTGACGTCAAATGAATTCATTTTATTTGCTTAATACTAAAATTTATATGGCGTCAAAATATCTTAAGGACTTATAATTGTATGGACCAAGAAACATTTTCTTAAAATAAAATCAATTTTCAATGTAAAATTTATCATCAAATAAGAGACAAGTTAAAAATTTTGCTAAAATTCACTTTTAAAAAAAATTAAAATCGCGCTTTTTGTTAAGAATACTATCAAGTGTACTAATGTTTAAACGACTATATTTTCCAAACTAAAACCGATATAGACTTAGTTTCAGAAAACTATCCCAAGATATGTCTTTTATTACACATAATTTTGTGAAATTTTAAACCAATAACCAAAAGAAAAAAATTGAAAATATTTTTACTTAAAATTTTCAAATTTTTTCCATATGCATTCATGTACGTAGTCGGCAGGGTAACCAAAAATATTCAAAATCATATTTTTCCCGAGCTTCAAATTAACCAAAATGTTAGTTATTTATCTGTTTTAGACAATTTTATGAATTTTGGCATATTTTGGGGTTAGCAGCATATCTTTTTATTAAAAAAAAAAAGATATGCTGCTAAAATTTTATTTTACAGCATATTTGATAGTTTATTTTATTTTTTATTTATTTTTAAAGAACATAATTTTGCATATTTTTTACACATAGAAGAAACATCTTACATGTAGAATTTATTTACATAATTAATACTCCATAAGTGAAATGTTCTTCTTACTGTCACATATATACGTTTTTCAAATCAAATCATTAATAATATTCATCTTATAAGTTAATAGAAATTTTGTAATACATATCCATATACAATGTATTATTAACTTTGAATATTTTTAAGTACAAAAAGAAAATATTTTTTAGTAATTGCCAGCAAAAATCAAGTAATTTTTAGCATAAATACATATTAGATAATTTAAAATTTAGTCAAACAATTTAATGTTAAAGGCATAATTTCCGATTTTAAGAACAATTTTTGTGCGCATAAAATACTTTTTTAAAAACACATTTTCGTTTGCTCTGGTAATCAGTTTTTGGTCAAGAAGTTTTTTTTTAAGTACTCAATATTAAATATTTTAAGCCTTCGTTAGTATTTATTAATCCCGGTCTAAAATAAAACAAGCAAAACTGATAATTTTTTTTTTTTTTTTTTATTTATTTATTTTTTTTTTTAATAAACACATCAGTTAATCAATTCGATTACCTACGTTTTTGAAAGAGATAAGACTATTTGATAACGATTTTAGTTTAAGGGTTTATAGCAATAGTTTTCAGATTAACATTATCATTCAAAGTGTAGATCTCAAGACGTGCACAACATGAGCTTAAAATGTTTCTTAAAATATTCCATAGTTGTGTTTATAGTTTTATTTATAATTAATGTTAAAAGTCATGAAAACGATGATGATTTAATAGTACAACTGAGTTGTGGCAAATTAAAG